>NIVC01000102.1:634449-799449 GCA_002269645.1 Macrostomum lignano
CACAACCTGCTGTCCAGCCTCGGCAACGAAGATCTTAGAGACCTGCCGTCGCTTCGCGAGCTCGTGCTCCACAATAATCTCATCAAGACGGTGGCCCTCGGCGCGTTTCGGCACACCGCGTTCATAGCCAAACTCTACCTCAGCCACAACTACATCACGGAGGTGCCGCCCGGAATCCGACAGCTCACCAACCTGATGAATCTCTATCTGCAGTTCAACAAAATCTCCACCATACCCGACAATGCGTTCCACGGTTTGAGAAAGCTCATCATTCTCGACCTAGGCGCCCTGCAGAGGGACTTAGTCATCCAGAGGCGAGCGTTCTGCGGTTTGACCTCGCCGCAATCCGCTGACTCGTCCGTCGGCGTTCAAGACGGCGGCGGCTTGGTGGCACTGTACCTGCGCGGTAACATCCTTCGCCAGCTCGACCTGTGCGCCATCGGTCAGGCGAGAAGCTTGCGCGGCCTCAACCTGACTGCAACTTTCTTTCCATGCAGCTGTCAGACCGCCAGCTTCGCTAACCGGCGCGACTGGTCTCGGTGGTACGGCTTCTCGCCCAGGTTCGTCACCTTCGACAGGAGCCTACTGCACGACTGCAGCCCACAGTGCCGTCCGCAGCCGTGCGTCGACGCCTGCGCTGAGCCCAGCTCCAGCTTCGACTCGCCACTGTTGAAGACTTCGGACCCGGCTCAAGAGGCCGAGAGCACCTGGTTCGACTCGACCAGGCTGCAAGTTCGAGGCGGTGAAGCGGGTAGCAACAATGAAGGCAAAGGTGCAGCACGGCTCCTTCTGTCAGCAACGTTCGCAGCAGCACCGCCGCTTCTGCTCAGACTCTCTGTACAGCTGCTCACTTCATGGTAGCTTTCTTAGTTGCTTAGCAGATTTATATTTAGCTATAATTTTTGTGAATGCCTACCTGCTTTCTGCCAGACATGACATGTACAGTATCTATAGCCACTGTCTGTGTATGCATTACTCTCAAATCCACATAAATTTCTATATTAAAAGCAAGTCTCATAATTAAAGGCGTATTAGACAACTAAAAAATTTATTTTGCCTGTGTTCTTTAAACTGTATATTATTTTTTGATTGAGTTCAAACATAATCTCCAATAATTCTGAATGATAGTGCTAGCCGAGGGGCGCTAATTTTGCTGGTTTCTAGGAGCACGGAATCTAGTAGCTATAAGGCTGCCAAAATCCCGTTGCTAGGGAAGAAAAATCCTGTTGTTAGGAGCACCGAATTCCGTTGCTAGGGCGCCAAATCCCATCACTAGGGAACCGAAATCCCGTTGCTAGGATCGCAGAACCTCGTTGCTAGGGTCGCCCAATATCGTCACTAGGGAAGCGAATTTCCGTTGCTAGGAGCGCCAAATCCCGTTGCTAGGAGCGCCAAATCCCGTTGCTAGGAGCGCCAAATCCCGTTGCTAGGGCGCCAAATCTAATTGCTAGGGCCGTCTGATTTAGAATTAGGAATTGCATTAATAATCTCAGCCATGGACCTTTTTATAAGATTTTTTTAAAGTCATGGACAACTCGCTATTCATTTTATTTGAATATTTCTATATCGTTATCAACAGACACGATTACATCGTCAAATAAAAATGATTAAAATTGGAGCATTTCTCATTTCGTAATACTCGTAATAAAATGGGGGGGGGTTTCCGCAGGGCTTGAGACTGCAGACTAACAATGCAATATTGTAGCGATAATCTATGAAATAGCTCGTACTATGTATTATAGGATTATAATGGCTTTCTTAAATCTAGCTAGTGACTAGGTGAAGCAAGCGAGTGCAACGGAAAGGTGTGAGGTGACTCACTGCTCAGTGCTTCAGTTAGCCGCGCTTGTATAACACCGAATTGTAAATAAGAGAAAAGTGAAGGAAATGAAAAATAGCTAATCATAATCTTTGAGAAAATTGTGTCCAGAACAAAGAGACTCGCCAAGTTTTGAATAGTTGTTACACACGTACTCATTTTTTATTTTGGGCGTTAGAAAATGTTACTTTTTGCTTTTTGTTATAGCATGCCATTTACACACAAATCATGGGCTGAGACCTGCACGCAATGCTGTCTTGCAAAAATGTCTTGAGCTTATGGGACTTGACTGTCAGTTCTACACGAGTTGTGGCGCTTATCATGAGTTGTGGCGCTTATCATGAGTTGTGGCGCTTATCATGAGTTGTGGCGCTTATCATGAGTTGTGGCGCTTATCATGAATTGTGGCGCTTATCATGAATTGTGGCGCTTATCATTAATTATGGCGCTTATCGAGAATTGTGGCGCTTATCATGAGTTGTGGCGCTTATCATGAATTGTGGTGCTTATCGAGAATTGTGGCGTTTATCATGAGTTGTGGCGCTTATCGTGAGTTGTAGCGCTTATCATGAGTTGTGGCGCTTATCATGAGTTGTGGCGCTTATCATGAATTGTGGCGCTTATCATGAATTGTGGCGCTTATCATGAGTTGTGGCGCTTATCATGAATTGTGGTGCTTATCGAGAATTGTGGCGTTTATCATGAGTTGTGGCGCTTATCGTGAGTTGTAGCGCTTATCATGAGTTGTGGCGCTTATCATGAGTTGTGGCGCTTATCATGAATTGTGGCGCTTATCATGAATTGTGGCGCTTATCATGAGTTGTGGCGCTTATCGAGAATTGTGGCGCTTATCATGAGTTGTGGCGCTTATCATGAGTTGTGGCGCTTATCATGAGTTGTGGCGCTTATCATGAGTTGTGGCGCTTATCATGAATTGTGGCGCTTATCATTAATTGTGGCGCTTATCATTAATTATGGCGCTTATCGAGAATTGTGGCGCTTATCATGAGTTGTGGCGCTTATCATGAATTGTGGTGCTTATCGAGAATTGTGGCGTTTATCATGAGTTGTGGCGCTTATCGTGAGTTGTAGCGCTTATCATGAGTTGTGGCGCTTATCATGAGTTGTGGCGCTTATCATGAATTGTGGCGCTTATCATGAATTGTGGCGCTTATCATGAGTTGTGGCGCTTATCGAGAATTGTGGCGCTTATCATGAGTTGTGGCGCTTATCATGAGTTGTGGCGCTTATCGAGAATTGTGGCGCTTATCATGAATTGTGGCGCTTATCATGAGTTGTGGCGCTTATCATGAGTTGTGGCGCTTATCATGAGTTGTGGCGCTTATCATGAATTGTGGCGCTTATCATGAATTGTGGCGCTTATCATTAATTGAGGCGATTATTTGAATAAGCTCATTAATCTAAGCGGATGTGACAAACTCAGCAACTTCATTTCCAAGTTTGCAGAACCGCGTAACTGCCCAGGAGGACCAGCGCTAGGGTTGGCAGGCCATGAAGAGATCTGCATTTCATAATCCTTTTGTACACAGCTCGTATTATTTTCCTAAGATCCTCGAACATTTTTAGCCAAATCTCTCCCCAGATATACAAAGTAATTATTATGCTCATCCACGCTGAGCAAATAGCAATATCGAGGGCCCTGAATGACTGAAGTGACTCAGCTGTCAAAAAAAGAAGAGAAAAGACAAGCACAGCACAAGCCAGGTAATATTGATAAACCTATTAAACTTGAAAGCGCATGGAGTCGGAATGCAAATGGAAAACCAAGGAAAGGAAGGAAACAGGGAGAAAGCTACGACAGACAGACGGACACGTGGCAGAGAGCTTGTTAAGTTTGACAAGACTGAGCCAGATACTTCTTAAGTCAACATATGGATTGCTCAAGCTAATCTCTTTTTTCCCCAAAAAAACTGAAAATCTACAGAAACTACAAGACCTAATTGACTGGCTTCACAAAACTACATTTTTTACTAGCTAAAGCCAGTCAAACTACAAGACCTAATTGACTGGCTTCACAAAACTACCTTTTTAACTAGCTAAAGCTTGGCAAACTACAAAATTAACAAGCTACAAAATTCATAGACTACACATTCACAAAGAACATAATTAAAAATACTAGACACTTCAGAAACTATACAATTCACAGACTACAAAGTTTAAAAACTAAACAATTCACAAACTACACAAGTCACAAACTACACAAGTCACAAACTACACAAGTCACAAACTACACAATTCACAAACTACACAAGTCACAAACTACACAAGTCACAAACTACACAAGTCACAAACTACACAATTCACAAACTACACAAGTCACAAACTACACAAGTCACAAACTACACAATTCACAAACTACACAATTTACAAACTACACAATTCACAAACTACACAATTCACAAACTACACAATTTACAAACTACACAAGTCACAAACTACACAATTCACAAACTACACAATTCACAAACTACACAATTTACAAACTACACAATTCACAAACTACGCAAGTCACAAACTATACAATTCACAGACAACAAAGTAAAAAAACTACACAATTCACAAACTACACTATTCACAAACTACAAAATTCACAAAATACACAATTCACAAACGACAAAAGTCATAAATTATATAATTTAAAAACTACACTATTCACAAGCTACACAATTCACAAATTACACAATTCACAAACTAAACAATTCACAAACTACACAATTCAGAAACTACACAAGTCACAGACTACGCAATTTACAAACTACACAATTCACAAACTACACAATTCACAAACTACACAAGTCACAAACTACACAATTCACAAACTACAAAATTCACAATCTACACAATTCACAGACTACGCAATTCACAAACTACACAATTCACAAGCTAAACAATTCACAAACTACACAAGTCACAAACTACAATAAACAGCGTATCTAAAACTAAGGAAGTAATACTTTGGTTTTCCAGACGTTGGTTGACGCTCCTTGGCTGCTCTCCCACTTCCACTACAAGTCGGACATTTCTGTGTCATAAATCAGCCAGTTTCCACTCAGTGATCAGTCAGACAGACAGGAAAGACCCTCGCACCCAAGTACCAGATGGTCTGCTTCTTTCTCTGCGTGTCGCTAAAACTCAGAATACTCAGAAGACGGGGAAGATTTGGTTTTGAGGATATTTTCCTCTCAAATTGGACGGAGTCAGTTGTAGGTTAATTACTTACAAGCTGCTTCGAAAGGTCTTTGTTCTGCGGCTGAGTTGGGGATAAAATTCTGGCTAGAGGCTATAGTCATTCTGAATTCTGCCTCTCTCTGCAATTTGGGCGACACAATTTTATCTCTCTTTGACCCTGACGATTCTCCTCTCTATGAACATGATCATTCATCTCCCTATGACCCTGCTCATTCCTCTCTCTCTCTCTTTCTCTCTCTCTCTCTCATGACCCAGATCATTCCCCTTTCTAGGATCCTGCTCATTTCCCTCTCCATGAGCTGGTAATTCCTCTCTTCATGACCCTGCTCATTCTCTTCCGTGTGACACTGCTCATTCCTCCCTATATGAACTTGATTGTTCCCCTTTCTTTGGTCCTTTTCATTCAAATCTTTATGACATTGATCACTATTGGGTTTATGACCCTGCTCATTTCCATCTCAATGACGCTGTCATTCCTCACCCTATGAACCTGCTCATTTTCCTCTCTATGACCCTGCTCATTTGCCTACATGATCCCGTTCATTTCTCCCCTCTCTATGACTCTGTTGTCTAGACCATCCATTGCAATCTTTTTGTGTCCACAGCCCCTATAAGAAGTTTTAACCTGCAGTCCATAGCCATAGCCAATTATTTGAAAATTGCCAGCAAAAGTCCGGAAGAAAGTAAGTAGCCAATTTAACCATTGGATTTGTCAATAAAAAGCCCACTCTAGTAGGCCGCATGAAATTTAGCTTGGCTACTAAAGGCTTCAGTCATTTTTAATTACTTTGCACTTTAATAGCTAGCTGTTGGTAGTCAACAACACGGAGCTAAGCATTAGTCAAACTCAGCACATTCATTAGCTCATTAAAAATCTAGAAAGGACACTTTTTGTTATCATAGGAGCTCTCAACTGTGAAATGAAGATATAAAGTAGAAAGCGAGGTATGAAAGTGAGGAGGCTGACGGGGAGATACAAGTCAAGAAAGATGGGAGACACGGGTAGAGAGGGAGGGCGACATCGGTAGAGAGGGAGGGCGACATCGGTAGAGAGGGAGGGCGACACGGTTAGAGACGAGAGGGCGACACGGGTAGAGAGGGAGGGCGACATGGGTAGAGAGGGAGGGCGACATCGGTAGAGAGGGAGGGCGACACGGGTAGAGAGGGAGGGAGACACAGGTAGAGAAGGAGGGAGACACAAGTAGAGGGAGGGCGACATGGGTAGAGAGGGAGGGTGACATCGGTAGAGAGGGAGGGAGACACGGGTAGAGACTGGAGGGCGACACGGGTAGAGAGGGAGGGCGACACGGGTAGAGACAGGAGGGCGACACGGGTAGAGAGGGAGGGAGACACGGGTAGAGACGGGAGGGCGACACGGGTAGAGAGGGAGGGCGACACGGGCAGAGAGGGAGGGAGACACGGGTAGAGAGGGAGGGCGACACGGGCAGAGAGGGAGGGAGACACGGGTAGAGACGGGAGGGCGACACGGGTAGAGCCGGGAGGGCGACACGGGTAGAGACGAGAGGGCGACACGGGTAGAGAGGGAGGGAGACACGGGTAGAGACGGGAGGGAGACACGGGTAGAGACGGGAGGGCGACACGGGTAGAGAGGGAGGGAGACACGGGTAGAGATGAGAGGGAGGTACAGATTGAGATGGGAGGCATACACAGGGAGAAAGGTGAGAAGGAGACTGTAGAGCGCAGAGCACATGCCTCAAGTGAAAAAACATCTCTACTCAACAGGAAAACACACAGGTTTCTATCTGTCTCTCTCCCTCCTTTCTCTCTAGCCGCCTCATCACCGCGCAGTCTCCCAATTCCTTCAGGAGAGGTTCCAGCACTTGTCACGCAACCTGGAGAGGCTTGTCAGCTGCTGAAAAAAACTTGCTGAAGAGATGGAGACTGCAAGGGAAAGAGAGGGGAGAGGGGCAGAGAGAGAGAGAGCGCTGAGCGAGGGCACTTCTGCTCCTAGAGGCAGCAATACCCAGCGATTCTTTGCAGCAACAACTTTTTTTAGTCTAATTTGCAAGTGCGTCAGTCAACTCGAAGCAACAATGCTGACACAGCACGACACGTGGAGATGACAACGCATTGCAATTGCAAGAAAAAAGTATTGAAGGCTCAAGCGCCATTCAAGCTGGTTAAGAACACAAAACGCTGGTAGGGACAGAAAAACAATGCTGCATAGGCAGCTGTTGTGAGACTCTTAATTGTGTCAGTTTTTTGTAAAAAATATTATTTTAGTGGCAGGCCGTTGAGAGAACTTCGTCTTGTCATGGGAATTTGCATCAGCCTTGGCGCCTTATTCTCTCAATTTTAGCGCCATTCAAGCATCGATCTTGGCGCTGTTTAAGCATCGATCTTGGCGCCATTCAAGCACCGATCTTGGCGCTGCTTTTTAATCGATCGTGGGGCCATTCAAGCACCGATCTTGGCGCTGTTTAATAATCGATCGTGGCGCCATTCAAGCACCCATCTTGGCGCTGTTTAATAATCGATCGTGGCGCCATTCAAGCACCCATCTTGGCGCTGTTTATTAATCGATCGTGGCGCCATTCAAGCACCGATCTTGGCGCTGTTTAATAATCGATCGTGGCGCCATTCAAGCACCGATCTTGGCGCTGTTTATTAATCGATCTTGGCGCCATTCAAGCACCGATCTTGGCGCTGTTTATTAATTGATCGTGGCGCCATTCAAGCACCGATCTTGGCGCTGTTTATTAATCGATCTTGGCGCCATTCAAGCACCGATCTTGGCGCTGTTTAATAATCGATCTTGGGGCCATTCAAGCACCGATCTTGGCGCTGTTTAATAATCGATCGTGGCGCTATTCAAGCACCCATCTTGGCGCTGTTTAATAATCGATCTTGGGGCCATTCAAGCACCGATCTTGGCGCTGTTTAATAATCGATCGTGGCGCCATTCAAGCACCGATCTTGGCGCTGTTTAATAATCGATCGTGGCGCCATTCAAGCACCGATCTTGGCGCTGTTTAATAATCGATCGTGGCGCCATTTAAGCACCGATCTTGGCGCTGTTTATTAATCGATCGTGGCGCCATTCAAGCACCGATCTTGGCGCTGTTTAATAATTGATCGTGGCGCCATTCAAGCACCGATCTTGGCGCTGTTTATTAATCGATCGTGGCGCCATTCAAGCACCGATCTTGGCGCTGTTTAATAATCGATCGTGGCGCCATTCAAGCACCGATCTTGGCGCTGCTTAATAATCGATCTTGGGGCCATTCAAGCACCGATCTTGGCGCTGTTTAATAATCGATCGTGGCGCCATTCAAGCACCGATCTTGGCGCTGTTTATTAATCGATCGTGGCGCCATTCAAGCACCGATCTTGGCGCTGTTTAATAATCGATCGTGGCGCCATTCAAGCACCGATCTTGGCGCTGTTTAATAATCGATCGTGGCGCCATTCAAGCACCGATCTTGGCGCTGTTTAATAATCGATCGTGGCGCCATTCAAGCACCGATCTTGGCGCTGTTTAATAATCGATCGTGGCGCCATTTAAGCACCGATCTTGGCGCTGTTTATTAATCGATCGTGGCGCCATTCAAGCACCGATCTTGGCGCTGTTTAATAATTGATCGTGGCGCCATTCAAGCACCGATCTTGGCGCTGTTTATTAATCGATCGTGGCGCCATTCAAGCACCGATCTTGGCGCTGTTTAATAATCGATCGTGGCGCCATTCAAGCACCGATCTTGGCGCTGCTTAATAATCGATCTTGGGGCCATTCAAGCACCGATCTTGGCGCTGTTTAGATAGACTCCGCATGTTAGCCGAGATATCATCGTGAAACTGCTGCAGGCACCTCAATGAGGTGTCCTGCAAGCGCAGCTCAGAGATCCGGTGCATTAAATCTCTGACAATAACTTCAGACTTGCCATAACGCTCTGTTAGAATTTCAACAGCTATACCATAATTTAAAGACGTTACAGAAAGCCCCCTAATGCATGATTTGACAGAGTCTGATAGAGCACTTAGGAGATAATTGAACTTGTCGATATCTGCAAGCGTGGAGCTCTTATGGACCGATGACTCAAACTGATCCCAGAAAGACTGCCACGTTGCAATCTCCCCCGTGAAAATCGGGAGCTGTCTCTTTGGAAGCTTTACCTGCGTAGAGACAAGGCCAGGTGTACCTGTAGCCGAATTCGCCGCAGCGGCAAAGTTTTCATGCCGTTGAACGGCTTCAGTCAACTTCTTGATGCAACTAATGCATCTCAATGAGTAAGTCTGATTCTCTTCCTGTTCCCTGTCCAGCTGGTCTTCCTCAACAGACTCCTCAATAACCTCATCCAATTGATGCAAAGCTTCCAGCTTAGGACTAAGGATGTCGATATACGTAGCAGCTTCTATCCGGTTGAACACTCTTCCTGGACCACCTAGCAGAGTTTCCTCAGCCTTAGCCATAGCTTTTGTAATCGCCGAACGGATTCCTGCCCGTTTCCGAACAGCTGCAGCCAGCTCATCTCCACTGAGAACCATGACGGACGACCGGAAGGAGCAAAGAATGCAAGAAAACCCCGGCGCCAATGAGCAGAGCGAGTCGACCAGCTCAAACCAGAAACAAAGAAGAAACACGAACTATTACAACTAATTAAAGGCAGGAAGCATGAAAAACAGAGGCAATCAACACGGAATCAGAGAAACCGAAAAATAAGCAACCGTAATAACAGAACAAACAGAAATTAACTTTAATTGAACTTAGCGAAATTCTCAATAGTGAGTGAAGGAAGCACGCTGATCTAGTAATATCCAGCCGCGGCCGCTGCTCATCGTCAGGACAGGCAGACGCTACTGCTCCAGAATGCGAACCAGCCGTGGCTTGCAGCGTTAGAGTAAAGCGATTCTTGCAGTCGTAGCCTTAACTGAAGTCGCTTGTTAGAAAGCCGCTAAGGTAAAATAGAATATTTTTTCATTCGGGCGCCATGTTGTAAAAATAACAATTAAGAAAGAGCAAGGTGCTCGGGCCAGTGGCCTCCTGACTGATATATATTTGCTGTCTAGCTGGGCAGTCTACAAGTACGTAGCCGCCCTCACAGGTGCGTACATAGGAAAAGACTGACGGAGAGGGTGGTTATAGGCTAATAATAAAAATCGATAATAGAGTTAACCACTCCACTAGCATGCATGCACCAAAGAACGCGACAGCGCTGATTAAGCATCGATCTTGGCGCTGATTAAGCATCAATCTTGGCGCTGATTAAGCATCGATCTTGGCGCTGATTAAGCATCGATCTTGGCGCTGATTAAGCAGCGATCTTGGCGCTGATTAAGCATCGATCTTGGCGCTGATTAAGCATCGATCTTGGCGCTGATTAAGCATCGATCTTGGCGCTAATGAAACATATAACTCAGTTTCGTTTTTAGAATGTTGGACTAATTGTGAAGAATTTCAAAGCGACTTTTCATTCATGTTTCTACGAATGAACCGCACAATTGCATGAGCGAAATGATCCAGCAGCCGTTGATGATGCACATCGTCCAGAGCTTAGGAGGTCTTAGGAGGTCCATGGCTTAATTGCTGCAGTGTCCCTCACTGAAGTTGGAAAATCCTCTCTTATAAGCTGCTTATGCTTAGATCTGCCAATCTGCTTGGATTATGTTGACAAAAATACTCACAGGCTCGTGCCTGCCAGCTTTTCAATGAGATTTTCGACATGCAGTCTACCTGCAAGCTTGCGTGTGCCGAAAAGTTTATTCAACTTGCGGCCAACCTAGCGGTCGGGTTGAACGGATTCGTAAAAGTGTACTTTTAATCTGACACGCAATATCTCCTCTGATAATAATAAATTGTTATCTAGGAACTTGATTTTCAAATTAGTCAATGTGATTTTGTGAACAGTAAATCGATGCTTAAATGGCGCTAGGATCGATGATTAAATGGCGCCAAGATCGATGCTTGAATGGCGCCAAGATCCATTCTTAAATAGCGCCAAGATCGATGCTTAATCAGCGCCAAGATCGGTGCTTGAATGGCGCCAAGATCGATTAATAAACCGCGCGATGGGAGCACTCCGATTTCAATCTTGATTGGCTCGGACTTTTACTATCAGATAGTTGGTGATGAGATTATTCGTGGACTTCACGGCCCGGTCGCTATCTCTTCGAAGCTAGGCTATCTTCTGTGTGGGCCGCTGACAGTAAATACTCGGAGTCGCGTCGATGGCTTGGATGAGGGTCAGTCGGTCAGCGAAGGAGCCTGCACCAGCACGCCGGTGGTGTGCTGCTTTGCCAGTGGCGGCTCGGATTTGGTGGTTGCCGACAGCCAGGATTTCACGGCACTGTGGAGGCTGGATTCGATAGGAATTCTTGACGATCCGCGACCTGCTGCGGCGGAAGATTTTCCATGCAATGCGCAGCTTCGCGAGGGTCGCTATTCGGTGCAGTTGCCGTGGGCCTATGCCAAAGAGGCGATTGAATTACGGGATCACTTTGATCTGGCAGCACATCGGTTAAGGTCCAGTATGCGCCATTTAGAGCGCAATCCAGCTAAGTTGGCTCAGTGTGATGGAATCCTCGCCGAGCAGGAAAATCTGGGTATTATAGAGAAGGTCCCAACCACTGAAAGCGCCCAGCCAGCTGCAATCATTCATTACCTACCGCACAGTTGCGTCTCAAAGTCAGATAGCGAGCATACAAAGCTTCGCATGGTTTTCGACGGATCCGCAAAGGCAAACAGTACCGACTTCTCGATTAATGATTTTCTGCTGACGGGACCAGCAAAATTTCCGCTGATTCCCCAGCTGCTTGTCCGGTTCCGCCTCAAGCCAATTGCTGTGCTGGCGGACATTGAGAAGGCATTTCTGCAAATCGGCATCGATCCAATCGACCGCGACGCACTTCGATTTCTTTGGACTCAAGGTCGCATTGGGGAACCGCGGCAAGTCGTGCAATACAGATTCTGTAGAGTTCCGTTCGGTCTTTCATGCTCGCCTGGCATTCTGCAGGCCACGATTTCGCAGCATCTTGAGCTGCTTCAAAAACGTTTTCCGGAAGTTGTGGGAACTCTCAAGCACAGCTTGTACGTTGACAATTTAGTCACTTGCTGCGACTCGCCTAGTGAGGCGGTAGAGTTTTACACTCAGACGAAACAGATTTTCGTCATGGCTGGCATGAACATGCGGCAGTGGCAGTCCAACTCGAAAGAGTTTATGGAGGTTCTACCTGCTGCGGACGTAGGGAGCGCCCAGAAGGTTCTTGGCATTCCATGGGAGGCTGGAGGGGACATTTTTCGCCTAGAATTTTCGGAAATGCTAAACTCCGTCGGCGATGAAATTCCGTCGAAGAGACTCATGCTTGCGGTTTTAGCCAGGGTTTTTGATCCCCTTGGGTTCATGACTCCCGCCATTGTAATGGTTAAGGCTTGGTTTCAGCAGCTCTGCAAGGAGAAAGTTCAGTGGGACGACCGCCTTCCCCTGGGTATCGCTACACAGTGGGTGGGGTGGCTGAGCTCGCTGAGAGTCACTTGTCTGGAAATTCCACGGTGTGTCATTCCTCGGGAAGCGGACACGCACCTTTGTAAACTGCAGCTTCACGGGTTTTCCGATGCCAGTGAACGGGCATATGCAGCGGTTGTGTATCTGCGGGTTGTGGATACAAGGCACCACAGTGTTTCAACTCACCTGCTGATCGCAAAATCTAGGGTAGCTCCGCTGGTACCCGTTAGTATCTCCAGACTCGAACTTCTTGGAGCCTTGATATTATCTCGGTTGATAAGCTTCGTATCTATACAGCTTCCCGGGGTTCAGCGGTTCCTGTGGACCGACAGTTCGAATACTTTGCAGTGGATAAAGTGCGAGTCAAAGCTGCGCCAAGTATTCGTTCAGAACCGGGTTACAGAAATACGGCGATTAACCGACGTCAGCGAGTGGCGGCACATTCCCGGAGCTGTCAATCCCGCGGATCTTCCATCGCGGGGGTGCTTGCCGAACAGGCTGATGGAGAACGCGTTGTGGCTGAACGGGCCAGAGTTTCTTCGTCAAGTGGGAAGCAGTTTCAGTGACACCTTCGATTTTCCAGGCAAGCCATCGTCCACGGCAGAGTCACAAGACGACTGTGAAATGCTGCAAGCCGATTATGAATCTCGGGTGGAGACTCAAAAGTCACGTGGGGAGGCTCTAGCTATGCCCTCAGTTGGCTCACAGAGGCGCGAGCGCGCAAGAGCAGGCACGCTGCTCAAGGTTTTTGATATCCAGCGTTTTTCTTCGTGGATCAGGATGACGCGCGTGCTCGGTTGGGTTCATCGCTTTGTTAGCAATGCGCGCAGATCTGCGGCGGAACGAAGGTTAGATGATCCGTCTGATTTGTCAGCCATCGAAGTTCAGGAAGCGGAGACTTCCTTGTTGCGGGCAGTGCAAGCTTCCGCGTTAGATCCTGAAATTCAGCATCTTCAGGGTGCTGGGCATCGCACGGCCTTGATCCGTGACTTGAACTTGGTTCTCGGTGAGGACGGTCTTGTTCGATCGGGTGGTCGTCTTCAGGATGCGGTGCCATTCGAAACGAACAACCCAGTCTTAATCCCACCGAAACATCCGATTGAGCAGCTGCTTATTCGCCACTGCCACAGCGCAGTTTTCCATGGTGGTGTTCCTGCGACGTTGTGCAAAATCAGAGAGCGGTTCTGGATTTTAAAGGCCAGACAGCGCGTCAGGCAGGTTTTAGCAGGTTGTGTGACATGTAAGATGCTTCAAGGATGTCCATTTTCGGTGCGGTCAGTTCCGCAACTTCCCCGGTTTCGGTTGTCCAGCATTCGGGCGTTTCAGACGGTTGGCCTTGATTATGCTGGTCCGATCATATATCGGACGGGGGAGGGTGCGGGAGAGAACAAGAAGTCCTATGTTCTTCTTTTCACATGCTCTGCAACTAGGGCAGTTCATTTAGAGGTCGTGAGAAGCATGGATTGTGATCAAATGCTACACGCCCTTAGGCGTTTTGTTGCTCGAAGAGGGATACCATCTGTAGTCAGTGACAACGCACGCACCTTTCGAGCCGGAGCTAAATTAATTGGTGCGCAAATTTCCGAAGACTTGCAGGCGTTTTGTTCATCAAGGAAGATCAGCTGGCATTTCATTCCTGAGCGAGCCCCGTGGTGGGGAGGTTTCTGGGAGAGGCTCATTGGATTAGTGAAGATGTCACTTAAGAAAGCAGCAAAACGTCAACTCCTAGACTTTGATCAGTTAGTGACTCTGGTGCTTGAGACCGAAGCAGTGGTGAACTGTCGGCCGCTGCTGTATGTGTCATCTGATGACAGCACCGAGGTTATCACACCGTCGCACTTTATTGCAGCCGGACGACTCACTCAAGAATCTGGCGGGGTTGAGAATGATGGTGAGTCGTTGCTGCCACTTCCAAGAAGATTAAAGATGCTCAGAGCTGCACTAGATTGGTTTTGGCACCAGTGGAAAACAGCCTATCTTCAGGCGCTTCGTGAAAAAGCTTTGAAGGACCATCCTGAAGGTCGTGTGCCACGTGTCGGTGAAATGGTTCTGCTCGTTGGAGAAGTCCACCAGCCGAGGCTGAGGTGGAGGCTTGGTTTGGTTGAAGAGATTCGCGTTGGCCGTGACGGGGCAGTCCGTTCGGCGGTCGTCCGAGTGTCGGGTGCTGGGAATTCCCGGCGCTGGGAGCGGGTGAGGAGACCAGTTCAAGCTTTGGTGCCGCTAGAGATTCAGTCTTAAGTCATTTTTTGTTCGCTGTTCAGCTCGTTTTTCGCGTTTGGCTTCGCTACTGAATTTTCAACTTTCGTCGTTATATCGATAGTCTGTTTGGTTGATTTGGTTGATTATGTTAAATTGCGTTGTTTTTTTCTGCGTTGCGTCTGGCGTTTTTTGAGTTTTTGCAATTCTCGTCATTTTTTGCGGTAATTGGGTTTCATTTTCCATCCCGTTTCGAATTGACATATTATAGTAAAGTCCAAATTAGTTTATCCGCTTTTTTCCTTGAGAATCGTTCGTTCCGGTTATTGTTAAATTTAATTAATTTCACTCAAATATCTCATTTCAATTGATTTCACCATAGTTACACCAAATATACGAGTATTTTCAAAATTGGTGTTAATATTCGAAGGTTAATTTCTGAGAAAAATGCTTCCCATTTTTGGGGGAGTGTCGCGTTCTTTGGTGCATGCATGCTAGTGGAGTGGTTAACTCTATTATCGATTTTTATTATTAGCCTATAACCACCCTCTCCGTCAGTCTTTTCCTATGTACGCACCTGTGAGGGCGGCTACGTACTTGTAGACTGCCCAGCTAGACAGCAAATATATATCAGTCAGGAGGCCACTGGCCCGAGCACCTTGCTCTTTCTTAATTGTTATTTTTACAACAAGCGCCAAGATTGATGCTTAATCAGCGCCAAGATTGATGCTTAAACAGCGCCAAGATCGATGCTTAATCAGCGCCAAGATCGATGCTTAATCAGCGCCAAGATCGATGCTTATTCAGCGCCAAGATTGATGCTTAATCAGCGCCAAGATCGATGCTTAATCAGCGCCAAGATTGATGCTTAATCAGCGCCAAGATCGATGCTTAATCAGCGCCAAGATTGATGCTTAATCAGCGCCAAGATCGATGCTTAATCAGCGCCAAGATCGATGCTTAATCAGCGCCAAGATCGATGCTTATTCAGCGCCAAGATCGATGCTTAATCAGCGCCAAGATCGATGCTTAATCAGCGCCAAGATCGATGCTTAATCAGCGCCAAGATCGATGCTTAATCAGCGCCAAGATCGATGCTTAATCAGCGCTAAGATCGATGCTTAATCAGCGCCAAGATCGATGCTTAATCAGCGCCAAGATTGATGCTTAATCAGCGCCAAGATCGATGCTTAATCAGCGCGGAGATCGATGCTCAATCAGCGCCAAGATTGATGCTTAAAAAGCGACAAGATCGATGCTTAATCAGCGCGGAGATCGATGCTCAATCAGCGCCAAGATCGGTGCTTAAATGGCGCCAAGATCCATGCTTGAATGGCGCCATGATCAATGCTTAAAAAGCGACAAGATCGATTCAAGAAAATATGCATATATTGCTTAGAACTTAATCTGTCTTAAAACTCGAGCCGGTCTCTAAGTATCGAAAGCAAAGACTTAATTATTCAGCAATACGTGAAGGTGCTCTCCATCTGATTC
The DNA here is from genome assembly GCA_002269645.1 of Macrostomum lignano. Taxonomy (NCBI): domain Eukaryota; kingdom Metazoa; phylum Platyhelminthes; family Macrostomidae; genus Macrostomum; species Macrostomum lignano. The sequence goes on from NIVC01000102.1 coordinate 650,629, forward strand.
TCGCTGCTGGCTTTGCCCGAGGGTTAAACGCGGGTTTCCAATCCAGATGTTCGGCGGTCCCCACAATCTGTCGCAGCGCTCAGCCTCTCTCACCAGCCCCGGCTATTGCGCAATCGGTTGCCTCGGCAGGAAGGAAATCAAAATAATTGGAATATTCTTCCCCTCCAGGATTTTTCTATCATATCTCCTGCGATTGCGGATTCCCCATGGGAGCTGTTCGACATCAAAATATTGGGAAATTTTGTCTGTCCTTGCGTCTGTTCACATTTATCAGCTCCTTGGCCACTTGGGGATCGAATGCTGAATATCGAAATTTGAATCTTCGTGAAATTATAACAAATTATTTTTTCTCTGCAGTGCCTTGGCCTTTTGTTATATTTGCCAAGCGCTTGAAATAACAATCAGGGTTCAAGGGGCGCCGATCTAGCGGTTTAGTGAGGCGCCATTCTAGAGTTTGGTGAGGCGCCACCGGGCTAATCTGGAGTCTTTCTAGTTTTAGTGGGGCGCCAAGCTGGATTTTTAGTGAGGCGCCAATCTGGAGTTTTCGTGAGGCGCCAATCTGGAGTTTTAGTGAGGCACCAAACTGGACTTTTGGTGAGGCGCCAAGCTGGAGTTTTAGTGAGGCGCCAATCTGGAGTTTTAGTGAGGCGCCAATCTGGAGTTTTAGTGAGGCGCCAAGCTGGAGTTTTAGTGGGGCGCCAATCTGGAGTTTTAGTGAGGCGCCAATCTGGAGTTTTAGTGAGGCGCCAATCTGGAGTTTTTTGAGGCCCCAAGCTGGAGTTTTAGTGTCACACTCAGGGATGAGAAGAAATATGAGAATAAAGGTAGGTCTACAATGTATATTTATGAAAACAGAAAACATGAGAGTTGGATGACAGACAGACGGACAAGCTCCAGATGTAATAGATAATACTAAGCCAGACAAAAATATTTAGCAAGCCGCGGCCACTTGCCCAGCAACCGGGCTGGCAGAACCCAGCAGCAATACTGCAATAAAAATCCCAGATTCTTTTCCTGAAGCAGAGAGACGGGGATAGACGGGTTGGTGGTAGAGACAGCAAAACGCTCCCGTTTATCGGTCGTGATCGCACTGATTGCAGATTATTTTTAACTTCCATTTGATACCTGGGTGGCTGAATTGCAGAGAAGTGAAATATTATCTGTGTCTGCCTGTTAATCTGCCTTGACTGAAGCCTCTTAACTGCAACCAGCTGCTATCTGCAGGGATGGCCTACTATAAGAAACCAATGACTCAGTGAAAATAGCTTGCGAGCGGGTTGGGGTGAAGGTAGGTATAATTGTTATATTAGAATAGTTCTATAAAACTAAAATAAAACGGAAATGTCACAACTTTGTCGAAAAAAGTACAATTGTACCCGTACCAGAAAAGCAGATTTCTGTTAAAAAATGAATTAGATTAGATTGAGAGACAGACAGACAGATGGCTAGCTAGAGAGCTAGAAAAACAAATAAATAAACGGATAGAAAACTAGATGTAAAGATAGTCAGATAGATAGATGGATAGATAGATAGATAGATAGATAGATAGATCGATAGATAGATAGATAGATAGATAGATAGATAGATAGATAGATAGATAGATAGCTAGAAAAACAAATAAATAAACGGATAGAAAGATAGATATATAGATAGTCAGATAGATAGATAGATAGATAGATAGATAGATAGATAGATAGATAGATAGATAGATAGATAGATAGATAGATAGATAGATAGATAGATAGATAGATAGATAGCTAGAAAAACAAATAAATAAACGGATAGAAAGATAGATATATAGATAGTCAGATAGATAGATAGATAGATAGATAGATAGATAGATAGATAGATAGATAGATAGATAGATAGATAGATAGATAGATAGATAGATAGATAGATAGATAGATAGATAGATAGATAGATAGATAGATAGATAGATATATAGATAGTCAGATAAAAAGATAGATAAATAGATAGGATAGATAGATATATAGATAATAGATAGATAGATAGATAGATAGATAGATAGATAGATGGATAGATAGATGGATAGATAGATGGATAGATAGATGGATAGATAGATAGATAGATAGATAGATAGATGGATAGATAGATAGATAGATAGATAGATAGATGATAGATAGATAGATAGATAGATAGATAGGCAGAGAGATAGATAGATAGATAGATAGGTAGGTAGAGAGATAGATAAGGTAGGTAGGTAGATAGATGCAGAAGCACTTTACAGGAATTCATAGAGCAGTCAAAGCAGTAAAATTCAACCAAAGCGTAAAAATTACCTAATAAAATTCTAACTTTAACGCATTCACAAGTGTCTAGCATGGACCACTTGGCAGCTCATGATGCAGCCCAAGGCAGTTTCCTGAACACTTCCTAATCGCGTAACTGCAGCTAATGAGCGCCGCAGGGGGGGGGGGAACAGGCGCTCAGAATTTTGGGGAATTTACTAGCCAGCTGAACGTTTTATTGGCCTCCCAGCACCTGACTGCAGCCGCCTCTGTCGTGCCATGGCGATGAGGATTGAATTATTAATAATAAAAGTTACAGCGGCGCCTTGCCTTTCAACGCCTGCGCTCCTGTGGCCATTATGAGTTGAAGCATTGGGCCAGCCCGTGTCCAGCCTTGTCTTCCCCTCTGTGGCGCTGCTGACCAGTTGGTTGGCTATAACCGTCAATTTCCGTAAAGTGGGATTGATCAGGATTGTTGAGCTTCATGTGCTGTAGAAATGTCAAGTTTCTTAGCCCCTAAAGACAAGTCGGGATATTCAGTTTTGGATCAAAGTGAATATTGCTAAAGAGGATAGAAGGGGCGCCAGCTACAGGAGCCAGCTACAGATGCTCTTCAACAACTTATTTTACAAATATCCAAGAGGCAACTCTCGAGCATGGGTACAGCTTTATCTGATCAATGTACATGGGTTGAAGTTGGTTTAACAACTTAAGGGATTAGCGATCCTTTGTTAATATTAGCAACTGAGATGATTCGCCCAACTGTTAATAAACATTCATCAATTACAACTGCAACGGCGACAGACAGAAGACTTTTGGCAAATCAAAAGTAGTTATAAAAATCACATAAGACGCTTTAGAAATTCACAAATTAATACGCCAATTTGTCAGTAAATTGTTCGATTTATAATTTACCCTCTCCTCTGCCTACTTAAAGGTGAGAAACATTTACTTCTAGAATGCTCAAGTCATCATACGAGCTAAGTCGTATGCACAACTATAATAGTTAGAAAGCGTGCACAATCATATAAAATATGGATTATAGATAGTCCAGCCCAAGCGGACACAAGCGACAACCAATCATCAACACGAGTTTGAGTTAATAATGAATTATTCAAACACTGTATGCATATGCATACTACTTTGCCAAAACTTATAGCATTGAGGCGAGAGCTTCGTGTGGTGTCAACGACTTACTCCCTAGCTTATAGCGACTGTAAAAGGCAAGAAACAGCTTCATTGGTGCATGGATGTGACAGCATTAGTATAACGCCTGGCAGAATATAGTCGATACACTTTTCAGCAGGGCTTATTGATTTCTTACAACTCCTACATGGCCTCCGCATAATGCGCTGGTAGCCATGCATGGTTATTAACCCCTGGCTTACTCTCTGCTGGAAGATGCTCATATAGGCTTGTTGAATTATTCTCTCCTTCATCTGCAGCCTCCCCCGCCTGCCGTACGCGCATTATTATATTGAATTACATCAGAGGAGACCGCGTATGCAGTAGCAAGGCATTGAAAATCGATTGAGTCTCTCTCCCTGTATGCAGCTATAATATTGCGGAACCGATTCCCAACCGGCTGCTGCACAGCCTAAATTATTCACGAAGGTGAATCTTCAGTTGGTGCTAGAATAATTATACACAAAATGCTATTTTTTTAGCAATCCAGTGTAACAGTTGACCTGGATGACTGTGAGAGAGGGAGAGAGATGGCTTAGGGTGAAAATGCATCTTAGGAAGCTTGTTATCTGAGGTCATGCTTTCTGATCTCTTAATAGAACTCATGCATACAAAATAGATTTGCAAAAAAAATAAAACGGATATCATACTCGTGCTACTTTCCGATTTAGAGAAGTAGTATTATTAGAATCGCAAAGACATTAGATGCTAAACAGATCTCTTAAACAGTCTAGCATGGGTACGTCAGACTTAAGTTGCATTTTTGCTATTACGATAGGCTTGTCCCCAGATGGAAGCTGAATCTTTGCTGCTCGCCAGGTTTTATGGCCTCAAAATACAAGGTTCTTATTAAAAAACTCGTCCTTTGGAGTAGAAGCTACCGCCGACACTTAAGACCAAAAACTTTTTTAGCTGCAGAGCTAGTCTTGCAAGCTATGGAAATGGTTGGCGTCCAGCAACAACAACAAAATACGCTGTCAGTCTTTAGAAAGGACTGGGCTAGGTCGTAAACGAAGGCCACGCCGCTTGACTTACTTGAATTAGCTGCAGGCCTGTCCCGGAGGGGACACAGCGGAAAGGTGCGGATGCCCACTCCGCTAATCCCTGAACGGCCGAAATGCCACGCCGCAAATCGCTGCACCGGCTTTGGGCATTTACTACCAAATTAGGACTTTGGGATAATGCGGTCTGCCGGCTGGAGTTGCCAACGGTGCAAAAGGTCGCTTGGACGGACCAGAACGGCGTAGCATTACATGCAGTGTCGCATTGGTGACCCGCTTGTCGCAGATCTTGAAGGTGGCGCGCAGTAGGCCAGCGTGCACCGCGTCTACTTGTTGATCAAGGGAGCCCGTCAGCGTCCAGGTCTCGGCGTCGCACAGCAGGACGGTCTCGACCATCGTCTGGAACAACGTTGCGATCTGGCGGCCAGGTAGGGCGGACGGATGAGGACAGGACACTCCCTGGAACTGCAAAGCTACTGCAAGAGAATTGGAAGAAGTTCGAGCGACAGGTGTATGATGCGCAATAAGGAGGAAGAGCTGATTGAGCACGTGTTGCAGTGCCCGGCCACCTGGAGGAAAAGGGAAGCGGCCGGATTGTTAAATCTAAAGGACCTGCAGGACAAACCGGAAGAGGCCCTGGGTTTCTGGAATTGGTACAGAGCGAATGGTGCGGAACAGGAGTGAGCGAATCATTCTCTAGGGGGGACTGGCAACAACAACAACAGCAGCAGCAGCAGCAACAGCAGTAGTCACAACGGGGGCTTATGGACATCCTCCTCGAAGCGACTTCTACTGACATGAACAATCAGTCGAAGCCCCGGGGGCCCCTGGACTCAGGCCCTGACCTGGGAACGACAAATGGTCCGCACCAGCACAGACCTTCCGAAGAAACGCCGCCCGCCGAGCCAGAAAACCTCCATTGTGTCCTGCGCCTTGGCGGGGGTGGAGCAGAAAACGACACCACAGGACGCAGACGCGGCAAACGCTGACGCCGTCTCCCGAAGACACACGGAGCCCAGAGTTCCCGTTGATGCGGTTCAATTTTGACGGCATCCACAGCCGCTATCCGGAACTAAGCTCTCGGCTGGAAACCGCGCGTCCTGCGGGAGTCCTACTCCAAGAGACAAAACTCAAGCCGGCCGAGGATTTCCACCCACCACTGGGCGATGTCATCGCCGTCCGCTGCGACGGAGTTCCCTACGACTCCACCCCGCAGCCTGCAGGCCCGGTTCACCGCCCCGGAGCGCTGCCGGACCCGGAATTCTTTGGATAGAGACAACTGGTGCAGTAGCTGCAGATCCGCCGAACGCCTGATTCCGGCGAGACTCAACTGGATGCTGGAGTCCCAGAACAAGCTCTAAGCCTGCAAGGCCGGCTTCCGCTGCTACCGCAGCTGCGAGGAACATCGCCCGCGTGAGCAGGATATCTTTGATGGCCTGGAAAACAAGACGCAGCTGCGGAGCATCCTGGCTCTGCTGGACTTCAGCTGGGCGTACAATAAAGTCTGCTGCCGGGCCCTGTACGCTAAGCTGCTGCGCTTAGGGGTCGGCCGCCGACTCGTCCGATGGGTCCGCGGCTTCCTCTGCCAGCGCCGGGCCTGAGTAAACTGGAACGCCGTCGTTAGCCAGGAAAGGGAAGTGTTATCACCCCGACGCTCTGGATGTCTATGTTAACGACCTCGCCGCGGATATCGCTAACGCCGCCCCGAATGCCGACCGCACTATCACTACCTCGCTGTGCCAAGCTTCAAGCTCCTCTAGCCCGCCCTGAACGCGGCCTTCAACTGGTGTGTCCGGTAGAAAGTAGAGCCGAGTATCAGTAAATGCTGTTTCACCACCTTCTCCATAGCCCACAGCGAAAGCAATGGCAAAGTGCTCTACATCGGCGGCCAACCACTCTCCTATGACGCTTACCCGGTCTTCCTCGGGGTCAAACTCGGCGGCGGCGGCGCCCCTTTCGAGGTGCTCACATTGCCCACATCGCCACGGTGCGCGCTGTCGCCCACTACGCTGGCGGAGTCTGGGGTACCTTTGCCTCGCCCAGCTCCCGGTTGAGCGCCAGCAGAGCTACTGTGCCAAGGCGAGGAGGACCAACAGGCTTGCCAGGGAGGAAGGAGCCTGTCGCTGAAGAGGATCAACCCCCGACCCAGAAGAGAATATGCTGGCACGAAGAAGTAGCAGCATATTCAGAAACCGAATCGCTCCTGATCACTTCGCATTTCGAATCCTAAATTTTTATGAGCTGAAACTTGCAGTAGTTTTTGATGCGCTTATCAAGGTTTCAAATAACTCTACTGCGGCAATGATATCAACCAGGAGAAATGTTGTGCCATGAAGCTTCGCTTCGAAGCTTTGATTCTTTACAGTTGTATCTATGATTTTAACTCCCAGCTAAAGTCACTAAAGACCTCAGATTTGATTTCATTTCTTCAATACTCGCTGTGCTTATGCTGCTTAAATTTGCAAATCGAAAGAAAAGACCACCTAAAAGCTTAAAAACTTCACCAGTTCTAAAATATGTAACGTCACACAAAAAATATCGTTCACTATCATAAAATCGGAGGGAGATATACAGGTAGAGAAACTGGTAGACATTAGAGGCAGATGCAGAGAGGGAAACTGTATAGGACAGAAAACATGCCTCAAGTGGAAAGTTTTTAGCCGTACTTAACAGGAAAACACACAGGTTTCCATCTGGCTCTCCACCTTACTCTCTAGTCGCCACATTGCGCAGGCTCCCAATTCCTCCAAGAGGTTCCAGCACTTGTCACGCAACTTGGACTACAATTAAGAGGGGCAACAACAACAACAACAACAAAATACGCTGTCAGGATGGTAAAAATCAGCGTCACAGGGCGCGCTTCATGGCTTGGGCGCGAACAAAAAGGCCGCGCCACCGGCAGTGTCCGGGGCGCCGGCGTCAGCCAGCAGACAGTCGACGTAACGCCGAGTTCGCGCTTGACCTCACCGGTAGGGTGCCTGCAGCGTGAGCAGCACCTCCTGCACCGGCTGTGGGCAGTACGACTCGGCGCGGATGAGATGGCCTGCGAGCTGGAGTCGCCGACGGCGCAGTAGATCGCTTGGACGTGGCAGGCCAGCGCGGCGATAGAGTGCCGCGTTGTTGACTCGCTCGACGCCGATGTTGAAGGCGGCACGCAGCAGGCCAGCGTGCCCCGCATCGACTTGCTGTTCGAGTGAGTCCGTCAGCGTCCAGGTCTCGGCGTTGTAGAGCAGGACGGTCTCGATTACCGCCTGGAACAGCGCCGCCCTCTGGCGGTTCGGTAGGGCCTCGGACTGCAGGACTGACCTTATAGAACGAAAGGCAGCCCAGGCAAGCCCGCGGCGGCGTCGCAGGTCCTCGCGAGCGTCTGGAACCAGACCGCCGAGGTAGACGAACTGCTGACATCGCGGGAGCTCGGTCGCCTGCCCTTCAGCGCAGAATATTGCAGCCTCGATGTCGTCCGGCACGCAGAGCACAACGGTCTTCTCCGTGTTGACCACCAGGCCGACGCTCGCCGCAACGGCAGCTAGCCTGTCCAGCTGCCGTTGGGCGCCCTCGACGGTCAAGGACAGCAGGGCGAGGTCGTCGGCGTAGCCAAGCACGCTGAGCCGCTTCTCCGGTTGACGTCGACCCACGCGTCGCCGCAGCAGAAAGCCGTCGTCGTCGGATGAGGGGCGGAAAGAGCAGCGCTGAGCGAGAGCACTTTTGCTTCTAGAAGCAGCCAGCCAACTCAATGCAACAACACGCTAACACAGCACGACACTTGGAAGAAAAAGCATTGCAAGAAAAAAGTCTTGAAGGCTCAAGCGCCCTTTAAGTTGGTTTAGAACAATTACGCTCTCATCGCAGCAAGGAATCGTTAATACTCTAGAAATCAATAATATATTATTTTGCATCTGCACAGTAGTGTGCAAAATCTCTCTGTTTGAAACCTGCCTGGCAACCAAACAAAGACAGTCTGGCAATCCCAAATCAACTCAAAAAGCCTCTTTCATATATGTGCATCCTTTTTAAGACTTCGCATCCTACAAGAACTGCTGCTCAACTATACGCGGATAGTCAAATCCAATTGGGTGAAAAGTGCTACGACCGAAAAGAATGCTTCACAGCATCCATGTCAAGCTTCTGGCAGGTGTGATTTGCTGTATCGCCGCAGGTGTGGCTGGCCTCGGCACTAGAAAAGTCCAACTTTCCTATCTTGGCTGCTTCAAAGACTTCACAAACGGAGTCCGTGATATGACACCAACAAAGCCATATAACGTGGCAAGAATCGGCTCCCAGTCAGTCACGAGCTACGAGTTCGCGATTCTGAGCTCGTTGATGACGCTCGAATTGTGTGCCGCTCTGTGCAGCATGACGGGAACTCGCTACTTTGGCGTCCAGGCCGCGGCTTGGTGCTTCTGCAGCGATTCGTATGGCTCGCAGGGCTTGGCATACGAGTCGCTGTGCAACGAAGGCTGTGGGGGAGATCCATCAAAAATTTGCGGCGGACAAAATGCAAATTCGGTGTATCAGTTGAACTACCAAGGTGAGCTGCTCATTGCATCGGCCGCGAAACTATGATTACATGTTGCAATTAACTTAATCTCTTGCACTTGAGAAAACACAGAGACCGCAGACAGCACTATCTCATGTACACACGAATCTAAACTGCGATTTAGAGTGAGGGGTGCTAATCGTTGCAAATTTTTTTGCTTGAAAGCAAAATTTCTCCCTTACATTTCCAGACCAATTCATCTTCTACCTGGGCAATCGAACCTATGCCGCAATGAACAATGCCTCGGCACCGGCTTACAACACGATCTCAACTAACAGGAGCCGGATCGGGTGCATGAGCCTGTGTCAGCATCCCACCTGCCCTGCCGTGCTCTACTCAAAGCAGGGTCTCTGCCACTTGCTGGATTTTCCTGCTCTGCCATTCAGTCTGGCCAACCAATCTTTTGGAGAGTTTTACGTTCGCGGATAAGAGCTCCAACGCGGTGAAAGAACTAACTAATTTAATCATTTCAAACTCGCTTCTGGTCAAAAAAAGAGACACCCGAAGTAAGGTGATGATATTGTCATTTTACTGTGGACGATTTAGGTTAGGTTTAAATTTGACCTGGCAGTCAAATTTTACTGACAGTCAATTGCCGTAGATTTTTAAGCAAGAAATATTATGAAATAAAATAAAAGTTTTCTGTATTTCTGAGACGTGTTTGAATGATCAGGACCGCTTATTCAGAAGGACATATTATAAAATATGGAAACCTTTTAACCACTGTCTTCACTTCACAATGCTTCACTCACTAGCGGAACTTCTGAGTGACACACAGAAAATCATTCTTTATATGTTTCAGATTTAAATTTGAAAGGAAAACGACTTAATCAATAGAGAAGGCAAGATAATTATGAGCTTTGTACCCGAAATCTAACGAAGTGCTCACTGTCACTACACTATAAAAAAAATTACTACAGTAATGCATACTTTGATACCATATCAGCAGCATGTTATAGTAGTCATGAAAACTAAATATCCACATGCAACGTACTCGTCAATAGGCTTCATTCTACTTGATTTAGCAGGACAACACAAAAAGATACTGAAACACCTGCATGTATTCATATATTTAAGACTAATTAAGGTAGTCTCAAAAGTGAAAGCTGATAGCTAAAAAGCTATTAATGGGAACTGACATGCGACACCCGAAAATCAAGCCAGTGTAATAGAGACACTGCAACACCACCAGATTTTGGCTATCAATATTGATCTTAAGTAGTTAAATATTAAAAGCATACACAAAATTAAACATCTGTATGTTTGAGGTCATTGTCATAGGCAAAGCAATTAGTTATGGTCATCTACCAGTCAACTTCATCGAATGTTAAAAAGCGATTAAAGCATTAAAATCAATGTAATTGATTTCTGCTTGCAACAGTCTGCGCAAATTCTGTCAATCAATCAACAGTTTCCGGTTTCTGCGCCAACGAAGGAGCAGCAGAGGTTGCAGCGGCGGTTCCAGACTCAATGGCCGCCAGTCTCTGCGAGCCAAACATTTCAGAGACTAGCTTCTGCGAGGCGGCTTTGGCTGCCAATTTCTCTACGGGTGTCCACGATTGGTCAAACTCCAGACGATAGGCGCCCAGGAATGAGTGCGGGCATGAGGTGCCCCACTCCTGGCGGATATGGGGGATCAGCGATTCGATGTTTGAGTTGTCGTTACTAGATTTTTTAGTAGAAAATTTCCCAAGATCTTTCATTACAATAAGTCTTATTTTAAGCACCATATCTCGACTTAATTTGAGACTTATGTTTTCAAGACTTAACTTATCTATTAGACTCAAAATTCAATCCTTAAGCCCATCTAGTAGTAAATTCTTCATTCTCTCAGATCTCATGTAATCCACCTATACTAAATGTTTAAATTCTAAATTCTTCCATATTTCACATACTAGATTATAAATTTTACCAGATCCCAGGAAGTAGACTATCGATTCTACCGGATCTCGTTTAGAAAATTCTAAATCCTACCAGATCCCATATAGTAGATTATCGGTTTTACCAGATTCCGTATGTACTTTAAATTCTTCCTTAAAATAAACATCAGTCTGCATTGCATACACATCATTGAAATCGTTATCAGTCTGTTTGGCAACACTGAAAACTCGAACTAACCTCGGGAGACACCAAAGACAGGTACTTCTGCTGCGACGGTCTCTCATAATAATAGTAAGTAGTTCCGGGCTTTTTAACCAAGTTGCAAGCGGCGTGATGCAGCTCGGCGTCTAATTGAGCTTCCTCGAGCGTTTTCAAAGCCTCCTCTTGCAGGTGCCGGATTTGCTCAGCTATGACTGTGAGCTTGTTGCTCACATTGGCTTTGGTGAATGAGTCCGCCTGAGTGTTTTGCAGCGACAAAGGATTGTTTTTTAAATTAAAGCGAATATTCTGGTTTTATTTTAAATCAATTTTAAGCAAAGAAATAAAAAAACTGGGGGTAGAGCAGCTCAGGGATGAACACGTGACTCTTGTGCCACGACCCCTGGTTTGATTCCGTACCAAGCCAAATTTATTTGGGGCTAGGGCATGAAAATTGGCCGGAAGTTGTCGTGTGATTCACAGCCATGAGGGCCAACCTCTTAACCCGCTGTAGGTGCGCTTGTAGGTGCTTAGAAGTCAGCGAGACGGGAAAAATTGCCCAAGCGCTAGCTGTGGGATAATGTCGGCAATCGTGCTGCATCAGGGTGCCCTCCAGCGAATGTTTTTATACGATAATATGGAACAAAAAAAGCAGAGGTTAAAATGGAGGCGCGATTTACAAGCTAATCTTTCATAACAAAAAATCCCACAAACTTGCAACTTTACAACATTGAAGAGAAACAAATATTGGTCATCATATTCTATAAGCTTTACATTGCAGATTGTTGGAATTGAGGCTTGAGGCTTATGAAATGTCAATTGCTTGTAAAAAGTACCCGTATAAAAATATTTTACATTTAACAGAACAATATCCGTCTCTATATTAAAAGTTCTAGCATATCTGTCAAGCAGTCGATTTCCGTAAAATCGTGATTTCATTTTACCCAAATCGGAGTATTGTGCAGCAATTTCAATAAGCGCAAGTTAGTCAGGTATTTCTGGAAGATGACGATTCACTAGCTGCACCAGCAACTGAAGCTTCAACAATCTGAATTTCTTCAACATGACTATCAGTAGTGGAACAAAACAAGCAGCATATTAGATCGTGCAGCAGCTCTAAAAGTTCCAACAGCGACAGCAGTGACATGCCAAGAAACAAACCCATTAAGCCTCCAATATCGGCGATAAGAGAGTTGAAGTCATAGGCCAGAGACAACTGCAAAGACTGGCTGGTACCCTCAGCAGCGGAAAAAGTCAATACAAGAAGTGATTCTCTTGCAAACTCATCCGTGGCATTGTTCAATATTGCATAGATAATCGATACCCGGGTGCCGGACAGCACCCGCTGGTAAGTCTGCGCGATAAGCTGAATATGTGCGACGAAAATTTTGCAAGGCTCGTTGACTTGGCCAAAAACTTGACGAATACTGATAAGTGTACACCCGAATACTGCACGGGATGACATTTTTACAAGCCAGCCAAGCTTTCGATAACAATTGATTTCGTTCGGCATCAAAAAGGACGTCAGAGAAGCCCGGATCGTCTATTGATGACATGTTAAAACAAGAAGCCAAATCGCGATCTAACCACATTATGGGATAACGCCACACGGAGCAGTTATACCAGAGGCGGGATAGTCTAGCAGCTTCTTTGTACCAGCACATTGCCCGATTGTACGGGTAAGAGTCCATGTCACCTGTGTAGGGATTCAGCACCCCGATGACCTCATTGGTGTCGCCGCTGACGCATTTACCAGCAAAATCCTTCACATCATAGCCAATATCTTGCATTTTGACAACTATCTGATGCTTCTGACCAGTACCAACAATCAGCTGGGTGTCGAATGTAGTTGGATAGCTGCCTTGGTCAGTTAAAAAGACCCGATATCCGCTTGATCGTGTCGCATCTAGACCATAAAAGGCGTCCAAATCGTACGGCTTTAAATTGATGTAGCCTCCATCAATGTAAGGATGCATATCCTGATAAGTTGAGTTGTCGAGCGGGTCCGGAATGGGCGGATCCGAATAGAGCATCAAGCTGATCATCGTGTTGGAATCTTGCATGGATCTTCTAACTTTGTCAGGCAGACTAAGTAAGATGCAATTAAACCAACCAGGATCGTGAAATATGCTCAGATGAGTAGTATTCACTGTGTAAGTTTGAACTCCAACAACGTCGTAATAGAGTACAGATTGCAGCTGACGACCTAACCGATTGGAAACAAACTGATATGGCAAACTGTTGATTAATCGAATCGCATAGTTGTACAGTCTGGTCTCTGCATCGGAGAATCCAGCTACTGTTGCGTTTACTAATCGTCTGTAGCGATTAAGCTCTTCGCTGTCCCGATGGCTGAGTGCGACCGAATAGCTGCCGGATATGGCGCTCTCGTGGCACAGGTACACATCGGGAAACACAAATGGAACGGAATTCGCCTTAATAACTGTGGCCACATCACCGCTAGTAAATTTTTTGTAAGACTCGTACACTTTCACCGAACAATAGGCCAAGGAGGCTAGAATGGCTAATAGCCACACAGTCTTCACTTGCAGAGGTCGCCGTCTGCCGTCGGATCCGCTGTCTCTGAGACGCACCAGTCCGTGGGCTGTGGTCTCCGATAAGCAGCCCAAAAAAGACTCCAACAAGCGCTGTCGATATCCAGACATCATGACGATGCCGATGATCGATTAAGAGCAAATCTGGCTCTCTGTCAGACAATAATCGCTTTGCTGAGCTTAGTCAGAACCTGGGAGCGATTTTTAAGCTGAACGACTTCACCGCATCAAACAAACCACGTATTTAAACAGCTTTCAGTCGATGCATATATTTACACTGAGCTTAGCAAAGATCAGGCTGTGAATGTAGTTTAAATAAAGCGAATTACAGCAGCAATGATACTCAATTGCTGTTTGCACTAGCAACTGGCTAATGGCCCTGTGAATAAATGGGCCCACTGGCTAGGGATAGAATTTTCTGGCAAGTTGGAGAGTTTACAAGAGTGCTTGGAGATAAGCGAGTGCTGCACGATTGCACGAGTTTCAATTTAGCTAGACAAATAACCCTAATGTAGCCATTGTCGCTTTTACACTGCTCAAAATTGATATTTAACAATTAGATTAATTTGATTGATCAGCAGGCAGAGTGAACAAAGATCTTATAGAATAAGCAGTACTCTACTCTGTGATATATGCATTGCAAAGATACTGTATACAATTTAGAAGCATTAAGATTTATTCTTCTTACCTTCTCAATTTGCTGGGCCAAACTCACTAAGTCACCAGGTGTGCTGACTTGGCTATGCTTGGCCGAGACCAGTTCCACGCCTAAAGGCTTTGAATTCTTTTCAACTGTGCGCACTGAAATGTTGAAGATTGGTCAGAGCTTCAGCTTATTATGTTAGCTAGAGCTTTGTGTGTATTTCAAGTTCAAGATATTGCAATGCAACAAGAAATAGTTATCATAATTTGTAGCCCATTGGTATTTTAATTAGCTACAATTATTTATTCTATCTTAGTAAAAAGCTTAATTAAAATCAGAATGCCTACCAAAACAAACAAAAAACAATCCAAAAGCTAGTATAGGTTTCTAGGCCTTAGTCCTTTTGTCTATTAATTTGAAATGTGATAATAGAAAACAACCAGTTCAAAAAGACAAAGACAATTTTTAAACTTATTCATTGCAATTTTTATATTAAAATACTTGCTATAATATTAATACTAAAATTTCAAGTCAATACAATTATAAAGAATATTTGGTTTGAGCCAAATTTTTATTGGAGTCATTTTGAAACTTAATCATTATCTATACAAGTAAATTGTAATGTTATAAGTAGAGTCAAATTTATAGAACTGAAATAATTGTAAATTATTAGACATAATAGACAATAGATTCATTTATACCAAGGTTGGCAACTTCTGGTCTGCAGGCTAGATCTGGCCTACAAAGACTTTTTATGTGGCCTGCAAACTTCATTTGTCTTTAATATTATAATCTGGCTTGCACTTTTATAGTACCTTTATTATTTGGCCAACAAAATTTTTGTCTTCTAAAAATATAGAATTCCTTTCAATTGTCAATTTTATTGACAAGTGAATAATGATAGATGAACTAAGTGTGAGTGGCTGTTTACAAAGTCTAAACAAAAGGCATATTAGTTCAAGCAAAAGAAAGTCGGGTAGGCCTAGTGAACATACATGCTCAACACCTATCCAACCTAACCAAACTGGACAGGTGAAATGACCACTAGCCAAGGAAGTTGCAAAATCAAAAATGAAAAAAAAACAAAAAAATTGGGGGAAGAAAGAAAGGAGAGGAAGAGAAAAGGAAAAGAAAGGAGGGAGACAAAAGAAAGGGGAAAGAGGAGAGAGAGAGGAGGAGAAAAGAGAAAAAGGCAAGAAAAGTCATATATAAAGTGAAAATTAAGTCACAATCAAGGAAACTAAGTCACAATTGAGAGGAACTAAGTCGCAATTAGGAGGAACTAAGTTGCAAATCTGAACAAAACTAAGTTATACTGGACGGGTGAAATTTTGAGGTTGGGCATATATGGAATGGTAGTGAAGCTGACTTAATAATGGAGATAAAATGTATATTGTATAGTAAATGGGGTTTACTACATGATTTTTTAATTTGTTCCACCCCCTGGTTGTGTTGTTTTCTTCCCGGGTTTGGTCCCATATGTCCACCTTGAAGTGCTACCCTGACATCACCCTTGTCATCATCCAAATTCCTAGGTTGGCCCATCATTTTCCTGTTTTGGCCTCTGTGCCCCAGTTTTTGGTTTTTTTAAATTTAGGCTATTCTCCCCTTATGTTTTTTGTTCTTGCCAAACTTTGACTCACAATGTCCACTTTACTAGCCAACTAATGCTCCATTTGTACCATGGTTTAGCTATGGCCTTATAAGGACTACCCTCCCCCTGGAATTGAGGACCCCAGTAGCCAGAGTAAAACAGGAGAAATTTTGTTGGGATTTGTCTACTCAATTTTCCAGATTTAATTCATGCAAACTCAATGCTGGTAGTGATTCAAAAGTCAGAACCACTCAAATTGGTGTTAGCCAACCAAGCTAGGAAGTTTTTTTCTTTTCTTTTCCCCCACTTCAATTGATAGGGTGAACTATATAATAGAATAAAACTTTCTAAGAAAGCATAAAATTATAAGAAATTTGTTTTTTAATTCTGGTTATTTGGTTATAAAATATTATAGCTTGTTAGTGATAAAACTAGAAATTTATTGAAGGATAGATTTTGGAGAGTAAAGACCCTAAGAAAGGAGGGAGGCAAATGGGGTAGCTCTATATTGTAGCAAAAATAGTTTATTAGTTTATTTTATTTAATAATATTGCTACTGTTCAAAATATTAGGTCTATAAAATATTTTAGATTTTCCAAACTAACTTCCAATCTAACTAACCAATCCAACTTAAAAACTCAAGCTAGGCATAAATAAGCTTTGTTAATGCCATATTTATAACAATTATTATATAGTATGCCAAGACCATTTATAAATATGCCTTGTAATTGGATATTAGTGATTAAACAAGCATAAATAGGATATATAGGCGGCATAGGCCTACAGCATGACATGGTTGTTCCATACTATACACAAGCAGAGAAAAAATTGACATTCTAAAATAGCCTACAGGCTATAGCTATACGCCAAGGCCTATTTTAGGAAAATTATGATTTTAGGAGTGACAATTTAAAATTTCACATACCATCTTGCAAGTTGCCTGGAAGAGCCAAGTCCATTGTTTAGTTCTTAATCATTCTTCTAAGTTCTGTAGTCTAGTAACAAACTGGGCAAAGGTCTATGAAAACTATGAAAAGTTTGTTTAGAAGCGTAATAAATGGATTAAACTATTCGAATTTTATTTCTGTAAATGTTATTATTTATTGAATGATGTTAGTGGGATTAATACTAGTCAGTATTAGCTGTCATTAGCCGAAAATGAATCCCAGCTCGTTCATCGATGCCTTCAGATTCTTGCAATAAGAACAATTGAACACGCGCGCAAAGAACGTTTCAACAAAATTATGTTTTAATACAATTGTTATCTAATGAAAATAATAAAAGTATTCTATAAAATTTAAAGCTAAAACTTTTTACATTCAAGAAACAATTAAAGACTCTGCTTTAATATTTTAAAAGCAACTACTATGAGTAGCAAATGAAAATTATTTTCGTATGACCCCCGAAAACTTGCAACAGATAGTTTATTTAAAAGTATGCATCTAGGAAACGAGTAAGCTTCCCTTGCCTCCTGTAAGTAGTATGGTTGGTGCACTTTGGCGATTTCTTGATGAGAAAAGCAGCCGGTTGCGCCAAGTCGCTCCTATAGCTTCAACTCAAATAGCCACGCATTGCCTGCCGCATCGTCGGTGGGCCGCGGACCGGGGGATCTGGGCTTGAGCCAACAGCAACTCCTGATAGTGCTTCTGGGACGGCTGGTCGATTTAGCTGATCCGACCACCGGCACGACTCCCTCGGTCCAACTCGACACCCACTTTTTGCGGCTGCAACTTTGTGCCGAGCTGGTCGATGTTTGGTAGCCAGTGAGGCAGCTGCGGCTTCTGGGTTCAAACTCACATTCTGCGCTCAGCATCAGGCTTGGGAGCCGAGGTTTCGGGCACATGAGTGAAACTACGTCACTCTTGAACTTGATAAAATTTTCCAGCATATATGTATGCATATTCAGTTTCAGCTTGATAATCCTAATATTCGGGAATAATACTAATAATTATTACGCATAAGTTTGTGTATGATTAACTATACCGCATAAGTTTCTGCATTTTCCACTTCTTAAAGTGATAATGCTTGCAATATTATTATATTACTACTCACCTCGGTAGAGAAATTTGAAATCGAGACAGCTCAAATAGATACCAAATTTCTGCATTTGCTTAATCAAGATACGAAGTTTATGTGAATACTGTTTATATAGCAAAGTGTAAAAGTAACGCATGTATTATTAATTTCTACGAGTATAAAAAATGCCTACACTACCGTAATTAACGACAAAAAGTGGGTATCGAGTTAGCCTGAGGGATTTGCCGCTCCCGACCGGAAATCGGCCAGTTTGTTGCGACAGGGAAAGCTGAGGAATTGCTTTTGGCTCAAATCCAGATCCCCCAGGCTGCGGCCCACCGGCTGCACAGGCTGTGAGAGCCGCTATTTACAGTGCGCTGTGCTGGGCTGTTGCAATCCAACTGATGTCGCGACACAAATTGAACCACTTCTGACGCGTGCGAACTACTCTACTGTGGTGAGTAGAAGCATAATAATACTGCATGTATTTTTTAATTTGAGAAGAGAAAAAACAGAAACCT
The DNA here is from genome assembly GCA_002269645.1 of Macrostomum lignano. Taxonomy (NCBI): domain Eukaryota; kingdom Metazoa; phylum Platyhelminthes; family Macrostomidae; genus Macrostomum; species Macrostomum lignano. The sequence goes on from NIVC01000102.1 coordinate 669,009, forward strand.
ATACAGTAATTCATCATATGGTATTGTCAGAAAATGCTATGAATTATTCCCAAACATCAAAATTTGACAAGCTAAAACTTCACATCTAAAACAGTCAAAGATCGAGATTTGCGGTTCTGCTCATGTGTCTGAAACCAATCAAGCCTGTAAAAGGCGGCCCTAAAACCAGTTCGATGCAGAGAGAGTTCAGTAATGACGTGATGGCGTTTGATTCTGACTGCAGAACATCGATTTGCCGGTCCGACCAGCCACATCGGCCAGCCGTCCCAGAAGCACTGATCAGGAGTTGCTGTTGGCTCAAGCCCAGATCCCCCGGTCCGCGGCCCACCGACAGATGCGGCAGGCAATGCGGCTATTTGAGTTGAAGCTGAGCGACTTGGCGCAACCGGCTGCATTTCTCATCATTAAATTGCCAAAAGTGGACCAAACATACTACTGAAAATAGGCAAAGAAATCAGTAGTTTATGTCAAAATTCTCATTTCAATAGCAAAATTGACAAATACAGGTATGCAAACTAAAAACAATGTATTGTATTGAATTAGGGCAGGTCATATTATCAGTATGCATGTACAGTGTAAATGATAACTTGAAATCATATGTACATGATACATGTGCAGTGCCGCTGAGATATATAAATGTACATGTCTATGTTATTGAATTTATTGAATATTAAGCAATTGGAGTGGAGAGTCTTTAAGATAAAATGTTCAACACACAGGTACATCAAATGTAACTCGCAATTCCTAATTGTTGATAAATTAAGTGCAAAAATGGGTATCGAGTTAGCCTGAGGGACTTGCCGCTCCCAACCATAAATCGGCCAGTTTTTGCGACAGCTAGGGTAAGCTTCGGAATTGCTTTTGGCTCAAATCCAGATCCCCCAGGCTGCGGCCCACCGGCTGCACAGGCTGTGAGAGCCGCTATTTACAGTGCGCTGTGCTGTGCTGCATGCAGAACTGCAATCTAGCTGATGCCGCGACACAAATTAAACCACTTCTGACGCGTGCGAACTACTCTACTTTGGTGAGTAGAAATATCAGAGGATGCCCTGTATTTTTACGGTAAAATAAAAAATATAAAAACGATTGCGACTACGTTTCAGTGGAGTTTCTGTATAATATAAAAAATTACCAAAATATTTCAAAGTTGGTTAGATGGCTGTAGTTCCAGACAGAGAGAGGTTAAAAGAAAGGATTTTATTTTCATTTGCCGCATTGAGTACTTAGTAGGCTACTTGACATGAAAAAAGATTTTTGACGGGTTGAAATTTCTATTCGCTTAAAATATTTAGTCGAGAGGCGTACTTTAAAGTTAAGACAAGCTGAGTAAATTCTTCTGTCGAACAGGCCATGATGATGGAGACAAAAGTTGAATTTGAACTCTACAAATATTAGTCAAAAAAGGTGCTGTACGGTGGTGAGAACTCAGGGCAAATTTTCGTACTCAATCATTAGAAAGCGTTCATTATTCGTCTCTTGACCGCATCGCCCAAGCGGCGTCAGGGTAGAGAAGAGTCTTTTTGTGTATCGTCAGTAGCGCTGTGGGTTAAGAAAAACTTGCCATTCAGCTTCTTTATACTATTTTTTTAACCATAAACCACCTGACACGCAGTGGGCATGCAGTCTCTCCGTTTCACTGCCTCACCGCCATCTGGCCATGCTGCTACATCGCTATAGGCTGGTACGGGGAAGAGTTTCTGTGCATAGCAAGAGGAGAACAATGGCAAGCTGACCGCCTCTCATAGTCTCATCCAGCTGTTAGCAACAAGAGTTTTCTCTATTGTCCCTGCGCGCTGAAGTCGACAGCTACTGTATTTTAGACGCTGTAACATATTGGGCTGAGGTTAGCCAAGTCCACCTAAAGACGTCAAATTACCTCGTTTAAAAACTATATTGAACTTGTACGAGTAGAAGCACTGCACTTTTGTGCAACAGGTAAGTTCGACGAGAATTTTTATTTTGACCCAATGAACTGATCTTAAAATGGATTCTTTGAATAAAACAAAACTTCAAACTGCGATTATTTTGCCTTAGTAAAAGTTTAGAGGGGCTTGCAGTGCCTGCGTAAAACATTGGCCAAAGTGCCCCCTCAGCCCTCCTGCAAATATTAATAGTTGTTATATGTTATAACTTTTCTAATCTTTTGTTAAGTAATGTCAAAAGGGGTCATGGGGTTTCATATGGCTTTGTTACTAACAGGGGCGTCGCCATGGGTTCTATGGTGGGGGACAAAGCCAAGAATTCAATATGTTACATGAATAAATTCCTACGCTCGTACAATCCCATTATTTTGACAATCGTGTTGTCAGCGCTCATTTTGGCGCCGCAGGCATTCATTTTGGCGCCACAGGCACTCATTTTGGCGCCGCAGGCATTCATTTTGGCGCCACAGGCACTCATTTTGGCGCCGCAGGCATTCCGTTTAGCGCCGCAGTCACTCATTTTAGCGCCGCAGGCACTCATTTTGGCGCCACAGGCATTCGTTTTGGCGCCGCAGGCACTCATTGTAGCGCCACAGGCACTCATTTTGGCGCCGCAGGCATTCCGTTTAGCGCCACAGGCACTCATTTTGGCGCCACAGGCATTCCTTTTAGCGCCGTAGGCACTCATTTTGGCGCCCCAGGCACTCATTTTGGCGCCACAGGCATTCCTTTTAACGCCGCAGGCACTCACTTTGGCACTGCAGGCACTCATTTTGGCGCCGCAGGCACTCATTTTGGCACTGCAGGCACTCATTTTGGCGTCGCAGGCACTCATTTTGGCGCCGCAGGCATTCCTTTTAGCGCCTAACGCTATATTTTGGCCCCCAGAAAAAATTACTCAACTGATTACCACGAGTCACAAGGTGGGGTGAAGGGGACACAGCATTGGCATAGCTTTTACTGGGGAGGGGGGCATGTCCCCCCTGTCCCCCCCGGTGGCGACGCGCCTGGTTAATAACTTGTTGTTAACCAAAATTCAATGGCCTCTACAAGGCCAGAGTACTAGCAACCTACTAGAGGGAAGCGAATACCAATCAAGATATAATACGTGCCTAATTAGGAAAAAATGTATGATTATTCTGCTGACACGCGCCATCTGTAATTATTTTCTGAAATCGTTTTTGACATCGCAATTTAAACAGGAGGAGCGAAACGATGTCGCTAAAAGCATCCGAACTAAATGAGCGCGCCGAAAAATCTGAAGACGAATCCGAGGCCAATTTAACGGGCGAGGAAGCCAGCGACTCATCAGTCCAGTCCGACAGAGAGGCCGATGACTCAGAAGACGATGAAGACAAAGAGATCGAGGACTACTGGAAGGACGATTCGGATCTCATTGAGCAGACAGACAATCAAGCTACCAGCGAGCAGCAACCAGCCGAGTTAGTACTCGGCGCTGACGCAGAGCAGCCCGCCTTGCCGCTGTCGCAGCGGTTGCTTCGTCTGGCTCGCAGCTTTGAGTTCGAGACGGCTAACCGGCTGCTCACGGAGCTTGCCGGCTCCGGGACTTCAACCTTAACGCTGGAACGCGACCAACGCACTAGGCGAACTCTCATCCACTACGCTGCTATGCACTCAAAAGGTCAAGAAACGCTTCAACTGCTGATTAATCTGGTCGGAATTGACAGTCTGACCGAGTCGGACAAGGCCAAGATGACGCCTTTGCACTTCGCCTCCCACTACCACTCGAGCAAGAGCTTGGCTCCGCTGTTAAGCCAGGTAAAGCGAAAAGTTCTCGAACAAAAGGACGCCAACGGAGACACCTGCGCTCATTGGGCTGCCAGGAATCGCCGGAGCAAAGATGCCCTCCTCGCTTACTTAGAAGCGATTGGCCAGCAGTGCCTTGGCTGGCTGAATGCTAGAAGACGCACCGTGCTGAGCGAGGCGATGGCCACTTGCGACGCTGCAACCGCAGAGCGGCTGCTGGCGCAGGCCGGTTCCGAGTTGCTGGCTTTGAAAGACGAGGAAGGAAATTCTTGGGCCCACTATGCCGCCGACAATCGCGATGAAGCAGTAATCTTTGCTGCGATTGAAGCTGCTGGACCGGAGTGTCTGGGCTGGCAGAACTATCGCAAGCAGTCCGTCTTGCACCGGATCCTAGAGTCTTGCAGCGTCGAGGTCGGCAAGAAACTCGTGGCCCTGGCTGGCTCAGAAACGCTAAGCTTGCGCAATGAAATCGGTAGCACCTGTTTGCACATGATTGACAACAACAAAGAGGAGATACTTTCAGCCGCCTTGGACACTATTGGACCCGAGTGTTTGACCTGGCAGAACGCCAAGAAGCAATCGGTCCTGTACCACGCTGTGTTGACATGCAGCACCGAGCTCTGCAAGAAGCTGGTGCAAGAAGCAGATTCAGACTGTTTGAGCTTACGCGATGAAGATGGCAACACCTGCTTGCACGAAGCCGTACGCAGCGACAGCAAGATCGAAATCGTCCTCAAAGCTGCTCAAACTGTCGGTTGGTGGTGTCTCGGCTGGCAAAATAACAAGAAACAGACTGTTCTGTACCTGGCCGTCAGTTCGTGCAGCGCCTCGGCTGCCAGTCACCTGCTGAAGATGGCTCCGGCGGAGATTCTTCGAGTTGACGGTGATGGAAACACGCTGCTACATTCGCTGTTCCAGAGCGAGAAGCACCGACACAGCGACAATGAGATTCAGGAGTTCTTGTCCATGATGAATACGCTAGTTAAATCGGGTGTTCGCCTAGTCTGTGAGAACAATGTAGGTCAGAACTGCCTGCACAGTACAACAATGCTCGAAAGGTGCCTCGCACTCATCAATGATGAAAGCCGCAACTTTTGATACCTATAAGAAAATGTTCAAGCAATTGCTCAATAACTCCAGCGGCTTGCACGCCATTCACGCCTTTGCTGGTCGATATCGGCTGCGCGAGATTGTCAAGCCTCTGGCAAAGCTGTCGGAGCTGCAGGTGCCCGACCTGCTGCGCTAACAGTAACCATGGACGCCAACAAGGGAGCCACGTGTCTGCATTTTGCCTGCGAAGCTGGCAACAAGGCGAATATTCGATACTTACTTCGGCAAGGTCTGTTGCTGCAGAACGTGACCCACAGCGGCATGTCCTGCATCGACTATGCCTATGAGAAAGGAAAACTCGACGAGGTGCTGGAGGTTGCCGAAGATTGTCAGAAAGGCCTGACAATGACCGATCTATGGCGCCTAGTGGATCCTGCTCAAAGAGCACTGAAGCTTCCAGACAGATCGAATTCTCGTCAGCTGATTGCCTCAATCGCCCACGAATCGCTGAGAGTGGAAGGCCCAAGAGGGGATTCCCATAGCGTCTGCGACGACAAGCCAAGCAAACGACGAGGATCAGCTGTGAGTCTATCGGAGAAGCCGCCTGAAACTGCGGTTGCAGTGGCAAAAAAAGACGTCAGCCGCACAGACTGGGACGTATTGCTCAGAGCTATCGAACTGGACTCGTCACGTATCTTAAGAAGTGCCTTCAGCTTGAATCTGGTCACTTCAGACACGGAAAGGTGTCTGCCGATGTACTTAGCCCAGAAGCTAAATTCTGACACATATGACAGTAATCGCTACTTCGACAAATCCGAAGAGTTTTTGAACCAAAAGCTCTTTAGCGTAGTCTCTGAGCTATTGGTGATTGACGTTGCCGCCTTCTTCGACAAGATGAACATCTTGCCTGACTTGATTCTGACCCGCCAATTTGAACTAATTCCGGCTTGCATTAGTTTGCTGGTCTATCTCAAGCCGAAAATCGCCCAGAGACAGGGCAGGCTCGAGCAGCTAAAGGAGCTCCAGGGCAAGATTATCTGCATAGTGGTTAACGCTTTAGACGATCTATATATGTCAGCCAGCGAAGAGGAAAGGAACCTGTTGATTGACTACATCCGCGGCGACCTAAGAGACAATAACGGAGAAAATCCTGGACCTATGTTCCCGTGCAGGTGCGCTGACAATGCAGACAGATCCTCCTTCGAGTACATCACCCTGTTCGACATGGTGGAAGAGTCCGACTGCAGCGAGCTAATTGAAACTGACTGCATGCACAATGTCGCCCGGAAAGCCTGGCACCCGAGGCCGCAGTACACGGAGGCCAGCGGCAAGAAAAAACGCTTTACTGATCCGTTCACTCCCAAAGTGAAGTTCTACATTCACCACGTCGCTTTCGTCATCTTCTTGGCCTACGCAGCCTGGTACATTCTAGACTTCAAAATGACTTTCTACACCGTGATCCCGGACATCCTGCTATCTTTGTACGCAGCCTCCTACACTGTGCAGGAATTTGCAGATTTTTGGCGCCGCAGAGCCTTGAAAAACTTCTATGTCAATAAACGAATAATCAGATGCCCATCGTACTTCCAGGATGCGATTAACTTATTTGATTGCTTCGCCATCCTGTTTCTATGGATCGGACTGTTCTGGAAGTGGATAATCTTCTACGTAGTCGAAGACAGTAACACAACTTATGCGTGCCAAATGATGCTAACTATATCTTTCACTCTGTGGGGATTTCGATCTGTCGCTTTCCTCAGCTATCATGAAAGAACTGGACCAGTCATCTCCATGCTGAGCAGTCTGCTAATTCTCGACCTCCTGCCATTTTTGGCAATTGTGATGATAATATTTTACGTCTTCGGTGTGCTGTTCTTCAATCTACTCTTCCCCGTGATCTTCTCCCCAGCCTCAGAGATGAATGGTAGCGGCTACGCTTGGAAGGTGATACTACAGGTTTTTACTCTGCCGTTTAACTTATTGTTCACTACCTTCGACACTACTTCGTTGGAGCCGTCGTCTGCCACGGTCAACCAAACAATTGGCAAAGTGGCGCATCCTCAGGGATTAGCGTGGTTCAAAAACTTACTGTTATTTGTATTCCTTTTCCTGGTGAACATCGTCATGGTGAACCTGTTGATTGCGTTGTTCAGCCTTCGAGTCAGTCGAATGGACAGTCGGGCTCTGGGAATTTGGCGTAGGACCTACTTTGAGATGCTGCGCGAGTACCAGACCCTTGGGCCCTTGCCACCGCCTGTGTCCTTCATCAGCGAGATTGTTCTTCCTATCATGCGGTTTGTTCGAGGCGCAAGAGTGCAACCTACCGATAAAAGTGTAAGTCTTGGGATTCAAAACTTCGTAGGAATAGTGCGAATTTGATGCATGCATATCATGTATGATCCGTTCCATATCTATCCATTCGATTACAAGATACCAAGAGGGATTTACTAAGATGCAAAGGCTCGAAGACGAGGCTGATATCTCAAGCTAGAAAGCTTAATATCAGGCGTAATGCTTATATGTTTTTAACGTAAGCCGAAGAGACGGGCAACTTTTTCCACAGCCTATGACATTGGCCTTTGCACAGACGACTTTTCTAATTAAAAAATTTAACCACATGGCGTGAAGTAGTATAATCAAATCGAATGTCGACGTGTCTAAATTGAATTCAATTTTTGTTGAAACTAAACGGGAAATTAAAAAAAGAACTCAAAACGATTCCTAACCTCAAAAAACGTTTCAGGAATGGTGGCTTAACGAAAGCGACTACCCAGACGAGTACGTCAGCTTCTTGAGGTTCCAGGCCACTCGCTTCCGGCGTTGCCGGCCTCAGCTTAGCCGAGAGGTGACCCGCAATCGAAGCGACTTCGACGGATTGAAAGCGCACACTGGCAACCTGATGGACACGCTGCAGGAGCAACTCGACTCGAGGCTGGGTGCCATGGCTGACCGACAGGAAGAGACTTCTCAAAGGCTGACAGGGCGGCTAGACAAGGTTGAAGAGAGTCTGGCGCAGGGCGTGCAAGTTCGGGAGCAGCAGCAACAGGTGCCTGCCACTTCCGACAGGCTTTCTCAAAATTTGGTTCCGGAAGCTGTTATCGACGATAAGCTTCGAGCTCTAGAAGCGAGACTGACTGCCGAGCTTCGAGCGGCGACATCAACGGTTGAGCCAGGGCCAGACGCCGGTCCCGATGACAGTCGCTACCGAAAGACTACCTCTCGGCTGAGACAGCAGCGACGCAAAATCAAAGAGTTGGACAGCAAGCTGGATTCGATTATTGAGCTGCTGAAACGGAACTAAACTTTAAAACTACTGACTCAACAAACATGTGGGTTGATTAACTTTTAAGCCAAAAACTAAAAAGTTCCTCGTTTTAGAAGAGGCTGTTTGTTTTAATTTTAGAAATCTTCTGTCAAATCAATTTAATCACGAGTGTATTTCTGAACAAGCTCAAGAATTTGTTGTTTATACTGTAGCGCTGGCCACCAAAAGATTAAGATGATTAATTAAGTTGAGCGAAAGGTTAAATCTCTTTCGAAAGGTTTCAATGTCTAACCTGTAGGTATTTTTTCCTTTTTACTTTTTTGTTTCAGTCTTTACTAACCTGTTGATGTAAAATCTAATTATTTAGCTGTCGTTAATTTCGTTTGAATGCTTTATATGGATATTTTGTAGCGTATTTTTTCACCGGATTATATTGGAGACAAATCTTGGTTGTTTTAGCAAATGAATATCTACTTATTCAAAATATTACTTCTTTGGGGCTACATCCTGTCTCACCCCTTCTAGCTACCTGTCTCACCCCTTCTATCTACCTGTCTCACCCCTTCTTTCTACCTGTCTCACCCCTTCTATCTACCTGTCTCACCCATTCTATCTACCTGTCTCACCCCTTCTATCTATCTGTCTCAACCCTTCTATCTACCTGTCTCACCCATTCTATCCACCTGTCTCACCCCTTCTATCTACCTGTCTCACCCATTCTATCTACCTGTCTCACCCCTTCTATCTATCTGTCTCAACCCTTCTATCTACCTGTCTCACCCATTCTATCCACCTGTCTCACCCATTCTATCTACCTGTCTCACCCCTTCTATCTACCTGTCTCACCCCTTCTATCTACCTGTCTCACCCCTTCTATCTATCTGTCTCACCCCTCCTATCTACCTGTCTCAACTCTTCTATCTACCTGTCTCACCCCTTCTATCTACCTGTCTCACCCCTTCTATCTACCTGTCTCACCCCTTCTATCTACCTGTCTCACTCATTCTATCTACCTGTCTCACCCCTTCTATCTATCTGTCTCCCCTCTATCTACCTGTCTCACCCATTCTATCTTCTATCTACCTGTCTCACCCCTTCTATCTATCTGTCTCACCCTTTCTATCTACCCGTCTCACCCCTTCTATCTACCTGTCTCAACTCTTCTATCTACCTGTCTCACCCCTTCTATCTATCTGTCTCACCCCTTCTATCTACCTGTCTCACCCCTTCTATCTACCTGTCTCACTCACCCATTCTATCTACCTGTCTCACCCCTTCTATCTACCTGTCTCAACTCTTCTATCTACCTGTCTCACCCCTTCTATCTACCTGTCTCACCCCTTCTCTAACCTACTGGCTGCTAGAAAAATATGTATAGCCTGTAAACTTCTGTGGAAAACGTGGGCTTGTTAACCATGATGGAAGGTAATATCGTGCTGTTTTTAGCACTTTTAGCAACACTCGCATTAGTCTGAAGATAGCTGGGGTCATGTTTATGCTCACTCTCAAGCGCCAACAATTTTGGGTTCTGACTCACCAGATATCTGAAGAAAACAAGAAAATCTAGCAGACTGCCTAAAGAGGCAGCGTGTTTATTGTTATTGCTTCGGCCTCAAGAGATAGGCGTCAGCCGTCAGGCACTTAGATTAAAAATAGTGGAGTTCAGATGGAAAAGCAACACTGCTGGAAGGAAAAAAGCAAAAATAGAATTGTGTTTACCTCGAGAATTGTACAGTTCATCTACAGACCAGTGGAAGAAGGAATTCTACAACAAAAAGCATCTCTCAAAAGCAGAGCAGCAGATATTGTTAGCGAATGAGATCAACTTTCTAACAAAATGGACGCGTTGTCTCAGCGCAGATCAGCAGAACTGTTCCAGGCCTGCAAGTCAAAGAACTTCGCTTTGATTGACACGCAAAAGTTGAGCAAAGATTTCTCACAGTGGGCAGCCGTCACCGACACCAATGGAAGCACTCTGCTGCACGCCCTCTTCCAAGCTAATCAATCTTTGGATGACTTCGACTTAGAAAAGTTTGCAAGCACGGTTCACTGTCTACTCAAAGCTGGGGTTGATCCCGGTCAGGAGAACGGCTGTCTAAGGAACTGCCTGCTCGGCACCGAACTGGAGCAGAAGACATTGAAGAGGATTCTTCACCGACTTTCCCAGTCTGACTTGAAACCGGCATTTGGCCCGCTCCAGACCAACTCACAGGGTCTTCATGCTGTTCATGTGTTCGTCTGTCGATACCAACTCGAGGATTTGCTGCCCGAGCTCAGTCAGCTATGCGACCTGAGCGTCAACGATTTGGTGAATCTTTGCGTGACTTCGGGTGACCTGTGCGGAGCCACCTGCCTTCACCTGGCGTGTCAAGCAGGGCAAGAGAAGAACATCAAGTTTCTGTTGGATCAGAGTCTGGACCTGACCGTTCAGACAGCTTCCGGACAAAATTGCGTCACTCTGGCGTGCTGCTCTGGAGAGCTGCAGGCACTGATAAATGCAGCAGCATCCGCTTCAATGGAACTCAGAGACCTACTAGTGTTAATTGACCCTCTAGAGAGTGGCCTGCCGCTTCCAGAGAAGTCAGTCTCTAAGCAGACTGTCTCTTTTCAATGGTCAGACCAGCTTGTCTCTTCCAGTTCAATGGTCAGATGGCTGGGAACCAGCTTGGACAGAAACAACGAAGTCAAACTCAAAAATGATGGGCAAAATTCCAGTTCGATCGCGCAACTATCGGCTCAAATGAGATGGCTTCTTCGAGCACTGGAACTGGACTCACCTGAAATTCTTCGCGATCTGATCGCTAGCGAGTTTGTCGCAGCAGACATGAGTCCAAGCGTGATTAGCAAGTTACAGGTTGCTTTGCTGACCAATGGTCGATCGTTGGAACATTTTCTCACAAATGAGACTATTCGACCCATTCTAATCGACAGCCAGAACCCTTCTCTAATTGACTTTGCCATATTCTGTAGTAGAACCAATTTAGTGTCCGAACTATCAATGCTGCCACAATTCGACATCATTCCAAAGACGCTGTACTTGCTGATTCAGCTGAGACTGAAAATTAAACTGCGACAAGGCAAGCTCAATCAGCTACTCGGAGCCAAGACTCAGGCTCTGAATGTGTTGGTCAACGTGCTCGAAGCACTGTACTCGAATGGGTCGGAGAATGAGCGACAGCTGCTCTTCGGCTACTTGACTGCGAGTTTCATCGACTCAAACGGCGTCAGAGGACCGATGTTTCTCAATCCGCAGTGTCTCAACACCAGAGGTCGCAGACCGGCCGACAGCCAGTCTGAGTTCGTATCGGCCATGGAGCTGGTGGACATTGTCGATTCAGTCGAGCTTTTTGGCACCGAATGCATTAGCAAGCTGGTGTCCAAGTACTGGAAGCTGCCGCCACCGCTGCCTTGGAGACACGAGGCTGACGACGCCGACTTCAGCGACAAACCCCGTTGGCTGGGTGGCAATGAACTTTCGCCCTGCTGCTCGAAGCGTGGCTGCACCATTCAGGTAAAGTTCATCCTCGCATCGGTATACTGTTTCCTGTTTCTCGGCTTCTTCGGATGGTACCTGATGGACTTTGGTCGAACTCTGAAGCACATGGAGGTGGACATAGTTATGGGTCTGTGCGCCGCGTCGCACACTCTGCAATGGTTCAATCAGCTTGCGACAATTCACGAGCTAAGGGAGGTGTTATTTACCACTAGCAGAAGAGTTTGTCGGAACTTTACTCACGGACTAGCTTACGTTGACCTGATAGCCCTACTGCTCATATGGACCGGCCTTGTACTCAAAATGCTGGGTCAGCACGGCCATAATGAGCAGGCTTTGTACGCCAGTCAAAGCGTAATGGGCGCCTCGTTTCTGTTCTGCGCCTTTCGCCTGGTGAGCCTCTACAACTACTTCAAAGTCACTGGGGCCAAGATCTCTATGTTTCTCAGCCTGCTCTACAAAGACTTTTGGCCGTTCTTTAACTTCGCTTTCGTCATCATTATCGCATTCGGGATATTTTTTACTACTCTGCTTTTCCCCATCATGTCAAGCTCTGTGACCAGACAGCCCCGCGCCATTTTCAAGCACATATTCGTTGTTCCCATGCACCTGATGTTCGGCGACTTTGGCAAGGTTGATTTCGACTCTTGCAATGAAACGCGACAGGCGGGCAATTTCGAGTGCGCCGCCAGCTCGGGATTCGTGGCGTTCAGCAAATATCTGGTGTTCCTATTCCTGATAGTTGTCAATATTGTGCTGGTGAACCTGCTGATTGCTCTGTTCAGCATGCGAGTGGCAGTGATGGATGTCAAGTGCATCGCCATATGGCGTCGGAATCGTTACAGGTGGGTTTTGTTCGGTTATTTTTCGTGCATCCTAAAGTATTTTGAATGTAACAATCGTATGTACTGTATGTACTTGTAAGAATAAAGTAAATGTTCTGGGGAGCAGGACAAATGGGGCAAAGTAGCCTACCAGCCGTTAATGTTTCTGAACTATAATCTGCAATATATTAAATTGCAGAATGCTTCTCGAATACTCGACAGTGAGTCCTTTGCCAGCTCCGCTATCCAGTCTGCACTACATCGTAATGCTACTCAATCGGGCTCGCAGATGTACGGCTACCAAGGTTAACAGAGTAGCAACTTTCGCGTCGGAAAAGGTGAACAATATTTGTACTTCAAATATATGATAAAAAATGCGTTCATGGACGACTAGAGTAGACAGACGTTGCTTCGCTAGGAAACTGCTACTACTACTACTACTACTACTACTACTACTACTACTACTTACTACCACTACTACTACTACTACTACTACTACTACTACTACTACTACTACTACTACTACTACTACTACTACTACTACTACTACTACTACTACTGCTGCTACTACTACTACTGCTACTACTACTACTACTACTACTACTACTACTACTACTACTACTACTAATTCTAATTGCAGAAACAACCCTGGTGGCAAAATCGGGAGTCATTCGCCGACTACCCCGAAGACTACAAGGCCTACCTGATTTACCAAGCCACACAGCTGCGTCAATGCCGGGCAAAGCTACGTCGCGGTGTGGAACGAAATCGAAGCGATGTCGACGTACTCGGAGCTTTCGTGGAAGGCGAGCTGGACAAGGCAACGGAGGAGCTGGCTAAGCAGGCGGAGTGTCGGCACCGAGAGGTGCAGTTTGAGCTGATCGAACATAGAGAGCAACTCAATCGGATTCTGGAATTTTTGACGAGAAACCGCTCGGCAAATGCGAAGTGACTACACAAAATACTACAACATTGTAAAGAAGCATGATCTAAGCTTCAACTCGATATTGACTCACCGATAGATATAAATTCAGCTTCGCGCGGCTTAAATTGTGTCCCACTTCATTCATCAAGATTTTGTGTACATGTATGACTTTTAATTAGCATGCTACCGTGTGCCTAACACATGCGTGAAAGAGTCTTGTATACATTCTAAAGGGGGCGTGTACTCGATTTTTTAGGGCTTTAGCACCAGGAGCCTTCGCACCAGGGCGCCAGCACCAGGGGCTTTAGCACCAGGGGCTTTAGCACCAGGGGCTTTAGCACCAGAGGCTTTAGCACCAGGGGCTTTAGCACCAGGGGCTTTAGCACCAGGGGCTTTAGCACCAGAGGCTTTAGCACCAGGGGCTTTAGCACCAGGGGCTTTAGCACCAAGGGGCTTTAGCACCAAGGGGCTTTAGCACCAAGGGGCTTTAGCACCAAGGGGCTTTAGCACCAGGGGCTTTAGCACCAGGGGCTTTAGCACCAGGGGCTTTAGCACCAGGGGCTTTAGCACCAGGGGCTTTAGCACCAGGGGCTTTAGCACCAGGGGCTTTAGCACCAGGGGCTTTAGCACCAGGGGCTTTAGCACCAGGGGCTTTAGCACCAGGGGCTTAAGCACCAGAGGCTTTAGCACCAGAGGCTTTAGCACCAGGGGCTTTAGCACCAGGGGCTTTAGCACCAAGGGGCTTAAGCACCAGAGGCTTTAGCACCAGAGGCGCGAGCAGGAGTCTGAGTATCATAAATCTTGTCATAACTTTTCCTCGATAGTGTCCTCGAGTGCACCTCGTATACTCCGTATTGCACAGAATATGTACTTACATGTAATATATAAAATCCTAATTGTAAATCTCATTAATGCATATTGTAAATACATTTAGAGTAAAAATATTGATTTTCATGGGTGAGAAGTCTAGGGTTTGTGAAGTGTAGGTTGGTTTTTGAAGTGTAGGTTTTTGGAAGTTCAATAAATATAGATTTAACAGTTTGTGAAGTTGAAGGTTTGGGAAGTGTAGGGATTGGGAAGTGTAGGGTTTGGGAAGTGTAGGGTTTGGTAAGTGTAGGGTTTGGGAAGTGTAGGGATTGGGAAGTGTAGGGTTTGGGAAGTGTAGGGTTTGGTAAGTGTAGGGTTTGGGAAGGGTGAGGGTTTGGGAAGGGTGAGGGTTTGGGAAGGGTGAGGGTTTGGTAAGTGTAGTGTTTGGGAATTTAAGGTTTGGGAAGTATGAGGTTTGGGAAGTGTAGGGTTTGGGAAGTGTAGCGTTTAGTAAGTGTATTGTTTTGGAATTTTAAGGTTTGGAAATTTTAGGGTTTGGGAAGTGTAGGGTTTGGGAATTTTAGGGTTTTGGGAAGTTTAGGGTTTGGGAAGTTTAGGGATTGGGAAGTGTAGGGATTGGGAAGTGTAGGGTTTGGGAATTTTAGGGTTTTGGGAAGTTTAGGGTTTGGGAAGTGTAGGGTTTGGGAAGTGTAGTGTTTGGTAAGTGTAGTGTTTGGGAATTTTAGGGTTTGGGAAGTGTAGGGTTTGGGAAGTGTAGGGATTGGGAAGTGTAGGGTTTGGGAATTTTAGGGTTTTGGGAAGTGTAGGGTTTGGGAAGTGTAGGGTTTGGGAAGTGTAGGGTTTGGGAAGTGTAGGGTTTGGGAAGTGTAGGGTTTGGGAAGTTTAGGGTTTGGGAAGTGTAGGGTTTGGGAAGTGTAGTGTTTGGTAAGTGTAGTGTTTGGGAATTTTAGGGTTTGGGAAGTGTAGGGTTTGGGAAGTGTAGGGTTTTTGGTAAGTGTAGGGTTTGGGAAGTGTAGGGTTTGGGAAGTGTAGGGATTGGGAAGTGTAGGGTTTGGGAAGTGTAGAGTTTGGGAAGTGTAGGGATTGGGAAGTATATAGGGTTTGGGAAGTGTAGGGTTTTTGGTAAGTGTAGGGTTTGGTAAGTGTAGGGATTGGGAAGTGTAGGGATTGGGAAGTGTAGGGTTTGGGAAGTGTAGAGTTTGGGAAGTGTAGGGATTGGGAAGTATATAGGGTTTGGGAAGTGTAGGGTTTTTGGTAAGTGTAGGGTTTGGGAAGTGTAGGGTTTGGGAATTTAAGGTTTGGGAAGTATGAGGTTTGGGAAGTATAGGGTTTGGGAAGTGTAGGGTTTTTGGTAAGTGTAGGGTTTGGGAAGTGTAGGGTTTGGGAATTTAAGGTTTGGGAAGTATGAGGTTTGGGAAGTATAGGGTTTGGGAAGTGTAGGGTTTAGTAAGTGTAGTGTTTTGGAATTTTAAGGTTTGGGAATTTTAGGGTTTGGGAAGTGTAGGGTTTTGGAAGTTCAAGTTTTAGGAATAGTAGTGATTGGGAAGTGTATCCTAAGTACATGCAAAATCGTACATATGCATATCTACGAGCTTGTATTAGTATTTTTCTTCGAGGGGCTGCGTCGTCGTCAAATCCAATCGGATTTGAAATCTAGTCTCTAGTTTATGTCTAGTCTAGACTAGCTCTAATCTAGTCCAGCATTGACCATAAGACAGGATTTGACTTAAAATTCCCACAGGAAAAACCCCGTGGCAAAACCTCGGCGAGAAACTCTCGCGGGAAAATCTCGTGCTCCCGTATGTACTATTTACTGGCCTGAGCGGTTATATGTCACTGAATTCTATTCCTGTTTATTTCTACACGTAGCTATTTTACTCCTATAGAGGGATTTCTCTCAGTCCGTGCGTTCCTGCGATCAGAGGGTCAGGCGATCTACTTCAGACTACTAAGTCTCGTTTCTAAACGGTTCTTACATGTACATATGTAAATCTCCCATTTGTTGGGTCTCTAAGGGAATGACAAAGTCTTTTAAAACTGCAAATATCGAATTTGGTTAACTTTCCAAAGTTGGAAAAATATTACTGTTGAATTGAAAGGCTTTCTCGTTTTCTCGGTTTCTGCTCACTTACGAGCTAAGAGTATTTTTTGTTAAGACAAACGTTTACAAAAAACTTTGGCGGCGAATTTGAATGCAGTTTTTTTTAAGAAAGTACGTAAACATACTATTTTAAAGAAAGAATATACGATTTAAACACTAGTAAAAATACCACTACCCAAATATATTATAGTTGAATAAAAACGAGCATTTGCAATTCATTTAGTGCAAATTTTCATGGCCACTTCAAGGTCCTAAGAATAAAAAATTCGCTTCCCTTGACGTCTATGTACCTGGTACTTTTACCACAGAACATTTACTACACATACATGACTTTTGTACTTTGCATGTACACGTAATAATGAACAATATTAATGAAATTCATTTGAGTTTTGAAAGCGCACCAGAATTGTTCATTTACTTTGTAACCCGGCGGGAAATTCGAGGGCTGGCTGTGAGCTTTAAAGCACAGAAAAAAGCTCACACAATGCAACAATCTCTACAGATCTCGGAGATTTAGGCGTAAAATGTTGTCCAGCCTACAGAAAATAGGCTACTAAGCAGATGTACGTCCCGTTTATATAGTGAGTAGCGTATGCACAAGTAGTTTTGCAACTGAATGTCCACGCAATTGCACGCGATAGAATAGTGGTGCAGTTGTGCTTGCGATTAAAAGACAAAGCATCCTCCCACGAAGAAAAAGACTAGAATAGATACACAGCACTTCTAATCGATTGGAATACAGCAGTCAGATGCTAAAGGAAGGCAGGAAACACTGCGTTTTAATTAAGCAGTAAATGCAGCGCGAACGTGCAGCTGCAAAATGTACGGATAAAGGCTTTGGCAGCCAGTCGCCAGTCGAGTACTCGCCAGCTCACTCAATCTCGTATTCGCGGCAACCGAGGGGGCCGGACACCACTCATCGCGTATGAAGCGCGTCAACGCGGTGAAAATTGCCGCGCGGGACGTGCATGGCGGTGCTTTAATCGGCGTTGACTCCATTGTAACTGTTGTTGTGGCTAAAAGTTGGGAAGAATTAGGAAAAATGGATTTTGTGTTTCTACTCGTCGGCGAGGGTGTCTGCGGACTGCGGCGCCTGCATATACCCCTCCTCGTCTTCTTCTATATCAACAAACACTATCGGTTTTAACTTGTAGGGCTTCCTCATTTCTGGCTCCACCTAATAACTATGGCTCTGAGTCTTTCCTTCTGCTCTTAGTTTGCTTACAGCCTATATAGGATTATAGAAAATAGCAGAGAAAAAGTAGTATTTGCTAGAACCACTAGCTACAAGAAAAAGCAACCACTAAAGAAGCCGGCGGCACCTTGCCGGCCTCCTGCGCCCAAGAAACCGAAGCCTGCAGCCACACAAAGCGACCGGCTGGTCCCGGCTGAAGGTCCGTCCCCGGCCAAGGCACTGGTGAGTTCTACGGGGTCAACTATCTCAACGTCAACTGGCGGAACTTGGGTGGCTTCTAAAGACCTGGCCTATCAACGTCACCTGGCGGCCGCCGCGTAGCAGTCCACATCGAGCGACTCTGAAGCCAACCGAATCCAAATCCTAATCCAAATCCGAATTCGAAATCCAAATTCGATATTCAATTTTTTTAAAAACGGTTGTGGATACAAAATATATTGGCCACCTAGGTTCCGCCAGGAACATTTCTATATTGTGGGTAAAATCTATTGAGCCTTTGCTTTTCTTCTTTCAGCGCTTGGTGCTACTCATTTTTGGTGCCGCACTGAAAATCTGTCCTGGAGAAAAGCTTTGCATAAACGAGACTGAGACAGCGTTAGCTCGAAAGTAATATTCGTGCAAGGTCTTTAAAGCGAGGCCTACAATGTGCAAATTCAAATTTGCGGATTCAACTATTCAGCTTTATTCCAACGGAAGGCTGACAATTTTTTTGCCGCAATATGAATGCGGACGTGGCATCGATTTTACAGTTTGTTAACGAAATTACTATTTACCAGTACAAACTGGATTTCGATTTTGTCCACGTTCAAACTTCTACATTGGTTGGTCAAGTTCAGTTTCCTGGGAGAAACAGCTTCCACTATTTAAAAAGCTGTGTCGGAAACTATGGAGACTTAGGGCAACCTACGATGCAGAAGTTTTTTCTGCAGACAATCAGTTAAGATAGTCAAAAACTCCCAGACTCTTTTGCAACGTCTTTCATACTGCGAAGATTTTCGCAATGGGAGACAAAAAACGATACCAAAGTAAATCTCTTAACTCGATCTGTTAATGCACTGCTTGCCATGCTACTAAAAGCAGCACAATCGGCAAAAAATTCCAGCCATGGCCCGGACCTACATTCTCGAGGGAAATGTAGCGGTAGGCAAAACAATGCTTCTAAGAAATCTGGCCCTGAACTCGCGACTGAAGAAATGGGAACCGCAGTTTCTCTGGGGCCAAAGAGCCGGTTCATGCGTTCACCTCACACCCGAAGCTGCCGGCAGAGACGAACTCGCTGGAGGAATTCTATCAAGGATCTCTTTCAGCAATCGGCTTTCAAATCCGTGCGAGCCATTGTCTGCTTCACTGGGACAAGAACATGAGAGAATTGCTACTCTCACCGGAGCCGGATCAACCGGAGTACGAAATTCTGGTGATGGAAAGGTCCATGGCGTCTGCTCACGCATTCAACTCGCTTCTGGCAGAGGCCCTCTATTGAACATGCCCCCTACGTTTGGGGTTCGTGAGTATTTCCACCTATTACTATTGGAATAACGTCCCCCTGCTGACAAGCATTCTTCAACACGATTAATTCTATTTATTAAAAATCGTTGTTGTTGATGCGGTTGTGGAAGGAGTTTTACTTGCTTGCCAGCCGACGGTTTGGTTTTGTCTCTATGCTGGCAATAATTTGTGGCCATGCCCATCCTGGTGTCTGGTGTAAACTGACGGCTGGGGTTTTTTCGACCATTGGCAAGTAGCTCTTTGAAGTTGCATTGTGTGGATTTTTATTTCCACAGCTGGGTGTCTAGGCCGACTATAGGTCATAGAACCATTCAGGTCCGCCTGGCCCAGTGCCTTAAATGCAACCAGACTAGTAAAGGAGCGCTAGATTCTGACCCAATATAACGAGGTCTGCGCTTGCATTCATTGGTTGAATTACGGTGTGCATAGGATAACAACAAACCCAATGCCAACGCAAGTGGAGTATTGCATTTTCCACAGGAAAGTGAGGACGCTCGCGGCTACTTGGAGATGCACCACCACCACCATCTATTTTGTTGGTTGTGCATGTTGGCACTCGTTTTGTAGGTGCTGACGACAGCCGTTTGCATACATAGGATCTACAAACTCGCGCGGATTGATGAATAAAATAACGAGGGGCTAAAAGTCGACTAAAGTTAATCGTGTCACCCTCTATTATTAAAGACACGCCCTCGCGTTTGGGGTTCGCGAGTACTACTTCTACTACTATTTGTAGTGACGTCCCCCTGCTGACAAAAAAGTTTATTTGTTTATTCTATTCTCTTAATAGGAAAATATTACTACTGCCTACACCGTTGGCTAATAAAACTTATCTCCCTTTCCAGCCCTTAATACGGTGTGTTGTGTGCAAGAGCATGTTTCGTTCTCGCGCGGAGTTGCACATTCACACGTAGTATCAATTCTGTTCCGTTCCTGAACTACTGGATGGGCCGATTCGCGAACTAACTGCTGCCAACAATCCTCCTGATGGGTGAAGGGTTGAATTGCGCGAGTCAGCTCACCGAGGACAGATCAACTATTTGGTGTTTATACCTGGCCAGGACGGTGGTGACGCGGAGCGCCTGTTGCCACCTGGCGGCTTGTTGGCTCAATTGCGCGACTCGATTTACCGCCTATTCACACAGCTGGGTCCTCCTTAGTTACTACTACGAACTTTAATGCGCCTAAAAGTGAGAATGGCTAGACCGAGAACGCCTACCACTGCTGCTGCCATCAACGAGAATGAATTAATTTCTGCATACTTCAACACCCAACGCTGCCACGATACGCTTTGACAACAACAACCACGCTCCCAACAAGCAGCAACGAGCAGCAGAACGATCGAGGTGCCGAGGTTAATTCTAGTAGCCTTCGTGAACAACAAGGTTTTCAATGGAAGTGGATACAAACCCATTCAACTGTCTGAATAGGCGGAACATGCAAGTCTCAGCAGAATTGCTGTGTTTGTTAACGAGGAGTCTGTCCCTTCGCGACCATTGCAAAAAAAATTGGTGCGGGTAGTTGTGTGAGAGAATATACCAATCTGCTGCAGCAGTTGGGGTTGTATCTGCAAGGACGAGACGTTGGCATGGCTTCACAATGGAGGACTATGGCAGTGGATACTCGATTTTCGCGTTTGCGTTGGGAAGCGAGTCTGGTGTCGGGCATTAGTGCTCAGCTCTATAAGGAAGGGAATGTAAAGTTGGAGTTGCGCTTCGCTCAGGCAACAAGCGTTGTCTGTAAGTACAATGTAATATTCTGCGGTCTATTTGACAAGGAGCTGCAGATCACGGAGCTTCGCAACGTTGTGCCGGGTACAGCATGGAAGTGAATCTGAACATGTTGCTGGGTGTCAGGGATAGATTTTTGCGGTCAATTATTACAAATCTATGTATGGGATTGTTTGGTGTTGTCTTTTTAGGTGTGTATCATCAGGACTCGATTAGAGCTCTTAGACAATTACCTTTAGATGGTAGAGACTATTTCTTTGTGGCAATTACGGACACTTCGTATCTTCCTGGTAGGCATTGGGTGGTGGTTTGGGTGAGTAGCAAGCGAGTTGGGGGTCGTAGTGGACGAAGAGTTAGGGAGTATTTTGATTCGCTTGGTTGAAATCCCCTGGAAAATATTAGACGGTGGTTGGGGCGGGAATGTGGGGGTTTTCAGAATTGGACCTACAGCCAATTTGCTATTCAGGACCATCGAACTGGTCATTGCGGTATTCGGGTGTTGTTTTATTTGTTGATTCTCTTTTAACGCGTGTTCTTGGTTGTGGGCCTCGTCGAGAAAATGAGTTTCGGCGCGCGTATTTTGCCTACAATGCTTTGCAATGCAATACAATGCAATGTGTTGCCTATATTCTTGTTATGCAGAAATATATCAAGAAACATTTTTTGGCCAGCTTGGTTGATCGACAATGTGGTCTTTTCTTTCATTTTTTGTGGGTGCGGTGCAGTAGATTGTGTAGTTAGAATTCACTGTTTGGGGGATAGAGAAGACAATGTGTTATGGAGCGAGTGTAAAAAAACTGACTTTATTTGCTGTCTGTGCGCTGTTCTGAACTGCGTTTTGGTAGCTTGGGAGAAGCATGAAAATTGACTGCTAGAACTTGACTCCCACAATTTATTGAGATCTTTTCTTTTGTTCTTTGTGGGTGCAGGCAGTATAGACTGTGTAGTGAGGATTATTGTAGAATACCCTGTCCCAGCTGGTTTGGTACCTTACTATTTAATTTTCAATAGGAAAATGTGGTATGTGCGTAGTAGAATTTCTGACGGGTACCTTACTACTTTTTTGCAATAAAAATTGGAGTATGCGCATCATTTTCTATTACTACTGATGTGGAGTGATTATTTACGGGACACCAACCTATCCTACAAGCATTTTTCGAATGTATGAAAGTGATTTTCAGCAGTTTTAGTTGCAATAAAAGTCACTGAATCAAGAGACGTGCTACAAGTTCGTCAATTGTCTAAGGTGCAACTGACCAGTGTGGAAGTGTTGCCACCGACCCTAGAATCTCACGATTCTTACTCCCAGAGCAGAATCTCACGATTCTTACTCCCAGAATCTCAAGATTCTTACCCCCAGAATCTCACGATTCTTACCCCTAGAATCTCACGATTCTTACCCCTAGAATCTCACGATTCTTACTCCCAGAATCTCACGATTCTTACTCCCAGAATCTCACGATTCTTACCATCAGAATCTCACGATTCTTACTCCCAGAATCTCACGATTCTTACTCCCAGAATCTCACGATTCTTACCCCTAGAATCTCACGATTCTTACTCCCAGAATCTCACGATTCTTACTCCCAGAATCTCACGATTCTTACTCCCAGAATCTCACGATTCTTACCATCAGAATCTCACTATTCTTACTCCCAGAATCTCACGATTCTTACTCCCAGAATCTCACGATTCTTACTCCTAGAATCTCACGATTCTTACTCCCAGAATCTCACGATTCTTACCCATAGAATCTCACGATTCTTACTCCCAGAATCTCACGATTCTTACTCCCAGAATCTCACGATTCTTACTCCTAGAATCTCACGATTCTTACTCCCAGAATCTCACGATTCTTACTCCCAGAATCTCACGATTCTTACTCCTGGAATCTCACGATTCTTACCCCTATAATCTCACGATTCTTACTGCCAGAATCTCACGATTTTTACCCCCATAATCTCACAATTCTTACCCCCAGAATCCAACGATTCTTAACCCTAGAATCTAACGATTCTTACTCCCAGAATATCAAGATTCTTACCCCCAGAATCTCACAATTCTTACCCCCAGAATCCAACGATTCTTAACCCTAGAATCTGACGATTCTTACTCCCAGAATATCAAGATTCTTACCCCCAGAATCTCACGATTCTTACCCCTATAATCTCACGATTCTTACTCCCAGAATATCAAGATTCTTACCCCCAGAATCTCACAATTCTTACCCCCAGAATCCAACGATTCTTAACCCTAGAATCTGACGATTCTTACTCCCAGAATCTCAAGATTCTTACCATCAGAATCTCACGATTCTTACCATCAGAATCTCACGATTCTTACTACTAGAATCTCACGGTTCTTACCCCCAGAATCCCACAATTCTAATGCCTAGAATAAAAAATCGCTGAAAATTGCTGAATATGACAAAAAATTGCTCAGCGATTAAAATTCATTGGAGTGGCATTGGCAATACTGCAGTGTGACCTGTTCTTGCCAGCAAGTGCTGGACACTAGTGGCAGAAGTCACCAAGCGTGCATGCACGGAGCTTAGACCTATGAAGATACGGGTTGCAGTGTACGAGTAGAAGAATTGTACAGAGATCATTTAGCTGTCTTGAGACATACAACAAGACCACAAAAAACTATGGAAAGCATAGGTTGCAGTATAGTAGAATTGCACCAAGGTTCAACTGTCATAAGATTTTCTCAAAGGTGGGAAAACATTAGCAAGCACACATAATTTATATAATACAAATGTATACTTCTAATTATATCCATTGTCTTTGGTATATTGAAACTTCCTCAATGTATAGTATTCTAGCACACCTAAGATGCAAAATTTCATGCATTAGAACTGAAAAAGCCCAGTCTATATAGCAGCTAGACCATATAGTACCAGTAGTCATATCAATTCAAATTCTTAATGTAGAAAAAGAAATTAGGAATAACTAAATTTTTGGCAACAATTTATTTTTTTTAAACTCACATAATTTATGTTTTGTTAAAACTTTAACAAAGCTAAAATCCTTCATTTCCATTGTATTCAATTTGATATAGCTTTGGTTAATTTCTAGGGAAATTTGTATACCTAATAATAGTAAAATTATTTTTATTAGAAAGCATAATACTATCATTGGCACTATGTTCAAAATTATATCTTGACATAAAAGATATAAGCTTGAGTACATGTATTAGCTAATTATGATAAGCATGTTTAGTTGATATATGTAAATAGATATAATGTATACTGATTTCTTTTAAATATATTTTAATACTTTTTATATCAAATATAATAAATAAAGAAGTAAAACATGGCTATTCCTATGGACATAATCGAGATAGTATTGGTTTTGTCTTTCAATTTCAGAGCATGCCCTATTCACTTTCAGCCTCCTGAGAATTTGCCAGCAGCTAAACTAAACTAATATACATCAGAAATGTTCGAGACATCACTATTGGTGACATTTGACATTTATTTCTTAGTAAATAAGAGTTAGTAGTAGGCTTAGCAGCCACATATAATGCAAGCATGTCACTGATTAAATAGTAAAACAGTAAATATATCCTTACCTAGCTGATAGTGTTAATCAGATCGCACCAGGGCGCAAATTCGTCGAGGAATGGAAAGTAGACTTCTAGACTTTATATCAAAATCAAAACGCAGAAGTAGGCCTAGTAAGTAATAGTAGTAGTATAGTAGTAGTAAGGAGCTTGGCTTAGGCAAATAGCCTTTTTGGCCAATAAAACTCTATGCACGTAAGAGATTTTTCAAGATAAGTTAATCATGATTCGATTTTTGTAAAAGATATAGTATTGGGAAGCGTAAATTAGTAAACATAAATACATACTAGACCACCGCGGGTCACTTTTGCGAGATAGTTTCACGGAGAACGAAATCGAAATCGAGCTAACTGCAATTTCGTGCTGTTTTTAACTGGTTGAGTACGTTACAACAAAAAATACTTTTTTATGCAGCGAAATCCTATTATACACACGTAACTGATAATAAATTTTTACTACTTTTAAGAATTAAAAGGCTTATAGCTATTAAACTGATAAATAAATTTACAGAAAAAATGGAGGTTGTTGAGCCGTTGTTGTTGTTCTTGTGAAGTTTCTAGAAACACCTGATAATAACAGACAAGTTATCCTAGTTAATTAAATATGTACTTTACACAACGTCTATTGTTATCTTGTATCGGTTTCGCGTCAAAGAGAAGCATCTATACAATTAGCTGCTAGATACTTTAGAACTATACATAAGTACTAGAATAGATAAAGCCATATAGCCCTTTGCCTTTTATAGGTGCTAGCTGCTACTGCTAGATAGAGCCCAAGCCCTAGATATACTAAATTAATAATACTTATTAGTATTTCGTATTGGATGCCAGGTGGAGCATTATTGCTGTTATTTTTGTTGTCAATTGTTTTTGAATTTGATTTATAATGTTTTTGAACTTTGTGTCATGTTTTAACTTTGAATTTTTTCACATTATTCCAATAGGGATTATAGGCCTAACTATTTAAGTATTTATATCAGTAGCACAACCAAAAATTTTTGAGGAGGGATTCTAGAGGTTAAAGACCTGGGAGAGGAGGCAGGGGTGGTTCTGTTTAAGGCAAAAATTGCTTGGTCCTCCTTTTTTTGGTCTCTGCCTTAAGGCTTAGGCTAAGGGGGGAGGAGCAATTGCCAGGTGATGGTCATTTTGTCAACTGGCATTTTGTCAACTTGGTTGACAAAGTGACCAAAGTATTGGGATGACTTTATTAGTGGTTTACAAAGTGACCAATGCCTAGGTCCTTCCCATTTGCTTGTTGACAAAGTGACAGAATTTTTCATTATATGAATGATGCATGTAATTGCATGTAATTGAAATCCATACCATAGTCAGGAAGGTGGCCTTTGCCATGGAAAATTCCGGCGCACACTAGGGGTCCTTGGCGCACAATCATAGTGCACACTGAGGTCCCTAGCGTATATGGCATCAGCATACAATCATGGTACACACTGAGGTCCCTAATGCATGTGGCGCATAATTGTGGCACATAAGGTCCCTGACATATGCAGTGCTGTGCACAACTTTAGTGCATAAGGAATCAGAATAGAATCTTTATTAGCATAAAACTGGCATAGCATATTGAGTCTGTATACATATGCAACCTTCAAAATTCAGTTAGCTGTGCAACTTAGTTTTAACAAAAATGCGACGTAGTTTTTGGCCAAAAATGTGACTCATCAGCTACTTAGTACTACTACTTTGGTGCTTTTTTGGGTGAGCATTTTTGCAACTTCCTTGGTTGGCTGGATTAGCCGACTTGGCCAACTGTTGCACATGTATGTGAGTCTGCATGCATTCTAAGAATTTTGTAAATTTATTGTAAAATATATAATTTACATAAATCATATAAATTATATAAATTACATAAAATACATAAAATAAAGGCACAGATGATGCACAAATGATGCATAAACGGCACAAATATGGCGCATAGATTGTCCCAAAAAAATTATTCTGGCACACACTAAGCCACCTTACTTACAATGGGTTAATACAGCTGCATATCTTGTATAGCTTACAATTTTTGTTATATCAATGACTAGTTTTATTAATTGCCTTGTTTTTTTTAAATGATCAAATTTTGCAATTTTGTAACACCAGATTGTATGTTCATTAGGTTAAATTTTTGAATGCAAATATCTATGCAAATGCGTCACCCATGTGCACTTATACCCACCCATATGCATCTGGGCATTAATGAATCTTGAGTATTTGTATTATGCGACCATATATGCAACTATGTAACATGGGTATTTCTCCTATCTAAATATGTCAAGGATTGCTATAAAGTCCCATATGGAGTTGTGAAAATGAAAGGACTACATGTGCCTTCCCACCCCTCCACCTTACTATGCACAGTCAATCAAAGCAAATCTTGATATCCAATAATGCTCTTGAGTATATAAATATGCACAATTCATGCGTGCTCATTGATCAATCATGCCTTACATGTATAAGGCATTTCAATCCCATATGTGCGTAACCTTGGGAATCACCCAGCTGTTTCTATTGACAACATATATATGTAAGTCGCTATTGGCTGAGAGCAGTCATGTGACTAATATTCTGTCTAATAGCAACTTACATATGCATGTTGCAAAGGATTGAAACCAAATATTTGTTCTATCTAGATAGTTGCTATACTATAAAACTATGTAAAATGAAATTATTTGGAATGGATCACCAGAACAAAAGATACAAGTGGCACTAAAAAAGTTCTGAGCCTCAGTATGAAAAAAAGAGAATTGGGGCAAATGCAATCAGTTTTTTCTACATAGTCTTCCTTGACCAAGATGCACTTGTGACATCTTGATCGCAGTGCTTTGATGCTACTCTGAAAGAACTGCTTTGAGCACCCCTTGAACCAGAAGGTCGAAGTATCCTTCAGTGCCTCATTGGTGTCAAATTGCTGCCCACAGAGTGCTGGCTTAAGATGCGGAAATAGATAAAAGTCACTTGGGGCAAGGTCTGGTGAATAGGCAGCGTGTAGCAGCTCTTGGAACCCTGCAATATTGACAGCTGCCTTTGCCAGCCCATTGGTGTGAGCAGGTGCATTGTCGTGCAGCAGCACCACCATGGCTCAGCATTCCCCGCCAATTCTCCTTGATTGCCTCGCGCATATGGGCAATTAGATTGGCATAGTAGGCACCTGTGATTGTCTGCTTATGTGGCAAAAAGTCTAGTAGCAGTGGGCCTTTGGCATCCCAAAAGATAGTGAGCATTATCTTGCCTGCATTGCATCCAGACTGTGCCTTCAGTGGTGCTGGTGCACCAACTGGCAGCCATTGCTTCAACTCTTTCTTTAACTTAGGATCATGATGGTGGATCCATGTCTCATCACTGGTCACATAGCAAGACAGAAAGCTGGCAGGATCTAGATTGTAAGTTTGCAGGACAAGCTTCACATACTGCAACTACGCACACTTCTGGTCGCTTGTCAAGATTTGTGGGATCTATTAGGCTGAGACCTTCGACAAATAAAGATGCTGGTGCAGGATCTCAATGACCTATGGGTCAGAAAGCCTAGTGTCCGCCAGAAGTTCCCTGACCTTTACCTACCAGTTGCCATCAACCAGGGCCTGGATGCACGCTGGATGTTGTCAGCAGTGATAGCAGTCCAGGGGCGTCCATATAGAGGGTCATCTTTGAGAGAGTCGGGCCACACTTGAACTTGGCTGCCCAATGCTTGACAGTGGCATATGAGGAGGCAGCCCTAGCATATATGGTAGCCATGCAACTTTGGATTTCAGCAGCTTTTGAGCCCTTTAAGGTCAGAAATTTGATCACTACCCTGTATTTCATTTTTAGTTCTTGAGAATTTGCCATAGGTAGCTGAAAATATTAAGGTGCTATAGAACTTTAGTAATGCCTAGAGAGCTGAAAATTTTGTCAAAGACTATTAACATATTGTGTTAAAGGATCAATTTTCAGTGCTTTGTGCCCATGGGATCTTGGTCAGGCTTAGAACTTTTTTAGTGCCCCTCATATAATGAAAAAGCTACATTTTAGATAAGCCTTTGTAGCTTGGTTAATTATTAGTGGAACATATAAAAGTGTGTAGATATCTTATTAAGTACAGAAGTGCATAGACAATGTTTGATTCTACCAAATATATAATTGTACAAAATTTCAAAAATAGTTTTATTGTTTATCTAACATTATATAGCTCAACATTTTTTTGAAACTTTTGCAGATTTTAAAAATGCAACTATAAGAAGTAAAAATAAAGCCTATTAAAATTATAATTAAATCTTTTAGGCCTAGTCTTATTATTGTATTATTGCTTACTCATGGCAAATAAACAAATAATAAAGTATCATAAGACAAAAGCCAGGAATCAATATATAAGTTGTTATAATGCATTATGCATTCCAAAGTGCATTGCTAGGTATATTGTTTGGAACAAAAAAGCAGTAAATAAAGTGAATTTATAAATTCTTTGTCATTGAAACTAATGTAGCTAGTAAGTAAATATTTTGTGTACACAAAGTAGTTACATTAAATGTAGAGTCCATAGGGCAGTGCAAAAACCAATAGGCAGAAAACAAAGAATCAAACTTGTACTATGAATATGATGGTTGTCCAAAAAGTCTTACAACTTTTTTTACATTACTCTTTTTAATAGTCAGCAAAAATAAAAGCAACTGATTTATTTCATAGCACTTTACTTACAAATGACAGTGAAAGAATTTTGAAAATATCACAAACTTTTCAAAAGTTATGCCTCCTTAACTGCAGTGGGATACTATATCTTAATACACAAATAGGAACAAAAAACTAAACTACAATTAGAAATCTCATAGTAGGGGCAAAAAATTCTAGTGTGTGCCACATCATCACTTTCTATTTCTATATCTTTTGTATAAGTTTTATTTGCTTCTGCTTGTGTGACACTCTGAAATAGCCACTGAAAGACTCATTTTGAGACATACAGTAACCTGAAGGGTGACTATTGAAGGGTGACTATATTGAGGAGGTCTCAGTTGCCATTAAGAAATACATTTGAACTTTTTTTGAAAGACAACTGACTTGCTGTTTCCTGGTACTTGTACTCCAAAGCTTATGCAGCATCCAAGTTCCTTTTCATGGATTGAGATGCAGTATCCCAATGCAGCGAAGAAAGCATAACTTTTGAAAAGTTCATGATACAAGCATGTGTCATAATATTAATTTTATTTTATTTTAGTATTTTACATTTTGCAACTCACTTCTGTGGGTCAAAGAGGCTTAGTGCATAAATTTTACTAAACTTTTTTTGAGTCTCTACTGACAGTAGAAATATAAGGAAAATACGCCAATAAAAAATAAAATGTGTCCAATACATATATTTACTGTTAAACTAAACTTACAATATAATAGTCAACAAACAAAGGATAACTGCTTACCATTGCAGCAAATTCAAATTCAAATCTATTTTTGAATCGTCATGGCAACCCCGTCGCGTCGTCGTTTAATCCGAGATTTCAAGCGCCTCCAAGAGGACCCTCCAGCCGGGGTGTCTGGTGCACCCAAGGAGGACAATATTATGCAGTGGAATTGCGTCATATTCGGTCCTCAGGACACCCCGTTCGAGGACGGCACCTTCCAGCTGACCATGGAGTTCACTGAGGAATATCCCAATAAGCCGCCTACGGTTAGATTCGTATCGAAAATGTTCCACCCCAATGTGTACGCGGATGGCAGTATCTGTTTGGACATTCTGCAGAGCAAGTGGAGCCCCACCTACGATGTGTCAGCAATCCTCACCTCCATTCAGTCTCTGCTGGACGAGCCGAACCCGAACTCACCAGCCAATAACGTTGCCGCCACTCTCTACCAGGAGAATAAGCGGGAATATGAGAAGAAAGTTCGTGCTATTGTTGAGGAGAGCTGGCTCATGCAAGACGCTTGAGTTTGGGCTCTGCTTGATGATGACTCATGGGGGCTGTGGGACTGCCGGCTCTTTAATTGACTTGCTGGTGCCCGTCTGAGCTCTGATGGCCGGGGTCTGCGGGCCTGTGAGAAACTCCAGGTTCACCCCAGATTAACTATTTTAAAGCATTGGTTTCTCTCTCATCTCCTCTCCTCTCCTTCCCTCCCTTGTCTCTCTCCTCTCCTCTCCTCTCCTCTCCTCTCCTCTCCTCTCCTCTCTTCTCCTCTCCTCTTCTCTCTCCTCTCCTTCCCTCCCTTGTCTCCTCTCCTCTCACTCCTCACCTCTCTCTCCTAAACTCTCCTCCCCCCTCTCCCTCCTCTCCCTATCTATCTATCTATCTATCTATCTATCTATCTACCTTCCCTCCCCTCCTCTCTCCTCTCATATCTCTCCTCACCTCTCTTCCCTCCTCTTTCTTCTCAACCCTCTCCTCTCTTGTCTATCCTCCTCCCGTCCTCTCATGTCTTCTCTCTCCTCACCTCTCCTCTCCAGCCCTCTCCCCTCTTGTATTTTTTGTTATTGTAGTTAAAAATCAATCCTTCAATCCTTGGTCTGAAGCAGTCATTGTCGGGTATTTCTAATTTTATAACTCTTAAAACACGATCTGCGTTCAGCCTACAGGCTGCAATTGCATCTTAATTCTTTCCTGTGTTTTACTCTCTGTTGTAATCAGTTTGTGTGTTTATTGGCACCCTGTTCTGTCTATTGATGTAATAAAAAAGCATACAATATTGGTGTCCATTACAATCTGTTAATATCCTGCTATATTATCAGCATATGTACATCTTCTGATATAATAGAAGTTATTTTTCGTTGTTTTATTTGGTGTCATATCTAGTGTTAGAAGACAATAAATTGAATATTAAGCTGTCTATTGTACTGAGTTATATCTTGAATGGAAATTCTTTCAATCCCTATAAGCTACTTTCAGCTGTCTATATAGGATATATTCTACTATGAGTAGTTTTCCACCTATTTGCAAATTATTCTTAGGCGTTTTAAGAAACCTCTGTTCACTTGCGATTATATATACTAATATTTATATTCTGGTTACGCTCTGTCGGTATGCGTTTGATCAGTTGATGATCTATAAAATATTAGATATAAAAGTGTATTATACAAGTAAATATGTAAATCATTTCTTGATCGCTAAACGTTATTGCAGTTTTGTTGTTCATTAAAATCCCAAAAATCATCGGCTTTAGTTGATCCCAGGCCAGCCTCCCAGATCCTCAGTTGCTGGGCCAGCCTCCCAGATCCTCAGTTGCTGGGCCAGCCTCACAGATCCTCAGTTGCTGGGCCAGCCTCCCAGATCCCCAGTTGCTGGGCCAGCCTCCCAGATCCTCAGTTGCTGGGCCAGCCTCCCAGATCCTCAGTTGCTGGGCCAGCCTCCCAGATCCTCAGTTGCTGGGCCAGCCTCCCAGATCACCAGTTGCTGGGCCAGCCTCCCAGATCCTCAGTTGCTGGGCCAGCCTCCCAGATCCTCAATTAAAAGGCTCAAGCTTAAATTCATCCTCGTTGGTTATCCTGCCGAGTTTTTAATACGTACTCGTGTTTGATTCCCCATAGCAACGCCGTCATGGTGCTTGGCAATGACGTTTGGTTGCCGGCGGCCTCAGAGCTGGAGGTGCCGGAGCTCAACATCACCACCATGCCGCTGCTGGCCGCCGCGCACCAGCTGGGCCGCTTCTGCGACAACCAGTGCAAGGAGTTCATGCTGTGCCACCAGGAGACGCTCAAGGTAGGCGATGCCTCACCCTACTGTGGCTGTCTGTCTACTTTTGTAATTTTATAGTTAAACTCTGCCTTACCTACTTAGTCAATACTACTCTACAATGCTTACTTCATCTCTACGCTACTCAATATACCCCTACTCAACCTGACTCTACTCAATCTACCCTACTCAATCTACCCTACTCAACCTACCCTACTCAATCTACCCTACTCAATATACCCTATTCAATCTACCCTACTTAATCTACCCTACTCAATCTACCCCTACTCAATCTACCCCTACTCAAATTCCCTACTCAATCTACCCTACTCAATCTACCCTACTCAATCTACCCCTACTCAATATACCCTACTCAATCTACCCTACTCATCTACCCTACTCAATCTACCCTACTCAATCTACTCTACTCAATCTACCCCTACTCAATTTACCCTACTCAATCTACCCTACTCAATCTACTCTACTCAATCTACCCCTACTCAATTTACCCTACTCAATCTACCCTACTCAATCTACCCCTACTCAATTTACCCTACTCAATCTACCCTACTCAATTTACCCTACTCAATCTACCCTACTCAATCTACCCCTACTCAGTTTACTCTACTCAATATACACTACTTAATCTACCCTACTCAATCTACCCTACTCAATCTACCCCTACTCAATATACCCTATTCAATCTACCCCTACTCAATCTACCCTACTCAATCTACTCTACTCAATATACCCTACTCAATCTACCTCTAATCAATATACCCTACTCAATCTACCCTACTCAATCTACCCTACCCAATCTACCCTACTCAATCTACCCCTACTCAATATACCCTACTCAATATACCCTACTCAATATACCCTACTCAATCTACCCTACTCAATCTACCTACTCAATATACCCTTCTCAATCTACCCTACTCAATCTACCCTACTCAATCTACCTACTCAATATACCCTTCTCAATCTACCCTACTCAATCTACCCTACTCAATCTACCTACTCAATATACCCTTACTCAATATACCTTACTCAATATACCCTACTCAATATACCCTACTCAATATACCCTACTCAATATACCCTACTCAGTTTACTCTACTCAATATACACTACTTAATCTACCTAACATACTCTATCATTCTACTCTATCTACCAAATGCAACTCAAAGGACCCGCGCAAGTGCCTGGCCGAGGGCAAGGCCGTCACCGAGTGCGGCCTGGAGTTCTTCCGCCAGATCAAGCGCCACTGCGCCCTGCCGTTCGAGCGCTACTTGAACTGCTTTGAGAAGCGCTCGACCTCTTATAACCGGCCGGCCTACTGCCGGCGGGAGCAGGGCCCGTTTGACGACTGCGTGAGGCAGCACCTGGGACAGGTAGGTGATCGTGCGGACGGCTATGTCCTGTCACCTGTTTTAGATAGACACCGGTTATCACCTGTATTATACACCGGTTATCACCTGTATTAGACACCGGTTATCACCTGTATTAGACACCGGTTATCACCTGTATTAGACACCGGTTATCACCTGTATTAGACACTGGTTATCACATGTATTAGACACCGGTTATCACCTGTATTAGACACCGGTTATCACCTGTATTAGACACCGGTTATCACCTGTATTAGACACCGGTTATCACCTGTATTAGACACCGGTTATCACCTGTATTAGACACCGGTTATCACCTGTATTAGACACCGGTTATCACCTGTTTTAGACACCGGTTATCACCTGTATTAGACACCGGTTATCACCTGTATTAGACACCGGTTATCACCTGTATTAGACACCGGTTATCACCTGTATTAGACACCGGTTATCACCTGTATTAAACACCGGTTATCACCTGTATTAGACACCGGTTATCACCTGTTTTAGACACCGGTTATCATCTGTTTTAGACACCGGTTATCACCTGTTTTAGACACCGGTTATCACCTGTATTAGACACCGGTTATCACCTGTATTAGACACCGGTTATCACCTGTATTAGACACCGGTTATCACATGTATTAGACACCGGTTATCACCTGTATTAGACACCGGTTATCACCTGTATTAGACACCGGTTATCACCTGTATTAGACACCGGTTATCACCTGTATTAGACACCGGTTATCACCTGTATTAGACACCGGTTATCACCTGTATTAGACACCGGTTATCACCTGTATTAGACACCGGTTATCACCTGTATTAGACACCGGTTATCACCTGTATTAGACACCGGTTATCACCTGTTTTAGACACCGGTTATCACCTGTATTAAACACCGGTTATCACCTGTATTAGACACCGGTTATCACCTGTTTCAGACACCGGTTATCACCTGTATTAGACACCGGTTATCACCTGTTTTAGACACCGGTTATCACCTGTTTTATCACCTGTTTTAGACACCGGTTTATTCCCCCAAACCGCAATCCCCCCCAGGAGCGGCCACCTCCCGGCTACTTCAGCAAGATCCGCTTGCACGACAGCCAGCGGCCGCGCCATCCGGTGCCGCCAGCCCCCATGCCGCAGCGCATCGAAGAGCGAGACTTGGACAGCGTCACTGAGCCGCCCGGCACCCCCGACCCGCTGTTTGCCTTCAACAGCCGCGACACCTCGGAGGAGGGTCAGCGCCGAGCCAGAGAGTGGCTCAGGCTCGACAAGGAGCGGACTACTAGCAGGAACTTCGTGCCACCGGCTGACGATAGCTCTGAGTGAATGCGGAACAGGAAAACTGCTAAACTGCATGGCTAAACTGAAACTTAAAATATATTCTAGTAGGCTTTAAGTGGCACCGCTTGCTCGCTTGCTTGCGATTTGCACACAATATTACTATAGAGTTAGTTTAATGTGTAGCTTTTTCATTTTAGAGTCCCAAGTTTGAAAATGTGTTCAATTTGGATCCTTTGTTTTTATCCCCATAATAGATTTATAAATAGCCCCATAATGGGATTCCAAAATATCCCCATAATGGGATTCATAAGTATCCCCATAATGAGATTTATAAATATCCCCATAATAGAATTTTATAAATATCCCCATAATGGGATTTTACAAATATCCCCATAATGAGATTCATAAATATCCCCATAAATGGATTCAGAAGTATCCCCATAATGAGATTTATAAATATCCCTATAATAGAATTTTATAAATATCCCCATAATGGGATTTTACAAATATCCCCATAATGAGATTCATAAATATCCCCATAAATGGATTCAGAAGTATCCCCATAATGAGATTTATAAATATCCCCATAATAGAATTTTATAAATATCCCCATAATGGGATTTTACAAATATCCCCATAATGAAATTCATAAATATCCCCATAAATGGGATTCATAAGTATCCCCATAATGAGATTCATAAATATCCCCATAATGAGATTCATAAATATCCCCATAATGAGATTCATAAATATCCCAATAATGAGATTCATAAATATCCCAATAATGGGATTTTATAAATATCCCCATAATGAGATTCATAAATATTCCCATAATGATATTTTACAAATATCCCCATAATGGAATTCATAACTATCCCCATAATGGGATCCATAAATAGTTTTATATTGCAAACTAAAAAACAGAGCTTAGTGCAACCGACAACTTAAAGCCCATTACCTGTCCCACTGTACAACAAAATGTAGAGTCATATTGCCGTTTAAATAATTAATTAATGTGCTCATTTAAATATAATGTTTAATTGTTATAGGAACTTACTCTACTACTGACTAATAGTCTAAAGGCAGTGTTGTTAGAACTTCATCAAATAGTAAACAGCATAGTTTTGAACCAAATCATGAACTTGTTTGCTTTTTATTCATTTTATAAGTAGCTTTTATGTTGTACTTGTATAAACCCAGGTGGGTGAAGAGGCGGCACTGAGGCATCTGTGGGTAAAGGGGGGGGGGGGGTAAAGGGGGGCACTGAGGCATCTGTGGGTGGGTGAAGGGGCGGCACTGAGGCATCTGTGGGTGGGTGAAGGGGCGGCACTGAGGCACTGGGTGGGTGAAGGATCGGTACTGAGGCACTGGGTGGGTGAAGGGGCGGCATTGAGGCATCTGTGGGTGGGTGAAAAAGCCGGCATTGAAGTTCATGAAAAAAAGGTTAATCAAAAGTTTCTCAGATCAAACAGTTGAAGTTAAATCAGAGTTGCGCTACGAAAATAATTTATGCATAAATTTTATTATAATTCGCATTTATGATGTGAATAACCAAGGCACAGGTAAAATAATAGTAATAATTAAAATATCTTGGTAATCTATATAATACTCGTAAATGTAAAATCCGACTTTAAAATAAGGCATATTCGTGAACTCTGAGCATAATTCATATACTACTGCTTCTATGCGCGTATACAGTAGTATATAAAGCATTGTGAGCTAACATTAGCCATCAATTGTGCATCATCAGACACACGGAATATAAACTGGAGCAATGATTAAGAAGCTAAAATATCCTTTAAAAGTGTGCCAACAGAAGTACATGTGTAGCTAGCTCGTCTGTTGAAGGCCGAAGGGTCCATGCTGTTGTACACAAGGTACAATACTGGTTTGAAAGTAGAACAAATAGTTCGAATCTATAAATTATCATTTCTGTTTAGCAAGGGTTTTTTTGATATAAAATATCGCATTTTACACTAATTAATATAATTAATTAATCAAGATACACAGAATACTCTAATTACACTACTTATCAAAATAGCAGTAGTATCTCTAGGACATTGGTCATTAAAATAGAGGCAGTCAGTTATACTACACGTGTACACTTCGAAATGTACAAAAATGCGAAATCTAAATATTTCAAGGTCGAAGCAGTTTTGGAGAATTTTTCCATTGAAATAAAATAAAAGTACATGCAAATCTAGTACTATTAGTAGGTTGCCAGCTATATAGGGCAAAAATACTATAGATGAAATCAACAATTACAACATTTAACTGACACTTAAAGGAAAGGCAGTTGGTTCTTCAAGAAACTGTAATACAAGGCACAGTTCGGAGAGTATTACAATTTTATTCTTAAATGAGTTTTAAGCAGAAATTAATCTCTTAATTGAATAGCGGATCTACTTTGCACTAACCGGTCCACCATAGATGCTGCTTGCCTTGACCTTCAGGAATTCCGTCATGCCTTCGTCTGCCTGCTTGGTCAGCTGGTCTCTCAGCTTGGCCTGATGCTCCTTCATGGTGACATTGGCTGGCAGCTTTCTTGAGCCCCCGACGCTGATCACCCACGGATGGCAGAGCACGTCCACTGCGGTGTACCGTCGTCGTCTGTCAACTACTAACAGGCGCTGGATGAGGTCTTTAGCCGCTGGAATTCCGGTTTGAAAATAATTATTACAGTTAGAAAAACAAATTTGTTTTAATTTATTTAATTTCATACCTTCTTAGAGTCTACTATTTTCCAAGAAATCATAACATTATACACGACTCAAAATCTGTGCTTGAAAAATTCTATTAAAATAGTAGCTGATTAGTTTCTAGGAAACTTCCTAGAACTTATTTAAAATTCTAAGAAAAAACTTCGAAACCTACGAGAAATAAAAGTAGGAGATATTTGGTGCTTCAAAATATTTTCCGGGTTTTTGGCACCGGTTTAAATTTGCCAACGAGTTGAAGTAAAAAAAACGAATAAAAAACACATTCATTCGTACATTATTTCAGTAAACACCATAATATTCGATAAAAGTATAATTCAAAACTCACACAGCGAGATGTGATCCCAGTAGGGACTGAGGAACTCAAACACGCCCGATTTGATAAACTGGAACAGTTCCGTTTGCCGGCGTTCCCGGCTTCGGAAGGGCGGAAATCCGCACAGGAGAATGTACGTGATGACGCCAAGAGCCCACAGGTCCACCTCGAGACCATAGCCTGCAGTAATCAAACATCATTAATCTTTAAATATTACTGTTGTAAATACTTTGACACCTGCCCAACCTGTCTAAATAGATGTTTTACAAGTATAATTGGATCTTTCACCTGTCTAATTGGATGTTTCACCTGTCTAAATGGATGTTTCACCTGTCTAATTGGATGTTTCACCTGTCTAAGGAGATGTTTCACCTGTCTAATTAGATGTTTCACCTGTCTAATTAGATGTTTTACAAGTGTAATTGGATCTTTAACCTGTCTAATTGGATGTTTCACCTGTCTAATTAGATGTTTCACCTATCTAATTGGATGTTTCACCTGTCTAATTTGATGTTTCACCTGTCTAAGGAGATGTTTCACCTGTCTAAGGAGATGTTTCACCTGTCTAAGGAGATGTTTCACCTGTCTAAGGAGATGTTTCACCTGTCTAAGGAGATGTTTCACCTGTCTAAGGAGATGTTTCACCTGTCTAATTAGATGTTTTACAAGTATAATTGGATCTTTCACCTGTCTAATTGGATGTTTCACCTGTCTAATTGGATGTTTCACCACTCTAATTGGATGTTTCACCTGTCTAATTTGATGTTTCACCTGTCTAAGGAGATGTTTTACAAGTATAATTGGATCTTTTACCTGTCTAATTGGATGTTTCACCTGTCTAATTGGATGTTTCACCTGTCTAATTAGATGTTTCACCTGTCTAATTGAATGTTTCACCTGTCTAATTAGATGTTTCACCTGTCTAATTGGATGTTTCACTAGTTAAAACCGATATTTTATCCGTCTAATTTCTTTCCAAACAGCAATCCAGTTAGCTATAAGAGAATCAAGGTTACGTCTAGAAGTGAAGCAATAGCAATACTCGCCTCTCTCCTCCAGAATCTCCGGAGCAACATAGGTAGGGGTTCCGCAGACTGTGTAAATCGGCTTCTCAACCTCCATCGCTAGACCGAAGTCGCCCAGTTTCAAGCTGATCCGATTGTCTTTGGTGCGGTAAACCTGCGGATGGAAGATAAAATGGCGTCATATTCCCATAACACTACCAGATCCCAAATCCCAGATCCAAGATCCTAGATCCCTAATCTCAGATCTCAGATCCCAAATCCCACGTCCCAGATCCCAGAATCCCAGATCCCGAATGCTCTCAAATCCCAGATCCCAAATCCATAATCCCTAATATGTCCCCAAATTAGAAATTAGGCTCCTACACTCTGAACTCCCAACAAAGAGTAATTACTGTAATCCCTACAAGGTATCAACTTGTCCCTTACCAGCAAGTTCTCAGGCTTGAGGTCCCGGTGCACAATATTCCTGCTGTGCAGGTAGAACAGCGCATTGGCCATGTCAGCCACCATGTGAGCCGCCTGGGTCTCGTTGAACTTCACAACCTGACTGATGGCGTCAAACAGGTCGCCACCTTTGACCAGCTCCATCACCAGGTAGATCTCCGTGCGAGTCTCGTACTCCTCCACCAGGCGGACAATGTTATGATGCTGGCACATCTTCATGATGCGAACCTCATTGATCACCATGTGCTCCTTGCCGCGCAGCTTGGACTTGTCAATCACTTTCATGGCGTATTCGTTTCGGCTCTCCTTCTTGACGCAGGCCCGGACGATGGCGAAGTTGCCGTCGCCCATGGTTTTGCCCAGTTCGAAGCGTTCGTTGATGAACCGGCTGGATGAGATGGGGCGGATCAGCGGCCGCTGGGAGTCGGGCGGGGCCGGCGGCTGCTGCTGCTCATCCGACTTCTCACTCTCCGACTGACGCTTCTTCGATGCGCTCTTCTTGGGAGTCTTGAGAGTTTGTCGTTGAGGCGATTCCTTCTTGGCCTTCTCCTTGGCCGACGCCCGCTGTTGCTGGTCCTTCTTTTCATCAGGCTTCCTAGGCGTCTCCTGGACGCTGGAAGCTTCATCAGATGGTGTGGCGGCTGCTGCGGTAGCGGTGGCGGTGACAGTGGCTGCGGCAGTGGTGGCCGCCGTGGCCTCCTTCTCTTCCTCGCGCACCGGGGACAGGACCCGAGCCACCGGAGTTTCCGGTTTCGGTGTGGATGACCGTCTTGACTGTTGATGTTGCTGCTGCTGCTGCTGCTGAAGCTGCCTTGGCGATGGGTGCTTGGGAGATTTTGTGTCGGCGGCTGCCACGGCGGCAGGTTCCGGTGGAAGCTGCGGAAGCGACGGCAGTGCCTGATCAGCTTCCTGCTGCTGCTGCTCCTCTCGCTGCTCCTCCTGCTGCTTCTTCTCCTTGCGCGCCTGCTTCTCGTCTGCTTTTCGAGATTTCTCAGCAGTCTGCGGCTCCTTGGAAGAGGCTTGGATCGGTGGCAACACAACTCGACCCTTGGCTTGCTGCTGCTGCTGCTGTTGCTGCTGTTGTTTCCCTGCCGGAGTCTCGCGCTGTTTACCCAACCGGCGCTGCTTGTCCTTCTTCGCTGTCGCTGCCTCATCAGCCAGTCGCTGCTCCTCCGCCAGCCTCTGCTGCCGGCTGATCTCCTCCGGCTCCTGCGGCTGCTGCTGCTGCTGCGATGGCGGCTCGTGGATCAGCGGCAGCGGCTTCGAATGCCGCCGGGCTGCCAGAGCCTGGCGCAGCGGCTCGCCTCGGAGCGGAGCGGCGCCGGAGGTCGGGGTGGACGCCGAGCCCTCAGCCTCCTCGTAGCCGCTGTCTCGCTCTTCAACGCGCGGAGGCGGCAGCTGCTGCGGCTGCCGAGACTGCTTCTGCTGCTGCTGCTGCTGAGCGGTCACGTGACCCTTGCTGCCGCGTCGCTTCTGCTGGCGTCGGAGCCGGCGCTCCCAGTGTCGGAGCAACGACTTGACTTCGGCGTTCCCGGGTACAACTCGTCCAGCAGGTCGGACACCCGATCCAGCGTCATCGCCTCCTCGCCGGAGCTGCCCACGAAGATCTCCTCGTCGCGGAACAGGTCGCCGACGTCCCGAACGTCCCTGCCGGCGATGCTCCACAGTCGGCGAAGTCGCCCGCCGCGCCGTCCGCCGCCGAACGAGTCGGAGATGTCGGCCAGCAGCTGCTGGAAGCTTTGCACCCCGCGCCTGTTCAGCAGGATCTTCACCACCTGGCGCGGCCGCTGACCGTCCTTGATGACGGTGATCACCTTGGGCTGGCGGGGGGCACCACCGATGCCAGCGGAAGCATCGGCGCCGGCTCCGCTGCCAGCCTCGTGTCCGCGGGATCCTCGGAGAGCGGCGAAGCGGCTGGACTCGGGCGGGTGCTTGAGCTGCAGAGCCTGCGGCTGCTGCTGGCCGTGGTGCTGCCGCTTCAGGAACCTTGATGGCGGGAACGCGTTGTAGCCGGCGAATTGGGAGCTGCTGCCTGTGTAGATGGCGGAGTCGAAGTTGCCGCTGGACTGCGCGCCTGAGAGGGTTTGATAGACGGCACTGTAGTTAGGGATCGATCTATCTATCTATCTATCTATCTATCTATCTATCTATCTATCTATCTATCTATCTATCTATCTATCTATCTATCTATCTATCTATCTGTCTGTCTGTCTGTCTGTCTGTCTGTCTACTCATCTACCTATCAGGTTCTTTTGAAACTAGAAAATGAAAAACCGAAAGGAAAATCGATAATTTCTAAAAAACACAGCCTATGTTAAAATGATAAAGGTGCACTAAACAAGGTGAGTGCAAGAATTCTAATAAATTGATTCAACCCCTAGCATCAGGGGCAGGCAAAAGGATTTTTTAAAAATCTCTTACCCTCTAAAACAGGGAACAGAAGAATTGAATATTGACAGTTAGAAAGCTGCGTGAATGTGTGAACATGCGAACTCAATGCGGTGAGTTGCCAGTAGTCTCAATCAGCTCACCTTTGCCCCAGGGCAGCAGCTCGGCGGCTCCATACTTCACAGGCTTGAAAGTCTCATTGCCAGCGCACACGTACGCGCCGCCGTCCCGCAGGTCGGAGATGCTTCCAAGGCGTCGGCCGCTGCTGGGCGAGAACAGCTGCCTGACGCCATTGGGCAGGTACAGATTCTGCGGCATCCGGTACGTCAGGTCCTGCAGCAGGTCGTTGTAGGACACGTACCTGTTCGGCGTGATGCTCACCTTCTTGCCCTTGAAGAAGATGTCGCCGTTGCAGAAAATCACTATCCGCTTCTGCCGGCGCCGCTCCTCCCTGGCCTGACGTCGGGCGGCCAGGAGGCTGCCAACATTGCCGCTGTGCTCCATCAGTGCGCTGGTCATGGCACACGGCAGTCACAGCGCTCTGTGTCTGAACTCAAATTTGAAATTCAATAACCAACTATGCCGGAATTGAATCGCAGTTTGTTTTGTCCACACTGAAATAATAAATTTCAGGAGAAAGTATTTGAAAAGGGCTTGAAACGCTCGGATCCCGTTTTTTAACTCATTTTGTCGATGCTTGGATACAGATAACACCTGCCTGTGTCTGTCAAACCAGTCTCTGTCTGCGCTGACCATAAATAATGGAGAGCGCGAGTGTAAGTGAGCTAGGATTTACTGTGCTAGAGATGAAGAGAAGAGAAGAGGGTAGGCAGGTAGGCAGCGACAGAGCAAAGAATGAAGTGCATCTTTACTTAACCAACCGTCCAGCTGAAGGCATAAAAGGAGCCCATTTTGCAGCAGTTGAATTCAAAGGGAAAGAAAGATGAG
This sequence comes from Macrostomum lignano, assembly GCA_002269645.1. Classification (NCBI taxonomy): domain Eukaryota; kingdom Metazoa; phylum Platyhelminthes; family Macrostomidae; genus Macrostomum; species Macrostomum lignano. The sequence continues at coordinate 711,328 of NIVC01000102.1, forward strand.
ATGAAGCTCTACGTTCATCCATCGCGCATCTGCAGCGGCATTGGCAGCAAAGATTAAAAGCCAAAGAGTACAGTTGCTGCAAATGCCTATGAGGAATATAGGCCGGTTGGGGTGGGGGTGAAGCAGTCTTGGAGTCTTGGAAAGGCAGACAAACACCTCACCTGCCTTCCACCTGAAACTAAGCCTATTGAACAACGAACTGGCTTCAATCTCTTACCTCTAACCCCCCCATAATTAAAAAAATACCTGCACACCCTAGCAACCACTGGCTTGCTCGCCAACTCCCCACAAAAGACGTTTTTCTGCTTTGTGTGCAAAGCGAAGCAAAGTACGCCAGTTCTCTTGTCGTCAGCTCATAACGGGTTGAGGAGGGCTGAGAAATGAGATGGGGGAGAGAGCGAGGGAGCGGTGGGACGGCAGTAGTCTATAGCAGATATCAGTCAGCTTGTGCTTTTTCGCTGTTTGCCAGAGCCTTGTTTACATTTGCTAGGGAGAGAGTGAGAATGCAACGGTAGAGAGAGAGATGGACAGATTTCAGCAGGGCAGAGTTTGAGCAGATCTTCTCCAGTTTCTTTTGTTTGTCATCCATGCAACCCCGTTATGGCTCCTGTCTTCTGTCTGTTTTAGAATTTTTAACTACGAATATTATTTTCTCGAATGTTTGAAACCAAAATGCTGGCTAAAAACGAAGGGTTCGAAAGTTCAGAAAAATAGCAAAAAAAGTACACGCTAAACTTATAAATTTAAACAATAATTAAGTCAAGATCAACATGACTGTCACTTCTTTGATGCTAAATATGGCTAATCAAAAAGTGCCAAAAACATGAGACTTAAATCTTACACAGTGTTATTGAACTTTTGGTTTCTTTTAAATTTATAATTTTAAATTTTCAGCATAATAATTGTTTATAAAAAAGTTAAACTATACTGCAAACTGATATAGAGTAAGCAATAACATTACATGCAGATATAATTTTGTCTCAAGCAAGAAAATTCTTAATTTTTCGCTTACACTCTAAGGCAGGAAAAAAAGAAGTATAAACTGCCATTTAGACAGAAGAAAAGAGTTCAAAGAAAAAACTGAAATTAAAAAAGTAATGAAATATTTTTAAAACATTCTTAGCTTGAATATAAAGTTTCTTTTAAATCAAAAATCAAAACTTTTGACAGCCAAAAAACATATTCCTTATAAAAATTTAAATGATTAAAAAACAAGCCACAGTAAGTCAGTGACTAGCTAAATAATGTTCAAGTAGGATTAAATAAAATAGTCCGAAATGAAAATAATTTCCTTTGTCCATTTAAATTAATCTTAAAAATGATCTTATACTAATTGAGAGTTATTACTTATATATTAAACTACTAAAGTCTTGGCCACAAAAATAAAAAATTTTAAAACAAAATAATTCTACTATACTCTTATGATTCTTATCTGACTGACTGATTCTAACACTAATAATACAATAATCCAAACTGAGATTCACACAATTTTCGACTATTATATATTGAATAGACACATGAACTATGTCTATTGAACCATAGCTACAAAACTTGTGAAGGGCACTACAAGCTATCAAAAAGATGATAACGTGGCACGTGGCTGGTAGATGAAAACGCTACCACTAGAAAGATCATCATACTTTGCTCTATCTACGCTCGTACTATGAAACTGCATCAAAATCAGTTTTCAAACCTAGTCGTAGTCGGTAGGGACGGTAGGCAGGTTAAGAATAGAAAACACATTCACCCTATTAAAATATTTTAGAAGGGCCTCAAATTTCGCAGTTTGCTTAGCAATCAGAGTTGCAAGTTGGACTGCACTACCGTGTACGGTCTACCGTACCGTACCGTACCGTACCGTTTCTGAAAAGCTCGACATGAAAAATTAATTAAAAGTTATACCGTTAAAATAAATAATTTATTGTTTGCACTAACAATAAGATACGTTTGGTAGAAAAGTATTTCAACTTAGTTCACACAAAACATTTTTATTAGATAAGCATCTCAGTAATGGTGCCACACATGTTAGCTAAACTAAAAATAATTTTGACAGTTTTTGCTTAATCACTTAAACATTTCTTAACATATCCGGAAAAAGAAGCCGCTATAAATGCTTACAGTGTACTTGCGTTGTAGCCAATGATAATTGTAATAAGTGAAAATAAAGGAATGAGATTTCATTCCTTGACAAAATTCAGTAACCAAATTGATATATTTTTAATCGCTTCGTTACATGTATTATTGATATATCACCATATTGTGTGCGAACTGGCACAAAATGAAACCACTGGGATGGAGCCCAAAATGTGGGCTACTGACCAAGCCGACAGCCAACCAAATAATTTTTCGGACGGTTGACTAGAAGAAATGCCCCTTCCTCCTTTCATTCTTTTCCTCGTACGAGTAGTCTGCAAGATGGTGATCAAAGCCACGAATAAAAAGGCTTCAAGGCCTAAACTGTCAAATCTGTTTAAGATTTAAGAAATTTACGAAAAACATGCATATTTTTCTGCTTTTCGAAAGCAAAAATAACCATTTATCTGCCAGGACTGTCGCGTTATCTTGCTGCAAGTATAGCTTTTGTTAACACCGCCAGCTTTATCGTTAATTCTTTGCTTTCCTGCACCATCAGATATAAATGGCTGTTGAGGTGTAGAGATCTTCAAACACAGTAGCCTACTAAAAGTAGTAACATAAAGTTATGAATACAAATTTAAAAATAGCTATGTGTCATACTCTATTTTAGTAATACCAGTCATATCACGCAAACAGCGAGTGGCTATATGCTATTGTTCGAAAAAACCGGTTCTCGACATCTATTTTTAGAACTTCCAAATATGGTAAATGTTAACCTGAATGTCTATTCAAAAACCCCACCTGTCAAATAATAAAATTCCTTTCGTGAACTCATCAAAAAACCGGTTTTGAGCTCAAGGTCGACTCAAGACCGAAAAATTGTGTATAAATACAAACGCAAAATCCGAGCTGAAATCTCGGACTCGGAGCAGCCTCCAAAGATATTGGGCTTTGCAAGAGCAGCCCAACGAGGCTATATCTCTGAGGAAGAGATAAACACCAATTGGTAAGCTTTGTTCAAGTCTTCGTTATTTTGATTATTGAGAGCGATTGTTATTGCCGGCCGTTACTGTTCAGTTGATTTTATTGAGTCTATTGAGTTTGAGGCCTCCCATTTTCCTAAGGGATTGGATAGGATCTGCGGACCGATTCCGATACCCTTAGAGGATTATTGATTTGATTGATTTTGGTTATCCTAGATTAACCGATAGGAGAACACGACTCCGATTCCGTTAGTTCTAGAAGAAGACGCCCTTTCTGGAGGACCTCGTATAGAAGTTGATTTTGTTACTAGGGCGCATCGTTGACATTGATTTCGGCACTCGAGAATATATTGAATTCTGCACTCGAAGAAATACTGCGACGTCGATTTAATTGTTACGCTTTCACTTTCGGCCGATTCTAGACTTCAAGAAGACTACCCCGGGAGGAACAGCTCTAAGGAGACGAGCTCTACAGACGCGCGCGACAAAGAAGAGGAGCCCGCAACAGTAAGTGATCACTGATTTTGTTCCCAGGCTTAAGTGTCTGGAAGTAGGAGTTTTCGGGAGACTGATCACCTCCCGAATCAACTCTTCAGAGGTTCTCAAAGTTTCGGACGCGGTGCAGGAAACTTCCTGAATTTTCTTTTCTAAATTTGTCCCTGATAGGGGAATAAGCAGTCCAGCTGCAGGCTCAGCCAGCTCAGCCGTGAACCTCGTTCTCTACTCGTTCTCTAAACACCCACCTCCTGGACTCCGGAGGAGGACCGCGCTGAGGACGCCGGCACTACCGGATCTCCCTGCGCAGCATTGCTTCCCGTGGTTGCCAGGGGTTAGTGGAATTGGCGGCGAAGACTCAAAGCTGCATCCGGTGCCCCGCGGGGCCCCCTCTAGCTGAGTCAGGACAAAGTCACTGTAGTTTGGCATTCACCGCAGGAAATTCAAATTTTTCAACAAATAAAAAAATTCTCGGTAACGAGACACGAGTGGGCAAAAAAATCAAATAGAATCCGCTTGCTAAAAATGTTTATTTAAAAGCGATTCGCATCGTCTATCGTTATTACTTTGACCAATTTCTTAAACAAAACATTTTACCGACAGCTACGAGCAAAAATGCTCAGCGTATCGAACATTGTGGCCTGGATGACTCTTGTCCTTGGCCTCACCAATGCCAGCGAGCAGCAGTACAGCCTCATTGACGGCAGCCTCTGCATCAATGCCGAATTCATCGAGTTCCACCCAGCCGTGGTCAGAAAGCTGGCCTGCGCCTCTCTGTGCTCCCGGAAGCTGCGCTGTCAGGCGTTCAGCCTGGCTGACGGTCCGTGCCAGCTGTTTGTGTTCGACAAGTGCAGCAAGTCGGTGAGGAGCTGCGGCTGCTCCAGGAGAGGCCGGGTGTTTGTCAAGCAGCGGCCGGGACTCGAGGCGGGCGCGCTGTGTCCGTCTGGCTACGGCATGGACCTGTGCGGAGTGAAGTACAGGCTGTACTCTGGCATCGGGACGTGGTGGCCGAGCAGGCAGAAGTGCGAGTCAGAGAGCGGTCTGGTCATCATGGCCGACGTGACCAGCGAGCAGGAGATGAGCCACGTGAACTCCATCTACTCAACCTACAGCTCTGGACAATCGATCTGGCTCGGAGGCCTCCAGCCAGCAGGCAGTGCGGAGCCTCTGGGCGGCTGGTACTGGGTCGGCTGCAACACCAGCGTTGGCAGCTTCTGGGCTAAGGATCAGCCCGACAATTTCCTCGGAGGAGAAAATGTAATTTCAAAGTATCTGGATTTTATGGGTCTTACGGATATCGGCGGCAAGTACGATGCTATTTCCAATGTCCTGTGCGAGTGCCTGTCGCCATTTGCTTAATTCTGAGAAACTGCAGATACCAGCAGACAAGAGGAGTCGAATGAAGAAATTTATTCTTAAAACTACATTGCTAACGTTATGAAAGTGACTATCAATAACTTTGAATAGTTTCCAAAAGTGAATAACTATTCATAAAAAAAATCTCCTGTATAAAGTAGTCTGTTAAATTTCTCAATGCAACTATCTGAAACGGTAGGCAATTCAGCTCGACTTTAAGATCATCCTAATAGAAATGCCGAATAATAATTAAAAACTGCTCGAATACAGATATGTTTAAAAGGGCTCCATTATAATGTTGTCTGTGGATCTGATCTCTATCCATCTATCTATCTATCTATCTATCTATCTATCTATCTATCTATCTATCTATCTATCTATCTATCTATCTATCTATCTATCTATCTATCTATCTATCAATCTATCTATCTATCTATCTATCTATCTATCTATCTATCTATCTATCTATCTATCTATCTATCTATTTATCTATCTATCTATCTATCTATCTATCTATCTATCTATCTATCTATCTATCTATCTATCTATCTATCTATCTATCTATCTATCTATCTATCTATCTATCTATCTATCTATCTATCTATCTATCTATCTATCTACTTGTAATTCTTAGGTGTTTATTGGCAATAATAACTTTTTTTAAAAGCACGATATATTCAATATTCAAATTAAGTTACGAGCTAAAATACTAAATGTGCACCAAATCCTGTTGGTAAAATAATCCAGTTTCAACCTGCTTGTAGTGTAACTGATTCACCAGCCTAATGACTTGTACATGTACATGTACTTATAATCTTGCCCCAGTGTACACTGAAGACGGACGTCTGGGCATTCATTCATTCCATACTATTAAAGCTCTCTCTCTATTGCAGCAATGTACACTCTGGCAGTGGAGTGGTTGGCATTGCCTGTAGGGCTGAGTAACACTTTCAGCCGCATTGTGTATTGCTCAGAGCTGCTCAAACAAGAGAAAGAGACGGGGAGAGGAAGGAGAGCAGCTGCACTGAAAGCCAAAGGAAAGTGTGGCTTGGATACCGTGTCCGTTTTCAGCTGTACAGCCAGGCCGAGAGAGACCTTTATTTGCTTGATTGCTTGCTTGTCCATGAAGATATCAGAGTTCGCTTGCCTTGACCGATTTTCTTCAAACTTGCACCATTCGATCAGAAACTTTCCCGTGACGGTACATGTGTCTTGGCTAAGAAATTGCTCGATGCTACGGGGATTAAATATTCGAAAAACATGATTTTTTGCAAAGGTCAAGCAGACTTTTTGACTTGAAATGCATTGTGAGAATGCTAGAGAAAAAACTGACTGGTTGAAACTCTGATTCTGATAAAGATTGCATCACAACAAAGTGAAACAGTCCTGAGTAATTGATTATGTCATAGCTGCTTCGTATGACTTTTACACGAACTGACTTTGTGTGAGTGTTCCTGTAACGCTCTGGAGATTGAACTGATTGACCAATTTTGATGGCGTTTTCGCAAACATTTTTGTAATTATCTGGTAAAAAGCCATTTAAAACTTCTTTAATGCTAAAGGTATTAAATATTTAAAAAACGAGTTTTCCCAATGCTTTTAATGGGAGACCAAACCAGGTTGAATTCTTGACTGGCTGAATTCCAATTTAAAAAATGATTGCGCCACAACTTTTCCCTCTTCACTGTTTAGGCCCCAATACTTGCTGCTGTGTGCAAGGGAGAGGAAAATGCTCAGTGGCTGCGTGTGCACATTCTGACCCTGGCTGTCTGACTGGCGGACTCTATAGAAAATTGCTATTTATATATTTCACTCAACTGTGCATCGGCTCCCTCCGCCTGCACACAACCTGTACACACTGAGCAGCCTATCACTGCTATGTATTTAACTGCAGTTCTGAAGAATATATGGCTGATTTTGTTGCCCCCCGATCAATAGGCGGAGTAGCCGCACTGTAGGCACTAGGACTAGGTTTAGGCTATATAGGGCGTAAGGTCCCAGGTTCAAGTCTGCCTCACAGCGGACAGTTAAAATTAAATTTATTTTTTTGTAGCTTGTGCATCGACTACTTGGAACATTTTTGCTTAACTAACAAGGCACACTAAATAATGAACTAAAAAATGAACTATTTTTGCTATTCGGCACAAGTCGCTAAACAAATTTGATTTGTAAAAAGCTGCTTGGAGTATTAGTGATCCCACTGCCTGTATGTACCGAAAATTTTTAGATTGTTAAAAGGAAAATTGCAGTTTGCTGAGGAGCCTGAGGAGCCGGTCGAGACGAGAACTGCAGACTGATGAGGGAATAAATGAGAATTGTTAAGGGAACAGTTGCTAATTGCAAATGGAATGACTGCAGATTGCTGAGGGGAACAGCAAATTGTCGAAGGGATCATTGCAGACTGCACAGGGGACAGACTGCAAACTGCTGAGGTAGTTTCTCCATACTTATGAGCGTATAGCTGCAAACTGGTGCGTCAGATAACTGCGGACTGCTTGGGGGATAATGGCAGACTGTACGTTGCGCCACAAAATTTGAGCACAGGGGCGTATTCTACTCTACCGGTAATTGACTGCTCGCGGCTGGCTGCCCCTACTCGCTCGTAAAATGAAAAGTCATAATATAAATCCGTTTTCGACCATCATCCAATAGGCACAATAGCCGCGTTTTTGGCAGACATTAACAGGCATATAGACTAAGCAGAAAGTCAGCTTCATAGAGAGTTTTAAAATTTTTTTTTAATGATACATTTCTGGGGCAACGTTTTTTTCTACACAGCGATACTAATCATTAGTTGATTAAGGGTTGATTTGCAGAGAGTACGAGTATCATGAAGTGGTTTCTTAATCTTATGAAGTGGTTTCTAATCTTATGAAGTGGTGCTAATCTGGGTGGAAGTGGTACTATTTGGCGGGGTGGTGCTAATCTAAGTGGGAATGGTACTAATCTAGAAGGGAGTGATACTAATCTTGCAAAACTGCTGGTGAACCATTGCTAATCTACTAGTTAAGCATTATTTTTATTTAAAGCAGTATTTAACAGTATTTAATAGTAATTCAACTAGAAGCCAGTAAAGGGTAAATTTAGTAAAAGTACGAGTTTTGAAAAAATATATATATAGTTCTTGAAAGAGTGGCTAAAAATTTTCTACGAATCTTCGAACGGACTTTAACGGCTAATGAAACGAAAGAGTATTATGGTAAGGAATTATAAAACAAGTACAGCATGAACTTGGTGGAGAGCAATTCATCTAATAGGTGGTTAAGATAGGTATATAGGTATTAATCAGTCAATATCAAACATCGAATGTAAAGACTGTTGGCAATATTACTTTATTAGGCTTCTAAGAATAAAAGATATTTTTTTAAAAAGGAAATAACCAAAAATATTGCGTTTAAAACAAAGTGTTAGGTAGGCTTTAGTTGTTAGAAATTAAAGTATTTACGGTATACGAATAGACGCGTAATGCAGTAGCAATTGCATCGGTATTTGTACATAAAAATAGGCAGGGACATGTAAAAAGGAGATGTAGCACAAGGGGATAACATGAAAGCTAGCAGGTAGCTATAACAGAGTTGCAAGTGGTTTTAGGTAGGTTAGGAAGGTATTTGTAGAAATTTGTTTGATTTTGTCGATGGTCTTGACTCTTGAGATCAGTACAGGTTAATTGCTAGAGGTCCCCAGATTTCACAACCATACGTTATTAACTGGTGGACCAGAGAGTTGAATAGTCTACCGATGAGCATGATGTCCAGCGTGGTGTCTTTGACTTTGTGCAGCAGTGAAGACATTGCAGAATTACTTTGTTTGATCTCATAGGCAATGCATCTTTTAAATTTGTTATTGGGTTCAAAGATGATACCCAGGTATTTGAATTCATTGACTTCTTCAATCTGTTGCTTTTCATAGAGGATTTCAGGATCGTTCCGCTCATGACCTGCTGACATGAGCGGAACTTTTCATAAATCGAAAACGAAAAAAACAATTTTTTTAAAAATAATTCACTCGCTTAAACCATAAAACAAAAGATACATGTCATAATTTTAAGCGCATTTCAAAACGTATAAACTATATTGTAGCTTTTACAAATTTTGGTTTTACAAAAAAAACTTTTAGAAAAACTTATCAGATTTCGCTTTTATTATATGTTCTTCCAGCTATTCATGGTATATGATTTAGATGTTTGTACCTTAAATTACCTGAAAATTGAAACTCATATCACCTGAACGTGCCTGCGGACAAAAAGTATTCCAAAAACCTTTTTTCTCTGGAATAATAGCAATTTCTACTGAGTAGGAATAGCTGCTAGCTGAAATGCTGTTATTTCTACTAAATAAGTAGTGTAAGAAGAACATTAGCTATTGCGAGAATTGCAATTTTCCTTGCAAGAAAATTGCAATTCTTACGCTTTGCCTCAAGATAATTGCAATTACATGAAATTTACGCAAGAAAATTGCACGAACCGAAATTTCCGCGCAATTTGGGTGGTCATGTGAAGAAGATACTGAAATTCAGTACGCTTAGGATATCGTTTCCATATACTACTTACATGTACTTCATTTTACAATAGTAGTATAATTTTGGTTTTTGCGTTAAATCTGCCTAAAAACAACCCCATTCTGCCTCTAAGTAGTCACGTCTCGTGCCCAAACCCGGACCTACTTTTTGACATTTTTGAGGCCAAAGAAATTCTTAGATGAGCCACGTGGACTCCATCTACTCAAACTACAGCTCTGGACAATCGATCTGGCTCGGAGGCCGCCAGCCAACAGGCAGTGCGGAGCCTCTGGGCGGCTGGTACTGGGTCGGCTGCAACATCAGTTACTTGTCATCATTCTTTCGTAGTTTGGAGTTTTTCTACAACGCCAAGCAACATAATTTACTTGACGGATCATTTCTGAGAAGCGATCCGTGCTAAGGCCGGTTCGCATCACCGCCAAGTGGCTTCGCAGGTCAAAGATTGCTCAAATCAATGTATGAGTGCATCTAATTTTCCTAGATAAATTTGTTAAAAAGAATTCGCACAACACTTTACTGCATACGATTGAATGTCCTCTACAAAACTTGTAAAAATATACTAAAATTTGTTCCCTATACTAAAAACGGATTGTCTGTCGATAGGTATATGATTGATTTCAGAATGAAATGCTTAACCGATTTTCATAATAAATGTACCGTTCGATTAGAAAGTTTTCAGTGACGAGTGTCGAGGCTTAGAAATTCTTCAATGCTAAGGGGATTAAATATTTTAAAAACATCTTTATTGCAAAGGTCAAGCCGAAGTTTTGACTAATTGATGTATCCACGCTCTGGTCGCGGGATCTGGTGGGGGAATTTTTTCGGAATCTCCCAGATCTCCTTTGACCCACCGGGCAGAGCTGTAGAGACTGGGCCGGGTCCCTGACCAGGCCAACTGACTCCCGCTCTGTTGCATCCCCTGCCGGCTCTGCCTTCCCCATTTTTGATGCGCCCCACCCCAAGTATTATGTACTTCTCATGTTTTAGCCCGTTTTTCTTGCGCTGTCCCCTTCTCACCCCGTGCTTACAGTATTGCCTGTGCTCACCATCGCCCCATATCCTTTTAGAATCCCAAACGGTGATGCAAGGCTTCTGACCCTTCCCTCACCCCGATGACTCATCCCCCCTCTTTTCTCAGGCCATTGTTCTCTTCTCAAGATTTCTCATGTGACACCCACCCCTCCTCCACTTCTATTGTTCTCGTTTTTGATTCTTTTGTTATCAATAACCTTTATATTACTTAACTATCACATTTTCCCAGATTTTCTAGTTCTTTTGTTCTCCTGTTCGCACCCAATTAGCACCTTTTCTCCAATGTTTACTTTTCTATTGTTCTCGGTTCTTCCCAATTATCCCCGATTTCCATTTCCTTTGTTCTCGGTCTGGATCCCATTGTTCTCAATGCTTGCTTGCGCAACACTTCTTCGAGCCCCCGCCGTGCTCATTTCCCCCACCCCTACTCTGGATTGCGCAATTGTCCCATTTCTCATGTTGCTATGCCGATCTCATGCTTCTCATCATGACTCATTCTGACGTCATTTTCCTGGCAGCCAATCAGAGAGAGGGAGTCATGGAAACGACCTCGGAGCGGCGACCGTGAGGACTATTTGAGGAAGCGATTTTCGGCGTGAGAGCCACAAGTCTTTCTTGCTTTCTTTTTTTTGGTAAAACCCTCCCGGAAGGTAAGGTTAGGTTTTCAAGCCTACCGGATTCCCTCTCGTCCTATCCTCAGACTTGCCGTCAGACGCCGGTCTGACCCCCCGTTCGTCTATAGGACGAACCTCTGCCGGCCTGCGGTCTGTTACCGCCAAGTTCCTTTAGCTCCCCAAGCGAGCTCGCCTGTCGGCCCGCGGTCTGACACCGCCCAGAATCCTCAGCATCGCCTGTGCCACATCAGCGCCTCGTCGCTTCAGCGCATCGCCGCTACACTGTCCGCAGTCTACAGCCGCGCCAGGTCACTCCAACGCTCTCTCTCTGTGAGGCTGCCGGTGAGTTCCTGTACTAATTTGTACTCTGATTGCCTTGGCTTATCGGGGGTTTGCTTATTTTCCATTGCTTGACTAAAGAACTGAGCCATTTGTGTACCGTACTTTGCTGTATTTTACTCAATAGTTAAGCCGCCTAATTGCCTGATTATTTCGCCTAAGGGTCTAATTGTTACCGATTACTAAACACCTCATTTTTCACACCTTCACTATCATTTCACTCATGGCTTGCTGAGCCTTTCTCCTTGGGTGGCAAAGCATAAGGAAATTTGGGTAAGCTAATAGCCCTCCCCCGTGCAAAGCCCGCCTGTGAGTGCGTGCTGCGGGTCCGCGTGTGCGTGCAGTAGAGGTAATTAGCGAGTCATGGAACAGAATGGCAGTAGAAAGGTTGCAACACCCTACTTACGCGTCCCTTCGCCCTGAGCAATCTAAACTATAGCTAGTACATGTTCACCTCACACTACTCTTAGTAATTGAAGCCGCAAGTCCGCCTCATTCACAGCCACAAAGGATCCCCTGCTGAGAAATGCTCCAGATTGATCCCAGAGTTCCCAAATATGCCCCAAGCAGAGTCCCTGTAACTCGGCTGCATGCGTCCCACCTGTTAGCCTAAATCCCCTGGTAACCAATCCAGACGGGGCTCTAGCCTCGAAATGTCTGGTTGTAAGATCCAGGTGCGCCAGTCACATAGAGTGGTGGCAGCCATTCGGTCACACTGTGACCGAGTGACCAATTATTGCACCTTGGCTACAGGTGGGGTCCATGTGGGTCCTTGGCCCTCTGCATGGTCACAACAACGCTACCAAAGTGGGACAGTCTGGTGCTGGAGGTCCGTCAGGTCATTGCCCGGTCATAGGCAGCCTACGGTCATAATTGCCCCCTATGGTCTTACGCTCTCCTCCCCGCGGAGCGGACGGTCATCAAGGGCGGTTACATCATAATGAATGCAAAACAAAAAGCCTGACTGACTGAATTCTTTTCCTGATTAAGATTTCACAACAGCCTTTTTATTTAACATCAGTTGACGCGCTGAATTGTGACTCAGAGTTTAATTGTGTCAACAATTTGGAAAACACAGTTTGGAAGCAGAGCATAAGACTGCATAGCAACTTAGAACTAACTTAACCCTGTCGAACATAAAAAGTCATTGGGGAATTGCTAAGAAGTCATGCGACTCATAGGGTAAATTGCTTTTATGTCAAGTCTCGGGGGGGATTGCTATAATCCGGTGAGCCTTGTGGATAATTTCGGAGATTTCAAGGCTTACAGGGGGATAGCTGAGATGTGAAGACTCATGGGGAAATTACTGAATTGGACTCATAGGGGGTTGCTGATGTAAGGCTCTCTTCTAGTTCTAACGGATTCTGCTGTGTTCTTGAGACCTTACAACCGAGATGGCGGTAGACTATTATATTTTTCGTTGTCTCATCTTTTTTGATAACTCAAATAACAGATAGGCATTTATTTTGTGAATTAAGTTCTCCAAAAGCAAGGAAGAAAAAGTGCCTCTCGGGGCTGAACTTCCGTCTATTTTAAAAATACCCACAAGTTCATCCCCAGCTGCCGTCGATGGGGTGGGATGTCGCGTGGTTAACAACGGAAAGTTTTTCACAAACAGCGCTTGCAATTAGCATTCAACAGCCTTACAGCGAGGGTGGGGCGGTTAGACTCATCCGTTTACTCTGGTTGAGTCAGAGTATTTGGGGGAAGTCAGTCCTGAGTTCTTCACTGTCCTCTTGTGCGGCCCGGTCCGCGCGTCCATCCCTCGGTTGCTACGCTCCTCGGGGTTGGCCGTCGGTCTTGGACGCCTCCATAGAAGCGGCGTCCGTACCGGGCTCATTCAATATTCTCCACTCTCCGCCTGTCAGCTGCATCGCCTTTGAGCTTCTTTACTTTGAAATGGATGGTGGCTGCTGTAGCGTTTTTTTCCGGCGATGCTGCATTCTACTGTGGGCCCTGCTTGTTTGCTGAATTCCATTGTCTTGGCTGCCTCAATATTTATACCTGCTTCAGTTTTCTCCAGCCTTGCCTCATTTACTGCCCTTGGCTTTGTCTCATTATAAGTCTACAATCTTATATCTAAAGCTGAGTGGATCGATCGATCGACCGGCCGGGTTTAATGCGTATCTAAGTCTCTAAGTCTCTAAGTCTAGGCAGTTCTTGAGGATAAATCTAATTCCTTGTAAATAAACAAGGAATAAACACAGATTGCCTTTTGCCGGATCCAGTCCCAATTTTTGCCTCAATCAAATTCGGAAAGAGTTGCTTGACGATTAGCCTGGTGCCGTTACACAGCTTTGGGGCATTTAAATTGCGCAGTAGCACCCACTTTTAACTGGAGGTTGTGCGATGGCGTTCCAGGAGGCTCTAGAGAGCTTAAGAGCTCAATACATAGGAAACTCTACAGCATTGTCAGCAGTCATTGTTGTGTCAATTGACTTGTAGCTGATGATATTGCCAGGCAGCTCATTGAGCAGCTGGGAGTTTATACTATTAGCTGCGTCATTCCTGGGACTCAAAATGGCTCTCTCTGACAGCCAGTCAATGTCAGAAAATCTGTGCGACAGGTTCAGGTAAACTTAGTAGCCTTGAGCTCCTGCATCGAAGATGCGATTGTACCGAATGCAGCAATTGGTGACAGCCCATCCTCGGTACTGACCTCCAAGAGATTGATAGAAAATCGATGAGCCGTTTCATCACCACGGCTCTCTTGTTGATTCTTTGCGGCTGTTGGACGTCCAAACATGTTCAAGGGACGATCCGTCTCGTCTCGTTTCGTTATGGCATACGAGATAAGTTTTGTTCGCCCCTCATGCTTCAGTCCTCCTTTTCGGATCTTGGGTGCCGCAACCGCGTACGTCACAGATGTAGCTGCAGGCCATATCGATATCATGATGCTGTCATGTCGAAGGCCATTGAGACGTCACTGTTGAGGTCCTCAGTCCCGTCTGAACGCACGTCTGGCCCCGCAACTTGACATTCTGAGCTTAGCCAAGTGGTAAACTTTCTTGAGTAGTACATAATAAATATACCAACATTCATTGTCCTGAGTATGCTAATATAAAAATTTACTGGTGGAGATTATTTGGGTCTATGAAATTTGCTAGCAGGAAATCTGCTAGCCGAAGTTTGCTAGCGAGAAATTTGCTTGCCGAAATCTGCTAGCCGAAGTTTGCTAGGCGAAATGTGCTAGCCGAAATCTGCTAGCCGAAGTTTGCTAGCTGAAATGTGCTAGCCGAAATGTGCTAGCCGAAATCTGCTAGACGAAATCTGCTAGCCGAAGTTTGCTAGCCGAAATCCGCTAGCCGAAATCCGCTAGCCGAAATCTGCTAGCCGAAATCTGCTAGCCGAAGTTTGCTAGCAGGAATTTTGCAAGCGAGGATTTTGCTAGCCGAAATCTGCTAGCGATAATCTAACCAAAACCGGCGAACAGCAATTTACGAAGTTGTAATTTGCTAGAGACATTTTTTATTGTCCAATCTGGACGACTTAATCTGCCGCCTAGCCTTCGCCGTGGGTTCTCGTACATGTACGTGTTAAAACGCAATCAGTAGATGACGTCATAGACAAAAAGAAAATAAGATTTAGGTTTTAACGTAGGTGGATTGAAAAGTTCATATACAAGCTATTGAATAAAGAAAATATATTACATCCATGATCACAGGGTAAGAGCTTGTGGGCCACACCTGCATAGAGTTTTTGCTTGTACACAGTGCCGTAAGCGATGGAAAATATCTATACATTAACAATACATATAGCTATAGTAAATTGTACCTTGGACATACATGTATCTAGCAATAGATACTGTACACCAACATGTGTGTTACTGTATGCTAAAGTACTGTACATGCTAAAACTGCACTTGGAAATCATCAAAATCATTTATATTTTTTGTCCTATTTTACTCGTAGACATTTGATAATGTTTTAGCATCATCAGCTGTAAGGCCGTAGTTCAGGTAGCACAGGCAGCTGTAGTTCAGGTAGTTAAATTTAAACTTATCTATACACACAACTTTCAGTCTTAATGGCTGGTAGTGGCAGTATATGGTATATAAGTTATATATTTACTCGTACGAATCAAAGCAGCTCAAATCGGAATCAAAACACAGCAAATAACATGCAACAGCTACGAGAGCAAGGCAGCTAGCAAATTTCCTGCTAGCAGATTTCGGCTAGCAAACTTCGGCTAGCAGATTTCGGCTAGCAGATTTCGGCTAGCAAACTTCGGCTAGCATATTTCGGCTAGCACATTTCGGCTAGCAGATTTCGGCTAGCATATTTCGGCTAGCAGATTTCGGCTAGCACATTTCGGCTAGCATATTTCGGCTAGCATATTTCGGCTAGCATATTTCGGCTAGCATATTTCGGCTAGCATATTTCGGCTAGCATATTTCAGCTAGCATATTTCGGCAAGCAGATTTCGGCTAGCAGATTTCGGCTAGCAAACTTCTCGCTAGCAAACTTCGGCTAGCAGATTTCGTCTAGCAGATTTCGGCTAGCAGATTTCGGCTAGCAAACTTCGGCTAGCAGATTTCGGCTAGCAAACTTCGGCTAGCAGATTTCGGCAAGCAGATTTCCTGCAGATCTCGTACTCCCGATTATTCCGATCGCTAAGTAGGATTATAGATAGGCAAAAAATGACTTTTAGGAAAATCAGGAGCAAAATATCTTATTGTTATAACGTATTTTTACGAATATTAAAATAGTAAAGCATAAAATGTCATAAAATAAAATAAGTTAAATTCTTTATCATTAGCTAAGAAAAGGATTATTGCACAAGCAACGCTTAGGTGCTAGGGTGCTTGCTATCTGGAGGGTGTTTACTATCTAGGGGGTGCTTGCTATCTGGGGTGGGGTGCTTGCTATCTGGGGTGGGGTGCTTGCTATCTGGGGTGGGGTGCTTGCTATCTGGGGTGGGGTGCTTGCTATCTGGGGTGGGGTGCTTGCTATCTGGGGTGGGGTGCTTGCTATCTGGGGTGGGGTGCTTGCTATCTGGGGTGGGGTGCTTGCTATCTGGGGTGGGGTGCTTGCTATCTGGGGTGGGGTGCTTGCTATCTGGGGTGGGGTGCTTGCTATCTGGGGTGGGGTGCTTGCTATCTGGGGTGGGGTGCTTGCTATCTGGGGTGGGGTGCTTGCTATCTGGGGTGGGGTGCTTGCTATCTGGGGTGGGGTGCTTGCTATCTGGGGTGGGGTGCTTGCTATCTGGGGTGGGGTGCTTGCTATCTGGGGTGGGGTGCTTGCTATCTGGGGTGGGGTGCTTGCTATCTGGGGTGGGGTGCTTGCTATCTGGGGTGGGGTGCTTGCTATCTGGGGTGGGGTGCTTGCTATCTGGGGTGGGGTGCTTGCTATCTGGGGTGGGGTGCTTGCTATCTGGGGTGGGGTGCTTGCTATCTGGGGTGGGGTGCTTGCTATCTGGGGTGGGGTGCTTGCTATCTGGGGTGGGGTGCTTGCTATCTGGGGTGGGGTGCTTGCTATCTGGGGTGGGGTGCTTGCTATCTGGGGTGGGGTGCTTGCTATCTGGGGTGGGGTGCTTGCTATCTAGGGGGTGCTTGCTATCTGGGGTGGGGTGCTTGCTATCTGGGGTGGGGTGCTTGCTATCTGGGGTGGGGTGCTTGCTATCTGGAGGGTGTTTACTATCTAGGGGGTGCTTGCTATCTGGGGTGGGGTGCTTGCTATCTGGGGTGGGGTGCTTGCTATCTGGGGTGGGGTGCTTGCTGTCTGGTGGGTACTTGCTATCTGGGGTGGGGTGCTTGCTATCTGGAGGGTGTTTACTATCTAGGGGGTGCTTGCTATCTGGGGTGGGGTGCTTGCTATCTGGGGTGGGGTGCTTGCTATCTGGGGTGGGGTGCTTGCTATCTGGAGGGTGTTTACTATCTAGGGGGTGCTTGCTATCTGGGGTGGGGTGCTTGCTATCTGGGGTGGGGTGCTTGCTATCTGGGGTGGGGTGCTTGCTGTCTGGTGGGTACTTGCTATCTGGTGTATGCTTGCTATCTGGGGGTGCTTGCTATCTGGGGATGCTTGCTATCTGGGGGATGCTTGCTATCTGGGGGTGCTTGCTATCTGGGGATGCTTGCTATCTGGGGATGCTTGCTATCTGGTGGATGCTTGCTATCTGGGGGATGCTTGCTATCTGGGGGTGCTTGCTATCTGGGGATGCTTGCTATCTGGGGGA
Organism: Macrostomum lignano; assembly: GCA_002269645.1. Taxonomy (NCBI): domain Eukaryota; kingdom Metazoa; phylum Platyhelminthes; family Macrostomidae; genus Macrostomum; species Macrostomum lignano. The sequence goes on from NIVC01000102.1 coordinate 728,915, forward strand.
TGCTTGCTATTGGGGGATCGAATTGCTGAGATTTCAAATATCTCTGAGGGAATTCTTGAGATGTTATGTCTTCTGCATCTTCTATGACTATTATTTCAGTTTCGATGGACTCTTCTAGATTAACGACATTAAAGTCGAAGTATGTGATTGTTTAATTGTAGCGAGTTACCAACGTACTTTCTTTTTTATCCTGCAGCAGTGGCTTGTTCTTTCTCTTTCTTTTAGTGGCGGCTCATTAAGAGCTCTCAATTCTAGCACATAATGAATTGATGAAATTTAACGTGCGTCTTATACGCAATAGTTCATATAGCGCACATATAACATGAGATGTTAAGGCTGGGGGAATTGCTAAGATGTCAAGGCTCAACTGAAATGGGGGACCCATATCGGGGAGGTCAAAGTGGTCAAAAGAACCCAGAAAAGAATTAAATTTTCGTTTGGTAAGGTCTCGTCTGGGGCACTCTGGAGCTAAAATATTTCTTTCTCTGGCTCCCACTGGGGGAGTCTTTGTTGCAATCCCCTGTCCCTCTCCCGTTCCGTAGGACCCTGCTAGGACTCAACGGCAGGGACACCAAGGCCCGGTAGCAATGGCCCTATCAGGTCATGGGTGCTTTGCTAAAAAACGCTACCTCCATGGGAAAATCTGCAGTGAGGATGCCCATTCTGCATCTCCGGTGTCAAGAATGTGCAGCACTTCATCTGTGAATGCCCCGCCTACCTCGGGCACAAACCCGGACGTTCTTTGACGTTTTCAGACCCGAGAATATCTGCCAGCTTGGCCTCGATACCTTAGGGCTACCGGGCGAGCGACCATTCACCTGCAGGACTCTCCAGAGAGGCACACCGCTGCGGACACCGGCACCACCGGATCTCCCTGCGCGGCATCGGTGCCCGTGGTTGCCAGGGCCAAGGCACAGTCAACATGGTGTGACACTCACCTCATTTTCTTTTCCATTTCCACCAATGAAAAATTTCCCGAAAAGGTAGCACACGATTGGTCAGGAAAAAGCAAATATTATCGGTTAGTAAATGGAAATTTTTATGCTAAAAGCGATTTGCATCGTCTCTCGTAATTTGCTTTGACACACTTCAAAACCTAAAAGCTTACCCAACAGTTACGAGCAAAAATGGTCAGCGTATCGAACATTGTGGCTTTGATGACTCTTGTCCTAATTAGCCTCACCACCGCCAGTCAGAAGGTGTACACCCTCATTGACGGCAGCCTCTGCATCAACGATGAGTTTGTTCAGTCCTACCCAAACGAAGTCAGCAATGTTGGCTGCGCCTCTCTGTGCTCCGAGAAGCTGCGCTGTCAGGCGTTCAGCCTGGCTGACGGTCCGTGCCAGCTGTTCGTGTTCGACAAGTGCAGCCAGTCGGTGAGGAGCTGCGGCTGCTCCAGGAGAGGCCGGGTGTTCGTCAAGCAGCGGCCGGGACTCGAGGCGGGCGCGCTGTGTCCGTCTGGCTACGGCATGGACCTGTGCGGAGTGAAGTACAAGCTGTACTCTGGCATCGGGACGTGGTTGCCGAGCAGGCAGAAGTGCGAGTCAGAGAGCGGTCTGGTCATCATGGCCGACGTGACCAGCGAGCAAGAGATGAGCCACGTGGACTGGATCTTCACCAATGGTAGTAATTCGAACTTCTGGCTCGGAGGACTTCAGCCAGAAGGTAGTGCGGAGCCTCTGGGCGGCTGGTACTGGGTCGGCTGCAACATCAACGTTGATCCCGCTTTTTGGGCCACTGACCAGCCGAATAACAACGGTGGCGGAGAAAATGTAATCGCGAGACAAGTCAATAAAATGGGTCTCACGGATAGTAGCGACACATACGGTGCTGTTCCGAATGTTCTGTGCGAGTGCCTGTCGCCTTTTAACTGATTCTGAGACACTGCAGGCACCGCCAAGTAAGAGGAACCGGATGGACAGATTTAATCAAAAGTGCTCGTCACAACTGTGTGTAAGCGTCCAAATTTTTTATATAACCGCATGTCATAATTCAAACATCCCGTCTGCTTACAGTGCACAGATTTTTGTTAAATTATTAACAAACCTTACGCAATGTATTCAAAATACTCTAATATAAGGGCCGAATAATAATCAATAGCTGCCGGAAGGCAGATGTTTAAAAGGGCTCCATTGTAGTGTCTGTGGATCTCTGTCTGTTGGTTTTATCAAATCAATTTTTTATAGTTATTAACGAATTTTATTACGACGCACTAGATACTACTACCTTGCTCATACATACATTTACTTTTTTAAAAGCACAAATCCCTAGTACCGTGCATTCAATACAGTTTTCTTCGGCACTTGTCGAGCGTGAAGCCACAATTAAAAATCCAGCTATTAACTTGATGCTGCAGCTTGTTCATGAGACAAGCTTCTACTTCAATTTTTAAACAAATCTCTGCCATAAACGAAACTGCAGTCAGTTTTAATTTAAAATCTGTTTGATCTTCTTAAATATAGTTGACCTCAGCTCAGTAATAGTCTGATGCACAAACAGTTTGCATCAAAAGCTACTTGTAATCATTCTTTCGTAGTTTGGAGTTTTTATACAACGCCAAGCAACACTGTGTACTCGATGATGGATCATTTCTGAGAAGCGATCCGTGTAAGGCCGGTTCGCATTACCCCACCAAGTGGCTTCGCGGGTCAAAGATTGCTCAAATGAATGTATGAGTGCATTTAATTTTAATTATCGAAAAATTAACAATTCGAACAACAAATTACATTCGAACAAGACTGCATTGCAACTGAGACTTGACTTCACCCTGTCCAACATAAATGACTCATTGTAAATTGCTAAGATGTCATGAGACTCACAGGGTAAATTGTTTTGCTGTCAAGGCTCGGGCGGGAATTTATGAGGCTTATTATGGGTAATTGTTGAGATTCAAGGCTCATGGGTAATTACTGAAATGGACTCATAGGGGGAATCGCTCATGCAAGACTCTATTTTCTAATGTTATGCCATCTTCTAGTTCTAGTGGATTCTGCTGTGTTCTTGAGAGCTTACAACCGAGATGGCGGTTTTTTATATTCTTAATTCCTTGTCTCATCTTTGTCGTTAACTCAAATAGAGCATGGGACTTCAGTTTTTGAATTAAGCTCCTTAAAAGCGAGGAAGAAAGAAGTGCCCCTAGGGCTGAGCTCCCGTCTATTCTCAAAAATACCCCCAATTTCATCCCCTGCCGTTGATGGTTTGAGTTGGATGTCGCGTGGTTAGCGACGGCAAGTTTTTCACAAACAGCGCTTGCAATAGGATTAGCATTTAACACGCGAGTTGCTACGGGGAGGGGGCGAGGGTGAGGCGGTTAGACTCATCAATTTACTCTGGTTGAGTTAGAGTATTTGGGGGAAGTCTTTCACTGCCCTCTTGTCCGCGCGTCCATCCCTCGGTTGCTACGTTCCTCGGGGTTGGCCGTCGGTCTCCTCCACAAGAGTGGCCCCCGTGCTGGGCTCATCAAATATTCTCCGGCTGCAGCCACCTTCCCCTGTCAGCCGCCTCGCCGGTGAGCTTCAATTAACTTTGAAATGGTGAATGGCTACTGTAAATTTTTCCTACGTTGCTGCATTCCACTGGAGGTCCCTACATGTTTGCTGGATTCCATTGTCTTGGCTGCCTCATTATTTGTGCATGCTTAAGTTTTCTCCAGCCTTGCCTCTCTTGCCTCCCTTGGCTTTTCTTCATTATAAGTCTATAAGCCGTTGAAACCCGCAGAATTCCGATCCCCGGAACTATTTTTGCATACATTCTCGAATCTAAAATCATACTCAAACAAGAACTTGTTAATAGACTTAAACAAAACTTGGAGAAAACTCGCTTTAAAAAGTATACTTCTAGAATAGCTCGCAGAATAGAATATGAGACTCCCAACATCGAGAAATCGGAAAAATTAACAATAGTGTCTAAGTACTATAGAGAAGCTAAGCAGAGTATATATGCTAGACAATGCAAAATTGGATAGGGAACATGTGTGAGGAGTGATAAAATGATATTTAGTATTGAAGTTGCCAATTTCTTAGCAAATCAAAGCCAAATTTCTATTCCGGTCTGCAGGGAAGGTTACTTGATGCTTGCTTCAGAAGGTTCGCAACAAATAGTTCAACCATTGTCTTTGAGTTTCGTGTTCTGGGGTTGGTCCCTTGTGTCAAGAACGTTTGAAAACTTAGTAACCAAGAAATTTACTCGTATTAAAGTAGGGAACTTCGTATTTCTGATAAATGTAGCTCGTAAAAAACTTGGACTTAGAAAAATTTCTATATTATAGTCCATGCAGTCTGTGAATATAGTCCAGTTGTAATGACTTTCACAGATGCTTATGACAGTGCTTGAATATACACCAAATCCCCCCCCCCCGGGGAGCAAAGAGGAAGAGGCTAGCTGTAGATTTCAACGCGTGAGCATGCAACATAAAGTTGGCCATGTGAGAGAAACGGGATGACCCCAAGTTGATTCCGGCCACCTGTTTCCGGTCTGGCTGTGGACTTGCGATTTTTTGTGTTTTCCCATGCGCTACTCTGTACTCTGAGAGCTCCTGCACAGAAGATACGATTGTACCGAATGCAGCAATTGGTGACAGCCCATCCTCGGGACTGTTGTGTCCCGAGACGGACCAGCCAGCTTCGTCTCGCGCTCTGTACGAGCAGGGAGACTCAGCCCCAGTCCTGCTGCTTGCCAACCCACTGTCGCACAAACGCGCGGGCAGTAGGCCGGCAACCAGGGTCGCAGCGAACGCACAGGCCCTGGTGACGATGACCTAATGGCGCTAGAGCCCAAATAACAAAAGCAAAACGATACTTACTGGGGCGTAGGTTGCTCACTCGGTGCTCAAAGCGTCTATGTTTGGATACGATTGCTAGCGCGATTGTATATTGTTTTTATTGGTTATGGTCGGAGCGGCGAAGGAGCCAGAGGAGAAACGATCAAAAGGTCAGCGAGGGGGAGGGGACAGGAGCGCACACCAATAAATATGTCAGTACAACATGGGGTGGGGCAAAAGCTGCAGGGTAAGAGAAAAGGCGGGGTATGCAGAGAGAGCGAGCGGGGATTGGCTGCAGCCACACAGAACGCGACTGGGGGTAGAAAACAAGAATTGCAGATAACAGCGACAGCCAATGAGAGGGCACGGAGGGGGAGGGATAATAATAATCAGGGGTGAGAAAATCGCAGACAAAGGCTAAACAACTACAATAATAATTCATCAATTGATTAGGTCTAGTGCAGTGACACCCAAAATTAAGTAAGTACTTTATGAAAATAGCTCACAATAAGTTGTTAGCATGGAAGGGCGGGGAGGATTGGCAGAGGGAGAGAGAGAGCTACCGTATGGGCAAGTACATTGAGTTACAAATTCACAACAGGACAGACCTCCAAGAGATTAATAGAAAATTGATGAGCCGTTTCATCGCCATAAACTGCAGCCTTGACGTTGGTTCGCAAGTGCAGCTTTTCAACTGATGGCCACAGATGAGAAGATTTGAGGCAATCATTGATCTCATCTTGGGCTGGGGTGCCGCGGAATCACAAGCAACGTCTGTCTAAAGTCTCCAGAGAGCAGCAGGGTGACACCACCCATGAGCTGGTTGTTGCTGCGCAGATCCTTTAGCGTCAGGTTAAGTGCTTCGAAAGCCAGTTTGTGGGACATGGTACACTCATCCCAGACAATAAGCTTGCAGGCTTGCCACTGGTCTTCTTGACAGTGGACTTCGATTTTTGTATTTTCTCATGCGCTACTCCGTACTATTTTGAGTAGTGCATAAAAAATAACAAAATTCATTATACTGAGTACACAAATATGAAATTAATTGCTAATAGGGAATAGTCTGATTGCTAAGTAAACTTATAGATTGCCGAAAAAAGATTTTTTTTGAATATCAGGATCAGAAGATCGAATCGTTATTTTTTCCAAATTATTTATCTCTAGCTGAGAAAAAGACTATTGCACTATATAAAGGGATTTTTGCTCCTGATGAGTAAAAGAGTATTGCACAAGCTAGGGAAATTGTTGTACTAGATTGCTATTGGGGGAGGGGGAGGCTTGCCATCTGGGGAATGCTTGCTATGTGGGGAATGCTTGCTATCTGGGGAATGCTTGCTATCTGGGGAATGCTTGCTATGTGGGGAATGCTCACTATCTGGGGAATTTTAGCTACGAGCTATCTGGGGAATGCTTGCCATCTGGGGAATGTTTGCTTGGAGGGATATAATTGCTGAGATGTCAAGGCTTACGGAGGGAATTGGAACAACTGCGTCCACAAATTGAGACAGGGGCGCCCACCAAGAGACAGGGGCGCCCACCAGTTGACACAGGGGCGACAAGCAACCAACCAAGAGACAGGGGCACCAACCAACCAACCAACCAAGACACCCTCTCCAATTAAAACTCTTGCGAACCCCAAATGATACAGTCAACGATAGCATTTTTCCCTGAGTTCGTTCGGTCAAGAGCGTCAGATAAAACTTATGGGTGTTGGCAAGGGAAGTCACTGCATGCTTGGCCTAATGAGGCGGCCGCAGAGTTTTTGTACTTTTAACGTGTATTACTCTATCATATCCATCAACTATTACCTACTAAACTTATTCGTCTAAATAAGTTCAACCTGTCAGGAATGTCAGGTGTTTGAATTCTAGACAGTGATTGCAGTGATGGGCTGGGTTCTAGCGTTAGCTGCTGTTGACCTCATGATTGATGCTGTAAATGCTCTTGTAAGTCTTTAGAATGATGAAACCATGAATAGAAAGGCTTCAAGGCCTGACTGTCAAAGCTTGTTTAAGATGCGGCTAAAAGTTGAAAAATTGTAACGAATTGCCTTATACGGTATTGTTCTGTCAGTTCGACAGCTGAGCTTCCAGTCGTCGTGACCCCTGCATGACGACGCGGAACTCTTGGAGGAAATTTTTTTCAACTCAAACTTTTAACTCTGAATTTTGCTTGAGGGTAATAAGAAAGTTCCTTTCCCTGTGAATAATTCGGACGTTTCTTCTTCGTACTAAAATGAATGCCAGCTTATTGACCCCTTTGGATGACGAACCAGTAAGATTGTGATAGGGGGCATTGCCCTCTTCTGATTACATTGAAATAGCAGTGCCTCTGTGCATCATCTCCTGTCCTTTTTCTGCCCTCCAAAGGGCCCTGCTGGGATTCAACCGCAGGGACATCAAGGCGGTATAGCAAATGGCCTTCTCAGGTTACGGATGATTCGCTAAGTAACGCTACTACCAGAGGCAAATCTGCTGTGAGGAATGCCCATTTTGCTTCTCCAGTGTCGAGAAGCACTTCGTCTATGACTGCCCAGCCTTTAGAGGCTCAGGCTCACCTACCTCGGGCCAAAGTAACCCGGACCTCCTCGACATTTTCAGCTCTGCCAGCTCGTCCGCTACCATAGGGCTACCGGGCGAGCGACCATCCACCTCCCGGACTCTACGAAGACTTATTGTAGACTTATAATGAGGCAAAGCCAAGGGAAGTAAGTGAGGCAAGGCTGGGGAGAACTGAAGCAGGCATAAGAGACCTACTTAAGCGCACTGAACAAAGTCGGATGCGCCGCTCTGTGCGCCCAGAACCAGCGCTGTCATGCTTCAGAGTATACTGTATACATGCTTCAAGCAGCTGTTCGTGTTCGACAAGTGCAGCAAGTCGGTGAGGAGCTGCGGCTGCTCCAGGAGAGGCCGGGTGTTCGTCAAGCAGCGGCCGGGACTCGAGGCGGGCGCGCTGTGTCCGTCTGGCTACGGCATGGACCTGTGCGGAGTGAAGTACAGGCTGTACTCTGGCATCGGGACGTGGTGGCCGAGCAGGCAGAAGTGCGAGTCAGAGAGCGGTCTGGTCATCATGGCCGACGTGACCAGCGCTGAGGAGATGAGCCACGTGGATTCCATCTACTCGAACTACAGCTCTGGACAATCAATCTGGCTCGGAGGCCGCCAGCCAGCAGGCAGTGCGGAGCCTCTGGGCGGCTGGTACTGGGTCGGCTGCAACACCAGCGTTGACCCAACTTTGTGGAATGCTTATCAGCCAAATGCTGCTTCGGAGAATGTGATTGCAAGGTTCTGGTATGACGCCAGACTCTCTGACCTGCACGAATCTTTTGCAACTGAGACAGTGCTGTGCGAGTGCGTCTCTCCGTTCAACTGATTGCAGAGAATCGACAACCGATTTATTGAATTTAAACAGCTTTAAAAGATTTGACACAGTACCGTCCTTTGTTTACTGTAGCGTGAAGCACAATGACTACTGTTTTTCTTTGTAAACAGAACTTTTTGTCATGAATTCTTATTTATATTTTTAAGGATGCCAGGAAAGTTGAGGAGGAAACTTTTTTAAGGAGGAAAGTTGAGCAGCTGCAGGCCTGTAAGGGAAATTGTATTTGTCGAGTTGGCTGGTGCACTTGTAGAAAGGCTCGTGGTATGCTCTCGAGAAATGTATTGTTCTAGTGCTGATGCGAATATGAAACAAAAAATTTAGGAATCTTTTTGTGTAAAATCTGCTGAAAAATAAATAGCTGTGACTAACCGATCGATTTAAACTTTTTTTGCTGCCTAACTTTGTCTTTACGTTTTGATTGACTTAGTAGAGCTTATAGATTAGGACTTTCTTAAAATCTGGGTGTGGGCTGCAGTGAGAGTCACTAGACGCTTCAAATATGGCAATATATTGAACAGCTGCATGTATAATGTCTGATATGCAAGTAGATTATTCCTGTTTGTTTACTTCTTGGATATAAAGCCACCTGAAAACCATTGACTTCCGGCACTCCTAAACTATCAAATGAATTACACAAAGAAGAATAATTTTTTGCAGAAAGATTGTGGACGCCCTGACGCAATTGACTTCGACGATAGCGTCCCGCAACCGCAGTGCCAAAGCAATTCTGCCAATTCCCACTGTACACAGGGACCATGCTGTACAGGGCCCTAAATTTCTAAACGTCAGGCATGTACATTCTCTGTGCCGTCGGCGACTCCAGCTGGCAGGCCACATCATCCGCGCAGAGTCGTACTGCCCACAGCTAGTGCAGGAGATGCTGCTGCTAACGCTTCAGGCTCCCTACCGGCGGAGGCAGGCCCGCACTCGGCGTTTCGTCGACTGCCTGCTGGTTGACGCCGGCGCCCCGGATTTGGCCGACGGCGTGGCGTTCATTCGTGACCTGGCCTTGAGGCGCGCCCTGTGACGCTGAACGTGTATTCTGGTGTTGTTCTGTGCCTTTCGGGTGAGCCCTCATGGTAGTGAATTTTCGTGCACACCAGCCTCAATAATGCGGCCGCTCGCGGAATCCAACCAGCTGGATCGGTGAACTCTGGACAATCGATCTGCTCGTAGGCTTTCAGCCAGAAGGCAGTGCGGAACCGACTGTGGGCTGGTACTGGGTCGGCTGCAACACCAACTTTGGCAGCTTCTGGGCCACTGGCGAGCCCGATAACTACTTTGGAGGAAACAATGTAATCGGAAAATAGCAGGACCTATTGGATCTCACGGATACCAGCGGCTCATACGCTGGTACGATGTTGTTTCCGATTTTCATTGCGAGTGTCTTTCGCCTTTTGATTGATTCTGAGCAGCTGCGCAGGCATCAGATGAAGAGTTTAATTCACAAAATTATATTTCTAACGATATCAAATTGCCCGTCAATAACCGTGTATAAGTGTCCAAAACTGATTAACTATTTATGAAATTCCATCTTTTTACACTGCACAAGATATTTAAATTTCGCAACCTACCTCTGATACCGTAAAGCAATGTATTTAACAACATACCAATAGAAGTGCCGAATAATAATCGATCACTACTCGAATATTACTGATGTTTAAAAGGGCTCCATTTTAGTGGTGTCCGTAGATTTCATGTCTTTTTGTTTTATCAAATCGAACAAATGTCGCACTTCGAAACTCACCAGACAAAAGCTACACGTAGTTTTCGTCGCGACCTTCGCGTCTCGTCCTTTTACTTAAGTAGTCCGTGTTCAAGGCTTCTTTGAATACTGCCTCTGTGAATCGCGTTTTGCTTGCAGTCTTTTGCACTTTTAAGTAAGAAGAGTTTATACTAGAAGATTTCAAGACAGCATAAAGCCTTTGCTTTATGAGCTTACGATGGGTGCAAATTTTGGTGTAATTTGGTTGAGCGGTTTAGGAGTACATAGCAATCTATGTACAGTATTACAATATAAGCATGTTATAATTTTTGTTTAATTTAATAAGCTGGACTATTCCAGGTTCAATGTCCTTCTTTTCGGTTCTTGGGTGTCGCAACCGCGTATGTACATCACAGATGTAGTCGCAGGCCCTGGTCAACGCTCCATATCGATGTCATGGAGCTGTGATGTCGATGGCTACTAAGATGCAACTGAGATGCCCTGCAACTTGACGTCTCTGGCTAGCCAAGTGGATCCACCGTGGAGCAACGCTAGGCAAGACGGTACAGGCTGTGGAATAGCGATTTTTTTCGTATTTTCTCATGCGCTGCTTCACACTGCTTTAATTAACACATAATTAACATACAAAATACATTGTAAAATGTATAAAAATATAAAAGAAATGCTGATAGAGGTCACTCCAATCGCTAAGTAATAGATTGCAAAAATGACTTTTATAAAAATCAGGAGCAAAAGGATTGAATCGTTGTAGTTTATTTTTAAATATAATAAAGTAGCACAGCGTAAGATGTCATAAAATAAGTTAAATTTTTTTATCTCTAGCTGAGGAAAAGATTATTTCATTAGCTGAGACATGGGTTATTGCACTGGCTGAAAAATTGATTAATGCAATACATGAGGAAAGGATTAGTTCACTAGATGAAAAAGAAATTACGATTGAGCAATTGCACTAGCCGAGGAAATTGTTGTACTATAGATGGCTACCTGGGAGAGGGAAGGCGGTTCTTGCCATCTAGGGCTGTTTACTATCTGGGGAGTGCTTGCTCGGGGGAAATTTCCGAGATGTCAAGGCTTGGGGGGCATTGCAACAACGGAGCCCACCAAAAGACAGAGACAGGGGGCCCGTTCTATAAAACTTTCGTAAGTTCCGTCGTACGATCCAACTTACGCACGAGAGTTAAGCACCGTCTCAGAACGTTCTTAAGTGCGTTCGGTGAAACTTTCGCAGATGCGTCGTAACTTACGCAGTGGCTGAGATCAAACTTAGAATTCATGACAGACTTTTTCCTCCGCCAGTGGTCTTTTTGAAACTGATTTTACCGTAATTGGAAAAACTCACGTTGCACTAGTAAATTAAAGTAAGACAAAATCATCCTCATTTATCCATTACAAGCAATAGGAGCCATGGCAATTTTGTCACTGGTCGATTCCACTGTTGTATTTATCCACATCGGAAAACATTCCAACCGGGGTACCTTATTTATGCGCTATACAAATACGGCCCCTAGCGAATTCCTTAATTACGCTCCTAGTGTCATTTTGATACATCATATGTCATTAAAATTAAGCTGTTGACTGCTCTCATTACCCCGGTTTTTCTTTTCTATCGTCAGTCTTTCCTGCTCAACGCGTAGACGTTCCGTCTCGATCTTCAGCCTCTCTCTCTAGACAAACAATCTGTCGTTTTCAACTTCCAATCGAGCTTCCTCCACCAGCTTCCTCCACCCGAAGACGTTTTATTTCTAAGCTTTCGATCAGCCCAAGTTTGCTCTGCTTTCACTGACGCTTCGTGTTCTTGGCAGCGGGGTTAGCAACAGACTCTTCACTTTCTTCGTCGTAAGCTGTCTCGTACTCAGGCGATGCGCTTCTGCCAACTGCTCCGGCAGATTTATCAGCAGGCGCACTTGCGATATCAATGTACTTGGCCGCCGAGATTGATGCTGCACTATTGGATTTAGGCAGCTGCAGCGTGTCAACACCACGTGGCACGCCTTCCACGGCCTGTTTTTGGATGGACTGCGCCGCCTTCTCCTCTAAACTCGACAGCTGTGGGGCCTGCGATGGACCGCCTCCTGTCTTAGCTTGCTCCTTGCGGATGCTGGCTACTTTGTGCTTCAGTTGACTCTTGAAGTCGGACCACCGCTTTCGGCAGTTCTCTGATGGGACTGTCGCTGGCTTTTTGTTTGGAGATGCGGGCTACCCATTCCGACCGTTTTTGATGACGCCATTTAGGGATCCACAAGCTAATTCTGAGAAAAATTTCAAGAAAAACGCGCATGACAATCGAGATGGCGTTCGGTGTTTTGAAAGCGAGATTTAAAACAGCTCGATCACAGCAGAGGAGCTTTACAGTTCAATCCGAGTAAGGTGTGCAACATCATTGTTGCATGCTGCGTGCTCCACAATTTCGCCGTGGCCAGAGCCATTCCACTTCCACCTGAACATCAGCCGCTAAAGTCATGGAAGCTACTGCTGAAAATGAAGCCGCACTGGCTGAAGACACCGCTGCTGGTCGAGCAGAAAGGCAGCGGATCATGGAGCTACTCCCATCGTGACTGGCTTAAGCACAATTGATGTTTCTTAATTGCTACTCAAACTTTAAATTAACAATTTTCTCTATTGTTTGATTTTTTCAGTCTTTAAACTTATTCAAATATACAGTAAAATACGAAGTTTTTGACTGAATGAAGTCGGCGCTGTGCATTTTCACAACTAAAGAGTGACTTACGACAGGTCCGACCTGTCTTAGATTTACGGCGGAACTTAAGAAGCCGAAGTGACTTACGAAAGTTTCACCGAACGCAAATTTCCGCGTGCGCGATGACTTAAGAAGCTTCTTAAATCTAAGAACGGTCCTAAGATACTGTAAACTGAGAGAAGGCGAGAGTTAAGCGAGACCAAAAACACACGAAGTGGCTAAAGCCACGCGCAACGATTTATATATTTGCAATGTACATCAATCAATGTACATCGCGATTATTTGCAGATGAATAACTCCGACCCAATAACAACCACACAACAGCGAAAACATTCACGCCTCTTACAATACGATGGTTTCACCGAAAATTTTACGACACGGCGCCAACGTAAGTTCGAACTTAAGGATACGGAAGCTTTATAGAACGGGCCCAGGGGCTCCCACCAAGCGACAGGGGCGCCCACCAAGAGACTCCGGTGTGGAGAATAAGGAGCACTTTATCTGTGACTGCTCATCCTCAGCTCAGGCCAGGCTCACCTACCTCGGGACCAAACTCGAACCTTTTCAGGCCCGAGAGTTTCTGCCAGCTCTTCGGCTACCTACCTAAGGCTACCGAGCGAGCGGCCATTCACCTCCTAGACTCTTCGAAGGCGCACCGCTGCGGACACCAGCACCACCGGATCTCTTTGCGCAGCACCATCTGCCCGTGGTCGCTAAGGCTTAAGTCAACATGGTGTGGCAATCACATCTGGGAGTTGAAATTTTCCACCAATAAGAAATTCTCCGATGAGCTAGCCCATGATTGGTCAGGAAAAAGCAAATATAATCGGTTTGTTGTTGGAAATTTTCAAGTTATAGGCGATTTGCATCGTTTGTAGTTATTCCTTTGACAAATTTAGAAAAAACCCAGCAGGCTACTGACAGCTACGAGCAAAAATGGTCAGCGCATCGAACATTGCGGCCTGGATAAGTCTTGTACTCGGCCTCACTACCGCCAGCCAGCAGGTGTACAACCTCATTGACGGCAGCCTCTGCATCAACAACGCGTTTATAGATTCCTACCCAACCGAAGTCAGCAGCGTTGCGTGCGCCGCTCTGTGCTCCCGGAAGCTGCGCTGTCAGGCGTTCAGCCTGGCTGACGGTCCGTGCCAGCTGTTCGTGTTCGACAAGTGCAGCAAGTCGGTGAGGAGCTGCGGCTGCTCCAGGAGAGGCCGGGTGTTCGTCAAGCAGCGGCCGGGACTCGAGGCGGGCGCGCTGTGTCCGTCTGGCTACGGCATGGACCTGTGCGGGGTAAAGTACAGGCTGTACTCTGGCATCGGGACGTGGTGGCCGAGCAGGCAGAAGTGCGAGTCGGAGAGCGGTCTGGTCATCATGGCCGACGTGACCAGCGCCCAGGAGATGAGCCACGTAGACTGGATCTTCACCAGCAATAGTAATTCGAGGTTCTGGCTTGGAGGCCGCCAGTCAGCAGGCAGTGCCGAGCCTCTGGGCGGTTGGTACTGGGTCGGCTGCAACACCAGCGTTGGCAACTTCTGGGCCAGTGGCCAGCCCGACAACTACGGTGGCGGAGAAAATGCAGTTACAAAATTCCACAACATCATGGGTCTCTCGGATGTCGGTGGCAGGTACTTTGCTGTTTCCAAAGTTCTGTGCGAATGCCTGTCACCTTTTGCTTGAGAAACTGCAGGCAGCGTCAGACAGGAGGAACCATGGATGAAGAGATTTAATCGCAAAATTATATTTCTTATGCTATCAAAGAGACTGTCAATAACCGTGTATAAGTGTCTAAACTGTTTATACAAACATCCCCTCTGCTCTTCTGTAGATCTCGGGCTTGTTTGTTTTAACAAATCTACGAGTATTTTATATTTTTCACCTAATTTTATTACGATGTAGAAAAAAGACAAATCTATAATACGAGCGCTCAAAAGTTTTTTATCACTTTACATAGAATTTGTTACTATTGTAGACAAAGTCAGAATGCAAAATTCTACAGGTTTCTACAGGTTACTCTACAGGTTCTACAGTGCTACAGGTTTTTAGACTTTATGCCGCTGTTCATTAGCTAGGCTTTTGCTTTCGATTTTTAACCAAACCTTCTCTGAAAAAACAAAGTTGTTCTTATCCAAAATCTGTTTGAGCCTTTTATATATATTTGACACTGGTTATACTCTGTTGCTTTAAACATTTTCCATCAAAAGTTTCTTGCCACCTAGGATTCAGGCTTCATTGTAGACCGATGTCAGTGAATCTAGCTATTGTCTGTTCGTTCTATCAAATCTAGTTTGAATTTATTACCCAGTTTTATAATGACACGATAGACAGTACCTATACATACGTGTAATTTTGCAAAAGCACAAATCTTTGATACGAGCGTTCAATAGTTTACTTTGTCACTATTGTCGAGCATTAAGTCAAAATAAAAAATGAAACCTTTATTCTGCAGTTTATTAACCAAACTTTCACTTTGACTTTTAACCAAACATGAAAATCAAAACTTTTAGTGGTAAATTTTAATAAAATTCAGTTCGAGCTACATGTATTTATACATATTTGGCCAAAGTTATACTTAAAATCTGATGCATAGACAGTTTCCATCAAGTTACTTGTCAAAAGTTCATCCGGTTAAAGGCCTTGTGAAGAACCTGCGAAAAAGAATTCGCGCAACACATTTCATACGATCTAATGTCCCTCACAACCCTTTTCTAGTGATATAACTTCTTCTACATGTAGTTCTAATGAATTCCGCTGTCTTCTTCTAGTTCTAACGGATTCTGCTGTGCTCTTGAGACCTTAAAACCTAGATGGCGGTCGGTGATATGCTTCTTTGTCTCAACTTTGTCGTTAATTCAGGTAAATGATAGGACTTCAGTTTGTGAATTAGGTTCTTTAAAAGCGAGGAAGAAATAGGTGAAATACACCAAATTTCATCCCCTGCCGTCGATGGGGTGAGTTGGATGTAGCGTGGTTAACGACGGCAAGTTTTACACAAACAGCACATGCAATAAGATTAGCATTCAACACGCGAGTTGCTACGGGGGCGAGGGTGAGGCGCTTAGACTCATCAGTTTACTCTGTTTGAGTTGGAGTATTTGGGGGAAGTCAGTCCTGAGTTCTTTCACTGTCCTCTTGTGCGGCCCGGTCCGCGCGTCTATCCCTCGGTTGCTACGCTCCTCGGGGGTGGCTGTCGGTCTTTGACGCCCCCGCTGGCTCCTCCTCAGGAGCGGCCCCCGTGCCGGGCTCATCTAATATTCTCCGGCCGGAGCCTGTCAGTCGCCTCATCTTTGAGCTTCAGTTAACTTTGAAATGGATGGTTGCTGCTGTAAATTTTGCCTGCGTTGATGCATTCCACTCGGGCCCCCTACTTGCTTGCTGCATTCCATTGTCTTGGCTGCCTCATTATTTATGCATGCTCAAGTTTTCTCCAGCCTCTCTTACTCCCTTGGCTTTCCTTCATTATAGGTCTACAAGCTGTTGAAATCCGCAGATTTCCAGCAGCTCCAGGAACTATTTTTGCACAGTCTCGAATCTAAAATCATCCTCAAACAAAAACTTGTTAATACCTTGTTAATTGATAGTTAGAATAGAAGCAAAGAAAAACTTGGAGTAAGCTCGTTTTGAAAAGCATATTTCTAGAATAGAATAGAATCTGAGACTCCCAACATCGAGAAATCGAGAAAATAAAGGTACTGTTTAGGTATTCAAGAGAAAGTCGGAGAAACAATGCGAGACAATGGCAAATCCGATAGGGAACACATTTGAGGAGTGGTGTAGTAATATTTAGTATTGAAACTGTCAATTTCTTAGAAAATCAAAGCCAAATTTCTGGTCCGGTTTGGGAAGGTTAATTGAGGCTTGCTTCAGAGGGTTCGCAACAAATAGTTCAACCAAATGTCCTTGATTTTTGTGTTCTGGGGTTGGTCCATTGTGGCAAGAAAGTTTTGAAAAGTTAATGAGCAAGAAAACAAATAAAATGGGGAACTTCGTAATTCTGATAAATGTAGCTCGTAAAACTTAGAAATAGAAAATGTTCTATCATATAGTCCAGTTGTAATAACTTTCACACATGTTTATCGCAGTGCCTGAGGATACACCAAATTCCTCCCCCGAGTTGAGCATAGCTGAAGAGGCCAGCTGGAGTTCGAACGCGTGAGCATGCAACATAAAGTTGAACATGCGAGAAGCAGAGTGACTTCAAGTTGATTCCGGCCACCTGTTTCCGGTCCGAAAGAGTATTAAGAATTCTCGGAATAAACAGACTGCCCTTTGCCGGATCCTGTCACTGTCACGACTGTTGCCTCAATCACATTCGGAAAGAGTTGCTTGATGATTAGCCTGGTGCCGTTACACAGCTTTGGGGAATTTAAATTGCGCAGTAGCATAACTGGTGCACCCACTTTTAACTGGAGGTTGTGCGATGGCGTTCCAGGAGGCTCTGGAGAGTTCAAGAACTCAATGGGAAACTCCACAGCATTGTCAGCAGTCATTGTTGTGTCAATTGACTTGTAGCTGTTGGTATTGCCAGGCATCTCCTTGAGCAGCTGGGAGTTGATACTATTAGCTGCGTAATTCCTGGGACACAAAATGGCTCTTCAGTCAATCAATGTCAGCCAGTCAATGTCAGAAAACATGTGCAGGTTCACGTAGACCTTTGGCTTAAGCTCCTGCACAGAAGATACGATTGTACCGAATGCAGCAATTGGTGACAGTGTAGAGTGTTCTACCTCCCGTTAAAAAAAGGTTAAAAGAAGATAATCGTATAATGCTACTATAAGTAAGTAAGTACACGCATGTGCGCCTAAGCTTTGAATGAATCAAGCTAACAGAAAAATATGTTACCAGAATAATACGCCATGAGCCATTTTCCCCTTTTAGCGCAACACGAGAATTGTAATGATGCTATTTTGGATCAAAAACTTGCCTATAAATACAAGCGATCTGAAGCGGTATCGGAGCCATTCTCCCCACGGAAGAGGAGCGCTCCGAAGAGGAAGCCTTAGGAGGACTTCCTGATATACCAAGTCAATCGAGACTCGGTCGAGTTGTTGCGGTAAGCCTTCCTTATTTGCGCCGTTGTGTTAGAGACGTCTCGCTCAAGTCTATTGAGACTTGAGTCCATTTGAGTCTGTTGAGACTCCTGAGTCTGTTTAGACTCCATTGGTTGCAGTCTCCAGAAGGACTGCCCCTGATAGATCTTAGAGGACTATCAGTGGTTTCCGGAGCTATACCTAGAGTGCATAGAGGCACTGCTAGAAGAAGGAGGCTTAACTTAGACCGCAGTTTGGCGCAGGGATCCCATTGTTAATTCGGAAGCTTCCCATTGGTCCGAGCGACAGAATCCGGCCGGAACTATTTGAGGAAGAAAGAAGAATCGGACCCGATCTACAAACGAAAGTCAGAAGTGACTATACGAGAACAACTGAAGACAATCGAGAACTACTCCGAGAGATCTCCAAAGGACTCAAGGTAATTGAATACCTTCTGTTGACTTACTGGGTTGCCTAGCTGCTGAGCTAGCAGTGATTGTTCCTTGATTATCGAAAGTCGGGTAATAAGGAACACATCAATTGGTGATCTCGCCCTCTCGGCACTACTCAAACTTTGAGCAATAGCCTGGCCAAGCTATTGTACAGTGACGAAAGAGCGACTTTATTAATTTTGCGCGCACGTGTTAGAGTTAACACTTTTCAAGTCCGTACGTTTTGAAACTCGAGTAAATTTTGGTGTACAGGTTTGAGCACCTGTCAATTTTGAGTACAGTTTGAGCACGCGTGTAAATTTTTGTTTTAACGAGCTCGAGCAAGTGTGAGTTTAAAATAAACCGAAATTAAATTCATCGGTACACTGAAAACAAACCGAAAATAAAAGAATCGTCGACGCAAAACAAACAAAAAAATAACGGAAACATTTTGCCGGCACAAAAACTAAAACAAAACCGAAATTAATTGAAACTTCGTGAAGAGCGGAGTTAATTGACAAAAAAAGGAAAGTCAAAGAAGAGAAAAAAGCCTTTGCAAAGCAAGAAGACAAAGTCCACTTCAACTTGAAGATACACTTTGCGGGACGCCGCATAAGTGCGAAATCAGCAAGCGAACAGAACAAGTTCATTTGAGGACAACCAGTGGCAGCAAGCCACACTGCATTCGAAGCCAGCGAATAACAAATCGACACCACAAGACAATTCGTTACAGTTGAGGTTTATTCCGAGGCAAACACCACACTGGACGATCCGTTACAAATCGATCCAGATCTTGAACTACCGTTCTACCCTATCAACAACATGGCGCGGCGCAATCCAACGGTACACAGAGACATCAAAGAAACGGTCGGTACTTTCTCGATGGAGAAAGATTTTAACACATTTGTCGACCATTTTGACCTGGTATGTAGGGAATACAACCTACAAAATCCAGAAAAGGCACAGCTGCTGCCACCTCTTCTCCAAGGTACTGCGCGAGAAATTTACGGCAAGCTGGATGCAGCAACACAGCAAAATTATCCAGCACTAATCATTCAACTGCGCGCGCATTTCAACCGTTGCGGCACAAACAGATCAGTGCTGCTGCACAAGTTACATAACAGAAGGATGCAAGCAACGGAATCCTTCCTCGCCTTTGTGGACGATATCCGCCAGATAATTAAGGCACTGCATCAGCCACCGCTGCAAGCTGCGGATCAGCAGCGGAGTTAGCCGCAAGAGAGCGACAACGATTGATGGACCGTGAACAAAACCTCATCCAACACGTAATAAACAATGCACAGCCGTCACTGCGGGATAGACTTTTGCGCGAGAACATTGAAACCGAGGAAGACCTTTTACGGTGCGGAATGCAGTGGGAAGCAAGCGCTCCACTAATGACAACCGGCAACAATGAAGTGCAGAAACTGACACAGCAACTAAACAAGCTGATGCAACATCAAACAGCCGTTATCGCCGAACAAAAAAGACGAAACGAACAAGCCTCAGCCAGATGTTACTACTGCGGACAAGAAGGACATTACCAGATTAATTGTCCTCATTGGTCAACAAGATACGACAAGCCACGACAGATATTCAACAATCAGAAGCCGCAGAAACCATGGCAGCAATATCAAAATCGCCAACAACAAGGCATAAGACGCTTCGGAAATGATAGACGCTTCGGAAATAATGACCGCTCCGGAAATGATGGCCGCTTCGGAAACGAAGGCCGCTTCAGAAATAATGGCTACAGGCCACGCAACGCCAGGTACGCACAAAGACAGCCAACGCAAGCAATGCCACGATACGCGAATGCCATCACGTACACACCGGAAAATGAGCAGCAGGAACAGCAAGTGTTCACAATTGACGACTTGGAAATGGACTTCACAGTCCCGGAACTTGACATCAGCTTGATCGAAAAGAAGACGACGCACGAGGACAACACTGACAACACAGAAGAGGCGAATGAAACCGAAATGATCGAATTAAAAGAGACCACCGGAGACAGCAGAGAAAACAGGAAGAAAGTAAATCACAAGAAAAGGGAGGAGACGGAGAGCGACACCGGCAACGAAGAAAAGATGAAGACTGGCAGAGAGAACAACTATGAATCGACAACAGTGGATGACGACAAAACAAGCACAAAAGACAAAGAAATGAAGGAAGAAGAAGAATGTATAAGTTACGGCAACGATCACGACTGCGAGGTGCATGATGACACGAACGGATACCGAGCCGAAGAAGGAATGCAGGAAGAACTGAGAGCGGAAAATCTAAGCTCCGACAGCGATCAAGGCTACGAGGTACAATGGAAAGATGAAGAAATGGAAAAAGAACAAATGAAAGAAAAGCCGAGTTCCGACAGCGACGAATGCTACGAGATCCGATACAAACGAAATGGTGAAGCCTATATTCAAACGGTCGACTACAAGGCAGAGAAAAGATACCAAACGCAATGGAGTGAAACAACGGAAACATCGGAAGAAGCTGCAGACGAAGATACTGACATAACCAAAGAGCAAAGCAAATCAGAAGCCTTCCACCTGAATCAGCCAATGGAACAACCGAAAGAATACGATGCGGACATGGAGGATAACGAATGGCAATCGCAGCCAATGCCAGCAAAGACAACGGCAAGGTCCAAGAAGTGGAAAAACTGGCTATACTGGATCATCGTGATACTACTGATAGCAGTAGTCGCCAAAGCAACGGCAACGGAAAAGCCAATGATTTGTCCAACGGATGCGCATATCCAACCGATGATCTACAAGATACCAACCGACATCAAATGCAGCTACTTCAAGACAAACCAGACGAAGCCAAAGAAGATTACACTCGATCTCTACAAGGCTAACATCAAGAAGCATCGACAACATGGAATAGTGTGCTTCAGAGACAAGCACCTGGTGGAAAAAGTTTGGCGCGGACAATGGAACCGGATCCGATTTAAACAACATGAACTACATGTGTCACACGCGGAATGCCTACAATGGAACCAAACACTGTTTTCAAAGGATGGTGAACTGGAACCAGATGAGAAGGTCGGCAACGCACAGCTGTTCAGAACAAAGAATTCAGCCAACGGTCGATACATTCACTTCTTCGGAAAATGGAAAGAATATATGGCACGCAACAGCTACTTGATCAGAAATATTCCATTCTACCACAATCCTTTTGAAAAAATGGAGTCGCTACAACTGCAATTAAGCGACTGCCGATACAGCAAAGGATGGTGTCCAACGCCGATACTGCGGAATGAGGAACTATACAGCTTACCGTTGAGTCCAACATATCATCAAGACTATCGATGGCAAATTATACGCAGAGGCGACTCACGATATGAAGAACCATCTAAGTCACGACAATACTTCTTCGCGTGGGAAGTTGAGCCGGAAATTGACTGCAAGCTTCAAAAGTATCACACAGTTGAAAGAGGTCTACTGTCAAATACGTTTTTGGCAAAGTCAGGAGACTTGGCCTTGACGTTTCAAAAGAAGCCGGTTGAACAGGAACTCAAATGCAAGGATACGGACAAGACGCTATTCATCTCGGAGCAAGAAATACCAGTCTATGTAAAGGATGACGACAAGCGAACCTTCCTGACGATCATAAACGGAACGTATCAACAACAAGAAAGGCAACGACGCGACATCGAACGTCCCAAACTGGTGTCAAACCGACTACTGTCAGCAAAGATAACGGCTTTGGATCACAATCTACACAACCAGTTAAACCACTTGCATCGAACACTGGTACAGCTAACTTGCAAAATGCACGCAATCAACTTAAATTATGCCAGACAAAACTACTATGTCAACCCTACGATGACTTTTCGTAAAATCACCGGAATGACGAACGTTTTGGCAGTTCCAATATACGAGCATCTGTTGATATACAAGTGCACGCCGATACAGCACTTCAACATCTTGCCGTCAAACACGTCAACAACCTGCTACGATAAGCCAAGGATTGAAGCGTTCTACGAAGGAAAACGAATTCAAGGATTCTTGGACACGGTACACAACATCATCGTTGGCACCGCAATACCGAGACCTTGCACCACGGCAGCAAACTACTATCAACTGGACAATGCACTACACGTCATCAAAACAACTGGAACGACAGCAAACATCACAGAACCGGAAGTAATCGTCGACGAAAACTACGACATGGAGGATTTGAAGATCCGATTCAACAGAACGAAGTATACGCCATTCGCCGATATCCAACTTGACGAGATAACACCAGGATGGACGATCAACGACTTCTTGCAAGCGTTCATCACCCAACGCAAGATGATTCACCAGCTGTTCACAAGAAAGGACAAAGGAACCGGGACAGGAAGATTTCCCGTCCTTGTTTCAATGGACAGCGCCATCAAATCATTTTGGACAAACAGCTTCTGGGAGCTGCTCAATGGAAGAGGCAGCCTATATCAAGGCTTCATCTTCTACAGCGCCTGCGTTGTTTGGATAGTCACGGCGATCTTTATCATCTCGTCGATAGTACGATGCTTCAACAACACTTGTCCCACAGCGAAACGAACAGTGAACGCCATCATGCAGAAGATACCAAGGGAAGAAGACAACAACTTGGAATTGACAGAGGATACACGTCAAGAAACTCAAGGACAGCCGACACCAGCAACGCGGCTATATCCATCGATTCCGACAACACCAACAGCACCGAGAATGCAGCCACCTACATATCAGCCCGAACAACACGAGCCAAAATGGCCGGAAAACTACGTCTGTACGCTACACGCCGAGATTGGCAAAGCAATGGCTCAGGTCATTGTCAACAACTTGCCATGTCGAGCACTACTGGATTCAGGCAGCTCAATCACAGTCATCTCGCAACAATTATGCAACAAGCTACGACTCGCGGTACGACCAGCAGCAATCGCAGTTGCAGGAGCAGGAGGACATTCGCTCAACATCCTAGGAAAAGCAGATATTGACTTGAAAATTGCTAATAAACAGCTGACGGTCCCGACGTACATCATCGACAGACTACCAAACCAAGACGTCATCGTTGGAATAGACACGTTCAAACAGCTTCGACTACCATTGACCTTCGACTTCAACAAGCAAACGTTTAGGATCGACACGGTGGAGCAACCACTGATCAATCAGATTCGAGTACTACCGAAAGTAACTCTGCAGCAAGATGTCATCATCCAGCCTGAAAGCGCATGTTGGGTCAGAGCGAAAGCGACCAGCGCGGCAGATGAAGCAATGATATTTGATCCGCACAGGAGAGTCACGGCGAAACATCAAATCATGATGCCTACGGCACTAGTGCTGGTTGCAAAAGATAAACAGCTGCCAGTACAAATCTTCAACCCGAACGCGGAAATGGTTCATCTACGACAAGGAATGTGCATCGGTCATCTCAACACTCAGGCATCGGTTATGCTGATTGAGCACGCGACTCCACGAATAACGGAGGAAGAGTTCCAAAAGAAAATCAACCTGGACGACAGCCCGATTACGGAACAACAAAAGAAGAAAGTTCGACAACTGTTGTGGAAGTACAACGAAGCCTTCTACCATCATGATTACGACATCGGACGAGCTAAAGACATTAAACAGGAAATCAAGCTTCTACCGCACACGGAACCAATTCAGTGCAAGCCGTACCCGATCGCCAAGCATCTGCAACAACACTTTGACGAAATCATCGATAAAATGCTAAAGCACGGCATCATCAGCAAAGCTATTTCGGCTTACTCCTCACCGTGCCTACTGGTACAAAAGAAGGAGACTAACGAAAGACGACTCGTATGCGACTTCAGACTGTTGAACAAGTACATACCGACGGATCAGCAAAGCCTGCCGAAGATCTCCGAACTATTAGCGAAGCTCAACACGGCAAAACTGTTCACGGTATTCGACCTACGTCATGGATTTTGGCAAATAGAAATCGACAAGGAATCGCGCCAGTACACAGCTTTCAAGACCTACAATGGACAAGTCTACGAGTACAATCGATCGCCGATGGGACTTAGCAACAGCCCAGCAACGATGAGCCGACTGACAGCATACATGCTTGCAGGATGCACGAACCTGCTGCACTATGTCGACGACATTTTGGCCTATGGAGAGGATTTCGAGCGACTCTACGAAGCTACGGAGAAGGCCCTGGCGCTCATTCAACGCCAAGGTCTTAAGCTGCAACCGACGAAATGCAAATTCTTCCGAGACAACGTGCGTTACCTAGGACACCAAGTGACAGCCAGAGGAATTTCACCGGACCCAGACAACGTGGAAAAGGTGAAGAAGTTTCCTACGCCAACCAGTATAACGAAGGTCCAATCATTCCTTGGACTTGCGCAATACTTCAGGAAGTTCTTACCTAACTTCGCAAAGACAGCAAAGCCACTGTACGACCTGCTCAAGTTCGACAAATGGAAGCAAGACAACTGGACACAAAGACAACAAGAAAGTTTCGACGAAATTAAACGACAGCTGACATCAGACAAACTGCTACAGCATCCAGACTTCGACAAGCCCTTCATCATCGAGACAGACGCCTCAGGAACGGGACTCGGAGCAGTCCTACTACAGGAAACCGAGGACAAGAAGGAACGACCTATTGCCTACGTCAGTCGAGCACTCAAACCAAATGAGACAAAGTGGTCAGCTACGGAACGAGAGCTACTAGGAGTCTTGTTCGCCCTGCGACAGTTTCATTACTACATCTATGGTTCTCCAATACAGACGATAGTACGCACGGATCATGCACCATTGACCTACGTCGTAACTACAAAAGGACAGACCAACAACCGACTTATCAGGATGACACTCAAGATCCAGGATTACAACTACAAACTCGTCTACAAACCAGGAATTACCAACAAAGCCGCGGACGCCCTGTCAAGAGCCTATGAAGTCAACGCCATTCATCCAATCCCTAACATCAAGGAGTTGGTGGATGAAACCGAGCGCAACAACTTCTACCAAGCGGTTAAAGACGACGACAAGAACATCAAACTCAGTCCCATGGAACGAAAATTCCTACGCAAGCAACGACAACACCTAACAATCAATAAGTCACGGCTCTACTGGATGAGCGACAATAAACCTAAGATCTACGTACCATATTCGTTTCGGCAAGCAATTCTCAACGAGCTGCACGACAACCCACTCGCTGGACACCTGTCGGCCGCAAAGACCATCGCGAGAGTGGAACAATACTACTTTTGGCCAACTATGTATGGCGACATCAAGCAGTATTGCAACAACTGCCATTCATGTGCTGCATCAAAGACAGGACGACGACAGAAACCGCAGCTACAGTCCATCCCGAAGTCGACTACAATGGACTGTCTAAGCATCGACATCACCGGACCACTGCCACCGAGCTGTCTCCAGGGCATCGCCTACACCTACATCCTAACCGCCTTGGACATCTTCTCGAAGTTTGCTATTGCCATACCGATACCGGACATCACAGCTCAGACAATAGCAATGAGTTTCTACAATGAAATCATTTGCAAGTACGGCACGCCGAAGAACCTCACCTCGGACAACGGATCGCAGTTTACGTCT
The DNA here is from genome assembly GCA_002269645.1 of Macrostomum lignano. Lineage (NCBI taxonomy): Eukaryota > Metazoa > Platyhelminthes > Macrostomidae > Macrostomum > Macrostomum lignano. The sequence continues at coordinate 754,496 of NIVC01000102.1, forward strand.
CAACTATTTCAGCAAGTTGTGAAGATTCTCAACATTACGCAGATCTACACATCGACCTACAATCCGAAGGCAAACATGGTTGAACGGTTTCACCGCAACCTGCACGAGATGATTACACATTTCGCGCACCAACAGCCGGAAGACTGGATCATCTACCTGCAATCTGTAACAATGGCCTACAACAGCGCTATTCATCGATCAACGGACAATACGCCATTCTTCCTAATGTTTGGACGAGACTTCCAACCGCCGAATCTGCTCGCACAGCAATTACTACCATCGCAGTACGTGGAAGTACCGACTTCCATTCAGAAATTCGTCACGCAACTACACCTCGCATGGAAGATCGCTAAGCACAACATTGACAACCAGGTGGCTCTGACCACCGGCAACGACGCGAGATCGACAACCCTGACGGCCGGCGACATCGTTTACCTACACTACCCGCCACAGCAGACGCATAAACACGCGCAGAAGTACAAAGGACCGTATCGAGTGGTCCAACTAACTTCACCGACAACGGCGCGTTTGGCTAATGTGCAAGATCCTCACCAACATCAGTTCTACGTGCACATCCATCGACTAAAAAAGATTAACACGGACACGGCAACATTTCTGCCGTCACTGGACAACGCGGATCGCACGCGTTCAACGAACCGCCACATCGCGACGAAGCACGAGGAGACTCAAACGACAGAGGTGAGCCAGCCACATGGCTACAACCTACGACCACGCTAAAGTTTCGAGAACAACCCCGTGTAGTGACCGGGATAAAGAATAGCACTACAGCTTCGCAAGCTTGTCGTAAAAGGCGACTAATCCGAGCGACACAAAGACAGCGACAAATTGACGACAATTATGGGCAACGCACTGTCGAAACAGGCGCCCCAGCCTCAGCAGCTATATGACTGCCCGATATGTTTAACTGATGACTTGGCTGTCAAGCCACCGACTATTTGCATCAACGAACATAAAGTTTGCGGACAATGTTTAAGCGATTCACATTATATTCAGCCATGGCAGAATTGTCCCCTCTGTAGAGATAGTTTGCGACAATGCGCCTATTGTTATTCTTGGCGCACGTTTCAATATTGTAACCACCAACATTTTATTTGCATGCACTGTTTGAAGCAAACCGCTAGTAGGGGCGTTATAGGATGCCCCTTATGTAATAGTATGCCGCGAGACTGCACGTTTCGAAAGTGGTGTCGGATCAAACCTGATGCCACTTGATGTCTACGCGATATTCGAGTTTTGACCGCAATATGTACTGAAAAGTTTTTAGAGTTTTGACCAAACCCTCGCTTCACTAGACGCGCACAAAATCAATTGTTTATTTCCTATATTAACTGATCACCACAGAATTTTATTGTTAAAACTCGGGACGAGTTTTTTCGTAAAAAAGGGAGATTTTGTAGAGTGTTCTACCTCCCGTTAAAAAAAGGTTAAAAGAAGATAATCGTATAATGCTACTATAAGTAAGTAAGTACACGCATGTGCGCCTAAGCTTTGAATGAATCAAGCTAACAGAAAAATATGTTACCAGAATAATACGCCATGAGCCATTTTCCCCTTTTAGCGCAACACGAGAATTGTAATGATGCTATTTTGGATCAAAAACTTGCCTATAAATACAAGCGATCTGAAGCGGTATCGGAGCCATTCTCCCCACGGAAGAGGAGCGCTCCGAAGAGGAAGCCTTAGGAGGACTTCCTGATATACCAAGTCAATCGAGACTCGGTCGAGTTGTTGCGGTAAGCCTTCCTTATTTGCGCCGTTGTGTTAGAGACGTCTCGCTCAAGTCTATTGAGACTTGAGTCCATTTGAGTCTGTTGAGACTCCTGAGTCTGTTTAGACTCCATTGGTTGCAGTCTCCAGAAGGACTGCCCCTGATAGATCTTAGAGGACTATCAGTGGTTTCCGGAGCTATACCTAGAGTGCATAGAGGCACTGCTAGAAGAAGGAGGCTTAACTTAGACCGCAGTTTGGCGCAGGGATCCCATTGTTAATTCGGAAGCTTCCCATTGGTCCGAGCGACAGAATCCGGCCGGAACTATTTGAAGAAGAAAGAAGAATCGGACCCGATCTACAAACGAAAGTCAGAAGTGACTATACGAGAACAACTGAAGACAATCGAGAACTACTCCGAGAGATCTCCAAAGGACTCAAGGTAATTGAATACCTTCTGTTGACTTACTGGGTTGCCTAGCTGCTGAGCTAGCAGTGATTGTTCCTTGATTATCGAAGTCGGGTAATAAGGAACACATCAACAGCCCCTCCTCAGCACTGACCTCCAAGAGATTAATAGAAAATTGATGAGAAGTTTCATCGCCATAAACTGCAGTCCTCATGTTGATTCGCATGTGGAGCTTTTCATCTGATGGCCACAGATGCAAAGATGAGGCATGCATTTAGTCTCATCTGCTGGGTTGCCACGCGAAATTACGGCCAACGTCTGTCTAAAGTCTGCGGAGAGCAGCAGGGTGACACCACCCATGAGCTGGTTGTTGCCGCGCAGATACTTTAGCGTCAGGCTGAGTGCTTCAAAAGCCAGTTTGTGGGACATGGTACATTCATCCCAGACAATAAGCTTGCAGGCTTGCAACACTCTGACAGTGCCACTGTTCTTCTTGATGTTGCAAGGTAGTTTTTCAGCTCTTGACAGATCAAATGGCAATTTTAGTGTTGAGTGAGCAGTGCGACCACCTGGAAGTAGCGTGGCTGTGATTCCAGAGGAAGCGGCAGCAACTGCAATCTCGCCTCCATGTCTAATCTTTGACAGAAGGAGTTTGATCAGTAAATTTTTTCCTGTCCCCCTGGAGCATCCTAGAAAAGTATTCCTCCTACATTGTTATTCACTCTTTGCAGTACCTCTTGGTACGCTTCTGCCTGCTTAGGTAAAAGACGGGGTTCATTTTCCTCAATGAACTGACAAAGCTGCTCGCGGTCAAAGCTGGTTTCTCGCAGCATCTTCCTACTCAAATTCTCTTGTCGATGCTTCTCGGCTGTCGGACGTCCAAACATGTTCAATTGGGACGATCCGTCTCGTCTCGTCTCGTTATGGCAGACGAGATAAGTTTTGTTCGCCCATCATGCTTCAGTCAGCTTCTTTTCGGATCTTGGGCGCCGAAACCGCGTACGTCATAGACGTAGCTGCAGGCCATATCAATGTCATGATGCTTTTATGTCGATGGGCATTGAAACGTCACCGTCGAGGTCCTCAGGCCCGTCTGAACGCATGTCTGGCCCCGCAACTTGACATCCCGGGCTGGCCAGGTGGAATCCACCTTGGACCCACACTATGCTGGCCAGTACTGGCTGTGGACTTCGATTTTGTATTTTCTCATGCGCTACTCCGTACTATTTTGAGTAGTGCATAATATATACACCAAAATTCATTATGCTGAGTACACAAAAATGAAACTAATTGCTGATAGGGAATAGTCTGATTGCTAAGTAAACTTATAGATTGCAGAAAAAAGACTTTTCTGAAAAGCAGGATCAGAAGATCGAATCGTTATAGTTTCCTTCCTATATACAAAAAATGAGTTGTCTGTGGGTATGCGATAGATTTCAGAAAAATTGGCTCAACCGATTTTCTTCAAACTTGCACCATTCGATCAGAAATTTTCCTGGGACGGTACATGCATCTTGGCTAAGAAATTGCTCAATGTTAAAGGGATTAAATATTCGAAAAACATGCTTTTTTGCAAAGGTCAAGCAGCTCTTTCGACCTGAAATGCATTGTAAGAATGGTAGAGAAAAAACTGACTGACTGAATTTCAATTCTGATAAAGATTGCATCACAACAAGTTGAAAACATTGTCAAAGAAATGCACACACGACTTGATTTAAATTGCGTAACCAATATTGCTAACTTGAACTGAGACTGATACTGGCTGACTGAGAAATTGATTGTGTCATAACTTTTTACTTTAATTGACTTAATTTGCCTTGCCGAATTGAATTATAAGGGCCACAATTCATGTACTCCAATTGAAAAGAGATAGCCTAGATACAAACAGACTGGACTGCCAACGTAGCGACCTGGGTTCGAATCTTAGTAGTGAAAAATTTTTTTTTATTAAAACACCTTGAAAACACGAAACTGCTAAACATAAAAAAGCACAATGTCAAACATAAAAGAGGCACCATGTCAAACATTACATGGGCACCATTTAAAACATATACGTGACTCTATGTCAAACATTAAAGAGCCACCATGTAAAACATAAAAGAGTCACCATTTCGAACATTAAAGAGCCACCATGTCAAACATTAAAGAGCCACTATGTCGAACATTAAAGAGCCACCATGTCGAACATTAAAGAGCCACCATTTCGAACATAAAAGAGCCACCATTTCGAATATTAAAGAGCCACCATGAAGAAAATTAAAGAATCACCATATCGAACATAAAACAGCCACAATGTAGAATATTAAAGAGCCACTATGTCGAACATTAAAAAGCCACAGTGTCAAACGCTAAAGAGCCACTATTTCGAACATTAAAGAGCCACCATGTCAAACATAAAAGAGCCACCATGTCGAACATTAAAGAGCCACCATGTCGAACATTGAAGAGCCACCATTTAGAATATTAAAGAGCCACCATGTCAAACATTAAAGAGCCACTATGTCAAACGTAAAAGTGACCAAGATGCTTGCTATTTGGGGATACTTGCTATCTGGGGGATGCTTGCTATCTGGGGGATGCTTGCTATCTGGGATGCTTGCTATCTGGAGGATGCTTGCTATCTGGGGGATGCTTGCTATCTGGGGGATGCTTGCTATCTGGGGGGTACTTGCTATCTGGGGGATGCTTGTTATCTGGGGGATGCTTGCTATCTGGGGGATGCTTGCTATCTGGGGGGTGCTTGTTATCTGGGGGATGCTTGCTATCTGGGGGGTGCTTGCTATCTGGGTGATGCTTGCTATCTGGGGGATGCTTTCTCTCTGGGTGATGCTTGCTGTCTTGGGATGATTTCTTTTTGCATTGCACTTCATTTGAGCAGTTTGTCGGTTTTCTTTGTGAAGGTTTTTTTGTATGTCGAATATTAAACAGCCACCATGTCAAACATAAAAGAGACACCATGTCAAACATAAAAGAGCAACCATGTCGAACATTAAAGAGCCAGCATGTCAAACATTAAAGAGCCACCATGACAAACATTAAAGAGCCACCATGTCAAACATTAAAGAGCCACCACGTCAAACATTAAAGAGCCACCATGTCGAACATTTAAGAGCCACTATGTCAAACATTAAAGAGCCATCATGTCAAAAATTAAAGAGCCACCACGTCAAACATTAAAGAGCCACCATGTCGAACATAAAAAGAGCCACTATGTCAAACAAACACGTGACTTCATGTCAAATATTAAAGAGCCACCATGTGAAACATACACGTGACTCCATCTCAAACATTAAAGAGCCACTATTTCAAACATAAAAGAGCTACCATGTCAGACATAAAAGAGCTACCATGTCAAATATACAAAAGCCATCATGTCAAACATAAAACAGCCACATATACGTGACTTAATGTCAAACCTTAAGGAGCCACCATGTCAAACATTAAAGAGCCACCATGTCGAACATTAAAGAGCTACCATCTCAAACATAAAAGAGTCACCATGCCAAACATAAAAGAGCCACCATGTCAAACATAAAAGAGCCACCATTTTAAACATATACGTGACTCCATGTCAAACATTAAAGCGCCATCATGTCAAACATATATGTGACTGCATGCCAAACATAAAAGAGCCACCATGTCAAACATAAAAGAGCCACCATGGCGAACATTAAAGAGCCACCATGTCAAACATAGAAGAGACACCATGTCAAACATAAAGAGCCACCATGTAAAATATAAAAGAGCTACTATGTAAAATATAAAAGGGCCATCATGTCAAACATTTACGTGACTCAATGTCAAACATTAAAGAGCCACCATATCGAACATTAAAGAGCCACCATATCGAACATTAAAGAGCCACCATGTTAAACATAAAAGAGCCACCATGCCAGACATAAAAGAGCCACCATGTCAAACATATACGTGACTCCATGTCAAACATTAAAGCGCCATCATGTCAAACATATATGTGACTGCATGTCAAACATAAAAGAGCCACCATGTCAAACAACTAAGCCACCATGTCAAACAAAGAAGAGACACCATATCAAACATAGAAGAGCCACCATGTCAAACATAACAGAGACAACATTTCAAACGTAAAAGGGCCGCCATGGTAAACATAAAAGAGCCACTATGTCAACATTAAAGAGCCACCTTTTTAAACATAAAAGAGACACCGTTTCAAACATAAAAGAAGTGTCATGCCAAACAAAATGGAGCCACTATAAATCTAAGGAAATATCTGCACTAGCTACTTTCTCTAGTGGATGCTTGCTATTTAAGGATGGATACTTGCTATCAAGGGGATGCTTGCTATTGGGAGATGCTTGCTCTTGGGGGGTGGAGGGTACTTGCTATCTAAGAGGGGGTTGCTAGATATCTATAAGGTCTCTTTGTATCCAGGTTAATGCTTGCTATTTGGGGTTGCTTGCGGTCTGGGGGATGCTTGCTCTTGGGGGGTGGAGGGTACTTGCTATCTAAGAGGGGGTTGCTAGATATCTATGAGGTCTCTTTGTATCCAGGTTAATGCTTGCTATCTGGGGGATGCTTGCTATCAGGGGTTGCTTGCAGTCTGGGGGATGCTTGCTATTTGGGGGATGCTTGCTATCTGGGGGATGCTTGTTATCTGGGGGATGCTTGCTATCAGGGGTTGCTTGCAGTCTGGGGGATGCTTGCTATCTGGGGTTGCTTGCTATCGAGGGTTGCTTGCTATCGGGGGGATGCTTGCTATCTGGGGGATGCTTGCTGTCTTGGGATGTTTTGTTTTTAGAGGGAATGTCTGTTTTTTTATGAAGGCTTTATTTTGCTGTCTATTTGTTATTTGTAAAGAACAAGGATTCTGTCCAGATGTCCCCCATCGGGGGGCGAAGATTGCTAGTCCAATATACTAAAAATGAAAATCTTGCTTGTTTGTTTGTACGCAATCGATTAGAGAAAAAATGGCTGGACCGATTTTCATGAGACTTGCACTGTTCGATCAGAAATTTTCCCGTGACAGTACATGCATCGTGGCTAAGAAATTGCTTGATGCTAAAGGCATTAAATATTCGAAAAACATGCTTTTTTGCAAACGTCAAGCAAACTTTTCGACTTGAAATGCATTGTAAGAATGCTAGAGAAAAAATTGACTGGTTGATTCTGATTCTGAAATAGATTGCATCATAACTGAATTGTAACTCCAACTTGAATTGCGTCGCAGTATTGAAAATGCAGTGTGGAAGCGTAGCACCAGACGTGATTTAGATTGCGTAACCATATTCTCAACATTAATTGAGACTGATGCTGACTTGCCTGGGAAATTGATTATGTCATAACTGCTTCGTGAGTGAGTGTTGAATTATATGAGTGCTACAATTTCAATTATAAATTCGATAAGATCTAGCCTAGATGTGAACAGACTGGACTGCTAATGCAGCGACCTGGCTTCGAATCTTAGTAGCGAAAATTTTTTTATTAAAAGCTTTTATTCAAAAAATAATAAAGGACTAAAGGCGTAATGTAAAGAATCATAGAATTGTCATGCAAAAAATCATAGAAGCGTCATGTAAACAATCCTAGAAGCGTCATGTAAACAGTCATAGAAGCGTCATGAAACAATCATAGAAGCGTTATGTAAAATCATAGAATCGTCCTGCAAAAATCGTACCGGTAGAAGCGTCATGTAAAAATCATAGAAGCGTTATGTAAAAATCATAGAAGCGTCATGTAAAAATCATAGAAGCGTCATGTAAAAATCATAGAAGCGTCATGAAACATCATAGAAGCGTCATGTAAAAATCATAGAAGCGTCATGTAAACAATCCTAGAAGCGTCATGCAAACAATCATAGAAGCGTCATGTAAAAAATCATAGAAGCGTCATGTAAAAAATCATAGAAGCGTCATGTAAAAAATCATAGAAGCGTCATGTAAAAAATCATAAAAGCGTCATGTAAAAATCATAGTAGCGTCATGTAAAAATCATAGAAGCGTTATGTAAAAATGATAGAAGCGTCATATAAAAAATCATAGAAGCGTCATGTAAAAATCATAGAAGCGTTATGTAAAAATCATAGAAGCGTCATGTAAACAGTCATAGAAGCGTCATGAAACAATCATAGAAGCGTCATGAAACAATCATAGAAGCGTCATGTAAAAATCATAGAAGCGTCATGTAAACAATCATAGAAGCGTCATGTAAACAATCATAGAAGCGTCATGTAAACAATTATAGAAGCGTCATGTAAACAATCATAGAAGCGTCATGTAAAAAATCATAGAAGCGTCATGTAAACAATCATAGAAGCGTCATGAAACAATCATAGAAGCGTCATGTAAACAATCCTAGAAGCGTCATGTAAACAATCATAGAAGCGTCATGTAAAAAATCATAGAAGCGTCATGTAAAAAATCATAGAAGCGTCATGTAAACAATTATAGAAGCGTCATGTAAAAAATCATAAAAGCGTCATGTAAAAATCATAGAAGCGTCATGAAACAATCATAGAAGCGTCATGTAAAAATCATAGAAGCGTCATGTAAAAAATCATAGAAGCGTCATATAAAAATCATAGAAGCCTCATTTAAAAACTAAAGAAAGTGTCATTTAAAAAATTAAGAAGCATCATGGTAGAATAAAAGAAGCGTCATATCAGACATGAAAGGTGTCATGTAAAAATTAAATGAAGCTATAGTGCTGTGCTAGGGAGAAAAACTGAGACGTCAAGGCTCACAGAGAATAACTGAGATTTTGGGGGCGTTTCTGAGATGTCAAAGCAACAGTCAGAAGCTACTTCAAAGTTCATTTACTTTACTCAATTTTTTTATTACATTCTTTGTTGGCTCGGCCACGGGGGGCGCTGATAGAAGAAGAGTCATGTAAAAAATAAAAGTAGCACTATGTATACATAAAAGAAAAGTCATGTCGAAGTTAAAAGATTCATTTGGGAATTGCTACGATGTCAAAGCTTGGAGGGAATCGTTATAGTGCTGTGATTCTTAAAGAAAGAATCACTAAAATGTCAAGGCTTAGGGGAGAAGAATTGCTGAGATTCAAGGCTTTAGGTTGGGTTAAAGTTAGGTTAGGTTAGGTGTGGGTTGAGGGTTATATTTTATCGGGTTTCAAGGTTAACGGGGGATTTTTCAGATTTCTAGGTTTATGGAGGCCATCGCTGACATGTCAAGGCTTACGGGGGGAATAGCTGAGATGTCAAGGCTCACGGGGGTATAAATGAGATTTCAAAGCTAAAGTCAGAAGCTACATGTAGTTTATTGAAAACTTTTTATTACATTATTTGATGCCTCCTCAGGGGAGGGATCGCTGATAAAAAAGCGTAATGTAAAAAATAAAAGAAGCTTCATGTCGAAGTTAAGAGATTCATTTGGGAATCCATTGCATTGCTGAGATGTCAAGGGGGGAGTTGATATGTTAAAGCTTGTGGGGGGGATTACTGACATGTCAAGGCTTACAAGGTTTGACAGGAGATTTTTTAAGATTTCAAGGATACATGTAGCTTATTAAAAAAACGTGTATTGCATTTCTTTGGCTCCCCAACGGGGGGCGTAGATTGCTAGTCTCAATCTATAATTTTATCTCCTACCTACCTAATTATGTATGTTGTTAAAGCCAAGTTGTAATCAATTGTGTTCAATCTTACCCTCCTTACCTGTGTACGTTGCAAAAACCAATATTTAATCAATCGTTTTCAATCTCACTTTCTCAAATCGTTCTAATAAAATCCTGACGATGCACCATGGCGTGCGAAACGCGTTGGAGTTATTAGAAATTGCAATCATATTCAAATGTTGATAATAAGCTTTCTAGAGATGAGAAGAGAGATGAAAGAAAAGAGGGATGAGGGAAGATACGAGAGAAGAGGGGAGAGAGGAGAGAGGGAAAAAGAGAATTGAGATGAGAGGAGAGACGAGGGACGAGAGAGAAGAGAGGAAACAGAAGAGAAGATAGAAGTTTCAAAGGATCCAAGGGACGTAGGGAGAGTCAGGAAGAGGCCAGAGTTTGCCAATACATGTTTTAGAGTCAGACAGACATTGCCTGACATTCTGTGCAGCACCCCAACTAACAATATCAAATGTTTGCCTCAAATACTAATTTTACACGAATGTAATTCATTTTATGTTTACCTCTATCCTACTAACTATTAACAAGTTTTTGTTTGAGTATGGCCTCAGATTTCCGAATACATGCAAAAATAGTTCCGGGGATTGGAATTCCCCGGGTCCAAAATCCGCTGGTTTCAACAGCTTGTATATATGTCCCCGTCCCCGTCCCTCGTCCACGTCCAGAGCGACTAGCAAGCGGAGTTTCTGCGTGACTTAGCTTAATACACACTGCTTTACTTTATTTCTCTCTGCTCGAAATCTGTCAGAACTCAAAGCAAGCATGGGCACTAGAGAGCCAAATTTACCCGAGACTCTCGAGCGGCCTGAAGTTGTTGTTCTTGATGATCTAGAGAGTAACTTTCCCGAAATCGACAACGTGGTAAAGACAGACGGAGTTCTTTCAGTCGGTATAAACTTCGACAAATTTGAGGCGACAGTTCTGGAGAAACATAAAACTGACAGTTTTGAAACGGCCTACGATACTCGAGGTAATCCTAGAGGTCTCTGTCTCATCATTAACAATAAAAGTTTTGCTGGTAAACTCAAAGACAGAATCGGAACGGATGTTGACCGTGATAATTTGAGCAATCTGTTCAGCAAACTTCTGTACAAAGTGGAGATTGTCAACAACCAAACTGCCGAGGGAATGAAGGAAGCATGCAGGCGCTTCATTCTCAATCCGGAGCACGAACAGTACACCTCATGCGTCTTGGCGGTTCTGTCGCACGGCACAAATGGCAAAATACTGGGCTCGGACAGCAAGCCTGTGGACGAGTACAAGGACATCCTTTCGCTGTTTAACAATCCAGATTGCAGGCTAGCCGGTAAACCGAAGTTTGTCATCATTCAGGTAAATATACATGCAGGACAAACTGTACATTACTTTAAAACAGCCAAAGCCTCGATGCATTTCGCGGTTTTGAAACTTCAAGGCTTACCTCGCTGAATATAATTCCTAAGACACAGTACATCTCTATTCTTATATTAAACCCCAAAAGACTAACGCAGAATAAAAGCAAGTGGCACAAAAGACCGGCAGACGCGGCCCAGAAAGGGAAAACGAACCCCTTAAGCGACGAAATATATTGATTTTGTAATTTAAAAGAGAAAAAAAAATATTTTGCCAAAATTACGCCGACTCAGCGGCCGCGACGCGTGACTAAATAGCACAGAGCGGGGGGGAGGCTGCCCTAAGCCCTGCACGCACGCAGAGCACCAGCACCCCACCAACCCACCAAAGCGAGGCCAGGCCGGCGCGGGGGGGGGGGGTTTAAAACCAGTTAAAGTCAGATACCTGCCTCAAACTGACGTATTTTACCTCCGCCATTCATGTGCGAAACACCTGGCAGGCCTGTCGAATCAAATTGGACGAAACTGACGACAAAGGCAAACTGCAGCATTCCATGGCCGGTCAGGAGGTCAGTGACGGTCCAATGGTTGAAGGCGACAAAAAATTCGACCTCGTGGAGCATCTCCAACGGCTCAACTATAGAGATGCCCAACGGGTGGAGAACAGGCTCCCGCCAGACTACGCGGACCTGCTCATCGCCCACTCCACCTTGCCTGGGTACCTCAGCTGGCGCAACACCAAGCGAGGCAGTTGGTTTATCCAAGCCATCGTGCAAATCTTCTGGAGAAACTTTCACTCCGAGCACGTGGCCGACATGATGGTGCAGGTGAACTTGCTCGTTAGTAAGGCGTTCCGCGGCGAGAACAAGGAGAACAAGAACCAGGCATGCCAGATGCCCAGCCCTACCAACCATCTGCGCAAGAAGTTCTACTTTTTCCCCAGCAAGTGAAAGAGACTGCATGGGTTTTTAGCGAGTATTGAAGGTGTTTGTGGGCATTCACAATTCCCGTCTGACCATACATGTATGTGTACGTGCTGCAAACAAAAAACCAAACGTGAGCGTGTTTTACTACTATTTAGGTTATTTATGTACTGATTGACTATCTTAATTGACTATCTAATTTGTTTTTTAATCAAAAAAGACTACATACATATTATTTAAAGCAGCATGTCGTATCCGATTTTATTATCACTATTTTTTGGCAGAAGATCCACGCCCACGCAGTCCATGTCTAACTTAGTGCCTGTCTTTTCCTGTCCGTTTTCCTTCGTTTATTTATTCATTAAAAATAGTTACTTTGCATTGTACTGATATTAATTGTTTTTATGTGATTTTTATTAGGTTAGATCAGCAACAGTTTGTTTTACTGCATGTATTAACGTAGTCGAAAGTCGTTATATTTAATATGTTAAATTAATTGTTTGGTTTTGAAGGAGGTCTTTGATTGGAGTTCGACTGCTGATCATGTAACCAACACGTTGATAATTTAAAGCAGAGTTCTACCTGCACTCAAATCCAAAGTCGACACACTTGGTTTCGTTATCCCGGCTGCTTAATTGACAATTAAATTTACTTTACTACCATCCGTCTGAAAAATAAAATACACATAATCCGCGCGAGTGATCGGCTTTCCGCCAGTTCGTCATCTCTCAAACATCGTGTTCACTCTCTATACTCGTAATTGGCATGAGTGGCGATGCAGAGGCGTGAAGCATCTGGTAGGCTGCACGGGATGCAGAATTAAGCAGACTTGATGATTTTTATGGTTCGCTCAGAGCCAGTTAGTCACATGCAGTTCAGCTTTGCTAGTGCTTCAGCATTAAAATAATGTCAACAGTTGTCATGCTTTATCTGACTCCATCTCCTATACTGGCACAAGAGTGTTTCCCAACCTGCACTGTGCCGCAATTCACTGCTGACTTCAGCTTGATTAACTTAATGTCTGCATCTCGTAAAATTGAATCTCGTACGCAAAAGGAGTATTCGAGCTTAGCTAGGGGAAAAGGAGATGTGAGATTAAAAGTCAAAATGGAGCCCGAATCATTCGGTCCCTACTATACGCCAGTCTCTTCATTGGAGCCAAAAGTTATCGCTATGCCGAAACCTGGGGATCTCTATGGGGAGAAATAATATAAATTGGAATTTCGATGTGAACTCGGTAGGGTTTCTATCCCCACCTTGAAGATATTTCGAGATTCGAGATCGAGATACGTTTCGAGACGGAGGGTAGCAAACATCACTTTTTTGCACATTTATACGAGTATCGATCGTGGTCAAAGGTGATAAGCTCTCTCTCACTACAATTTCTCCCCATAGAGATTCCCAAATGCTAAATTAGATGGTTGGGTTTTCGGTATAACGCGAGCTTTTTGACTCCAATTTGATGAAGAGATTAACGTAAGGTAATCGGGACCCAATGTTTCAGGCTCCATTCGGAAGCACTATAAAAAAGTTCCAAACATGACTTAAACAGGAAGGGAATTTCACTTTCCACCCCACAGTATTTTGAGCAGGTCCAATTTTCGTAAAAGATCTTTGGTCTCGCAGACCAGTTTATGATTTGCTAATTTAAACTGTCACGGTGCGTTTTAGTTCTGCCTGAGCTTGAAATTTCACGCACATACGGGTACATGTATATCTCGGTGTACTCGCAACATTTTAAGCTATAATAAGAGTGACTTAGCTTTGTAGAGTGCTCTGCGCTCTTTGTCTCCAGTGTCTCGTAAATTCCAGTTCAGAACTGACTTTGTGTGTTCTGATTGATTTCGATACATAGTAATGTAGAAAGCCTGTCGATCAGCACTCGAACGCGATCAGATTCGTCACAATTAGGTAACGCGTACTTTTCTATCAGTTACATTAAAGCTACACCCAAAAGCACAGACAATATTGTACTGTCTATGCAATAGTAGCAAGGCGAGATCAGAGTAAATATTGATATAAGCTGGCATATAAAGGTTGAGAGGCAACCGGGACAATGGAATCTGGCAAACAACTGTAGGGATCTACAGGGTCTACAAGTGTATATACACACTGGTCCTTGGTCGACAGTCCTATCTTAAGGGTAGGTAAGCTGAAGATGATGGCAAAGGACTAGCTAAACACGTTGTATAAATCAAACCCGAATAAGTTTAGTAGTTAGCAACTATATTTTATACTTGCTGGCTTACGCGCTGAGAGAATAAGATCGATATTAGGATATTTTGTCGTTTTATACTTGAAAGTTTGTCAGAAATTGGAAAAGTCACGTTAAAGCTCGATATACTGAAAATTTATTGATTGATTATTTATTTAAAGCCGCAAATAAACAAGAATTTTCGGAATATAGTTACACGCGCTTAGAGTAATTTGAAAGTTGGAATTGGTAATTATAAGCAAGCTAGATAGTTTAATAAATCTTTTATTGTAATTCCTGATTGACAAAAAATCTTTGACAATAATCAGAGACCTCTGCAATACAGTATATTATTTTAGCATACATTGTTATGCAAAATACCTATGGAAATTTATCCATGGTAATCTAAATATGGTAATGTATCTATCTATGCCTGTATCAATACATCTATGTGTAATATATTACAGAGGTCCTTGCTGTGATTAATTTTCCAATATACTAGAAATAAGTTCTTTTAGCTAAAAAGCTGAATGACACAGAAACATGTATTTTTCACCAACTCAAAACTGCACAGCGTCGAAGGCTAAAGAAAAAATATCACACATTAAGCTCACTCATTGGACTATAGCTACTTGAGAATATTAGCCAAGTTTAAACGTGTTCTTCAAGTCAAAAATCCGCACCATTGTCCATTTATTCAGTGATTTCAGTGAGCTCTACAAAGCTGCCATTCATCTCGGATACACTTCTCGCAGCGATGCATCAGTTTGTTGATTCCCTCCTCCCAAAACCTCGATGACATTTTCGGACCTTCCATAGTCTCAGTCGGAAAAAATTGAGCCACTTTCACAGAATTTAGCTACTATTCTGTGGCCACATCAGTCAGAAATTGCAACTTTAACCAGCAGTTCAGCTATGCAGCTCAAAACTGCAAGATTATTCCCAGGCAACTTTGCCATAGAAAGCAGAAACGGTGGGCCTTTATGAGAAGTAGCCAAATTTAGCAGCAGAAGTTTAAAAGCCTTCAAAGTTTAAACTTTTTAGAGTCTTTGCCATACACAAAAATCGTAATTTTCAATCTCGAGGCATGGACTTTAATTTACGATTACACAGTTGCGTGTATAGCTATATAACGCTTAAAATAAAGCTTTTAGTTGTTGTTCATATATGTAAAATTGTTGGGTGAAAATTTCCGGTTCATACGCGTTCATCCAATCAAAAATTATAACAAAATTCTCGTTACTTTTGAAACACCGCTCGTATAATTTCCTTTGAGTGAACGATTTACGGGTTATACATGTATAATACGAACACTTCGGCTGACCTTAAACCTCAGAAAGCAGGAGAGATACCATCACTTAATCTACAAACCAAGAACTTCTAGTGGTCCTTGCTACAAACAACACCAGTGCTTGATGAACTATAATAAGTAGAGAAATCAGCTAGGAGTTTACTATTTTATTTATCTAATTTCTTCCAAAAATGTTTAACCCCAAACGGCGCGAAATCTGTGTCACTCAGCTTTTTTTTGAGCACGTATCTGCGTCTCCGAAGCCGGCAGAACTACTGCAGTGCATCAAGTCTCTTCAACTTCTCCTTGACCCAGCCGATCTTCTCCTCGTCCTGCGTCTCCATGGCGACGCGTCTCTCTTTCTCGATCATCTCCATCTGCTGCAGGCTGAGCTCTACGTGCTCGCGGCAGTCGCTGTAGTGAGCCAGAGTGAGCAGCTCCTCCAAGTCCGGGTCTTCTTCCAGCTCTCGTTTCCAATCCTCCAGTTGAATTACAGGTGCGCGATTGCGGAGCAGGTCAGCTTGGAGACTCCAGCTCAGGCAGCGGAAGTTCACGTACAGGTGGGAGGAGAGAGGCTGCGACAGTCTGGCTGTAAACAGAGTCTGCGTGAACTCGGGAAGGAATGGGAAGCGAGGCGAAGAGTCGCAGGGGAGGCAGAACCTCCACGCCCAGTCTGAGTCTTCTGGCAGTTTAGCTGGGTCATATGGGGACACTTCAATATTCTCTGGCTTCAGCCCTGACTCAACCTGATGTCTCTGCAGCTCCATCGCGAGTCTCTGAGCCTCCTCAGATTCTCCGAACTTCAAATGCGCCATGGCGGTCATGCACAGGGCGGCGCACTTGCACCACTGCAGCTCATGCAGGAGACTGAGCTGCCTCATCAGAGTGTCTCTGTCGCTCGATTCCGACTGCAGCTCGCTCACACACTGGTGCACCACACTGTACACGTCTGCGAACTTTACGAAGTGTAAGTATTCAGGCTGTTTTTTGATCCCCGTGACAGCAGGCGGCGCTGTCAGAGGCAGCAGAGTGAACGGGTGAAAGTAGAACTTCTCTGACTGCAGAGGTCTCACGAGTCTCCTCAGCTGCTCGACCACTCCGCCGATGTCGCTTCTCAGCTCACATAGTCGGTCTCGAACCCTCGCCTTCGTGTTGTCGAAGTCGCCGCCGATTCCAGCGTTCTTGAAGTAGAGCGGAGCGTCGGGCATGAAGAAGTGCGGCATGCACTCATCCGGCGAGCTACTCGAGTCGATGAAGCTCAGCATCATGTCGAGAGACTCCTTGAGCAGAGCGATCAGATTGTGGGGCTGCCAAGCCTCAGTTTCAGAATTTGCGCCATGCTTTTCCAGCATTGCGAAGAGCAGAGTCTTTGCATGGTAGGTCTTGAGTCCAGGTGTGTCCAGCGTGAGTGGCAAGTGTCTCTTGAAGATGAACTTGATGAGTGTGAACAGCTGGCCCTGGACTGTGCTTAGCTGTCTCATGGTGTCTTTCTCTTGTAAGCTGAAGCTCACTCTGAGCTCGTTGGCTGAATTGGGTCGGGTGGCTCTTACGAGATGAAGTGGCGCTTCATTTCCCATATTCAACGGGAAGCCCGATCCCAACCTCGCATTTGTCGATCCATTGCAGCACCGGATCGCGTGGCAGAGGTCCTGCGCAGGCCGCACTCCGCAGGCCGGGCTGCTCTTAGCTGGCTGGCTACCTGTGGTGAACACCCAATGAAAGCGTCGAGTGGTTTCTTATTTCAAAAATAAGAAACTGACTTTACAAAACGTATAAAAACTGACCAGATCCGGTGGCAACAACTGCGTGACCCTCCGAAACCGGAAGCACTGGAGCGGTTTTGCATCCATCTGACTGCCGCATGCAGAATCCTTCCAGATGCAGAGCTTGCCCATCAGCCAGCACAGTCCAGTCAATGTCCGAGTCTGCAGCTGTCCTGCCGTTCACCTGCTCCAGACTGTTGGCCCAGCCCTCTGCGTAGCTGCCCGTCATGTGCATGCGACCATTGTCCTGTGCGAGGACTTGAGCTGTGGATTCCAGAACTGAGGCCAAACTCTGCTGGCACTGAGCTCTCTCTTGAGTGAAGCCCGCTGCTTTGAGCAGTGCGTGCAACTTCTCACTGAGTTGCCAGTCGTGCTCTTCATCATCTATGGCTCTATAAGGATTTTCAAGCAAATTTAAGAGGTGGTTTGCTCTGCTGCGATTCAATAGAAAGCCAATGTGGAACTTTGAAAGATGACACACACTTTTAGAGATTCATTTTAATACACTAAAACTTCAGTCTAAGTGTTCTCTCTGTGTTCGACCCACTGACTTGTTGGCGGCAAAGCCGCTCGTCTTTGTACCATGGACGAGTCAAGAACTCATGATGAGATAAAGCGATACGTTCTCCAAGAATAATTAGCCATGTTTTCATGCATTCTCAAGCTACAATGCCTGTAAACCGCTGCACTATGGATCCTGCAACTGCATAAAAATATTTCCTTGCTTATAAATACTCGTACACCAAGTACAAAACTTTAAAATTTGAAAAAAAACTTGAATACTGTAATAACTGTCTTCTATGTACGCCCATAGCACTAGAAATTTGTTGGCCAATCAAGAAATACACGTATAAAGAAAGGTAGCAGTCAGCGAATACTCACATCATAATATTAAAAAACTTCTGGCATTTTGGCTTCTCGCTCTGTCTGAAGTTAGAAAGAAAATTTCCTTTCAAGTGAATGTCGCCTTCTGAGTGTATTTTATCGAACTACTCACCCAGATATCAATTGCATGAGCTGCTGTGAGTGACCGAACTGCTCAGCCAACTGACCACACGTCAGACTCCGACCGTCTCGATGACTCGCATCCGCTCCTCTGTCCATCAGAGCCTTGGCTGCTCGCACGTGACCGGCTTCGCACGCTCGTGACAGAGCAGTCCGACCCTGACTGTCTTCAGCACGCACTGACGCACCGAGATCGATGAGGTTCTCAATGAGCTCGTGATGACCTGCATCAGCTGCCAGCATAAGAGCAGTGGCTCCAGTGCTGTCTGGCAGATCGACATGCTGTGTGCTGACTCGCTCATCCTTGATCAGTGTGACAGCAAGAGCGACGTGCCTTTGAGAGATGGAGAGACAGAGCAGCTGTGTGATTTGAGCTGGCTGCATTCTAGAGAGGGTGTCGTTGAGAACAGAGTTCCTGCCTTCGATGGCCATTGCTGCAGTGAAGCTGAGGATGGTGCTGTATTGGAAGAGCCAGTCGGGCTCGAGGCCTAGGTAGGCAACGATATGTTCGTGAAGACGAGAGCAAGCCGCCATTGCGCACTTGCGTCTAGAAAGCAGTTTTTTGTTTGCAGACGTCTCTCTGTCAAGAATTTCTTTCAAAATTTCCACGTGGCCATCCTTTGCAGCAGTCTCCCCAACCTGAAGGCAAAAATCTTTAGCAATAGCTGAATCTGCAATAGTCTGCAAGAGACACTTCACTAACTTCCAGTTGCGACCACTTGCCGCTCGTTTTGCCGCCTCGATGCAATAAAAATCGCGAACCTGATGGCTGGACACCGCATCAATGAGGTATTGAAGTTCTTTAGGTGGTTCTGGTCCTGAGAAATAATTGATCGCACTTGCGACTTCCATGCAGAACTGATCCTTGAAGCCGTTCGCACCAGCAGCCTGCACCAAGCGTTTGACGGAGCTCAACTTGTTCTCATCATTGGCGAAGACTTCTGACCTCATACAGCATTGGCTTCGCTGCTTCTGGTCCGCAACAGTCTGAACAAGCAACTGGAAACATTTCAATCGACTGTGACTAGCTGCTGATTTCGCAGCAAGGAAGCAGATCTCGTCCTTGTCGTTCGGGTCAGCGACTGTTGACAGGAGAAATTCCAGTACTTCAGATTCCCCACAGCGTGCTGCTGCTACAGCTGCATCTCTGCAACAGTTTCTGCGCATTGCAGCATCCGCAATCGAGCTTAAATAGGATTTTAAACTTTCCAGGTCACCTGATTGTGCAGATATAATTGCCACCAGCATTCTAAACTGGTCCTGCGCTTGAGAACTTGAGGCGGAATCAAATATAATACAAAGAAAGTCGTCATTTACGCATGCGACTTTCAGTGGAACAAAACATCTTAAAATGGCTTGCAGGCAGCACTGGTCTTTGTCAAATGGATCAGGAATTGCCTGTAGAAGTAGATTTATTGTATCAAAATGATTATCCTCGGCTGCCGTTTGAACTATCGCCTCGCCAGCAGAGATTTTATTACCTAACTCAGTCTTTGTTTGCAGAAACTGTTTCACTATATCCAACTCGCGGGCACTGACTGCAGTGTTTGCGGACTTCCTGCAGTTCTGATCATTTAATTTTTGGTCTATGATTATATTCAGTACCTTATTCACTTCATCCCACATTTTAGGTTTAGTAAAGTGGCTCGCAAGATCCAGCAAAAACTTACTTCTCATGCTCTTGTTGACGATATTCATTGCAAAGTTTATCGCTTCAGTTGACATTCGCGGATTGCTTTGCAAAACATCCGAAAAAAATTTTTTGTTATACGACATTGCCGCAAAGCACAGATCTCTCAAACCCTGACCGATGATTCTCCGTAAAAAGAACTTCACTTTGCTCCATCCATACTTCTCCATAAGTGCAGCTGCTGCCGCAATGCAGCATTCATTCTGAGCGTCGATATCAACTACTGAAGCAAGCAAAAATGTCAAAAATTGCCAGTTACGAGTACTTGGCGTCGCAGATGTGACAATCTCCAAGCAGCACTTGTCTTTTATGCTTTGAGCAGCGACTCTCTTCATAAAATTCTTTGCAATATCAATTTGACCTTGTTGAGATGCAGATTGAGCCAAAACTCTGCAGCAGTCATCTTTCACTGTCTGGTCTAAAATTAAGTTTATCAGAAAGGACCAGGCTGGCCAGTGGATTTTGCTCGAAGCTCGAATCAGTTCAGAGCAGCAGCGATCTTTTAAATCTTGGTCCGAAATCGCTTGAACAAGGAAATCCACGAACGTCCAATAGCTGTTTTGCGCAATGAGTTTTTTGTGTTCTGACGTACTGATGTCGGTTAAAACCTCCTCACTGCACTTATTCCTTAGAGACTTTGAGGAAAGTTTAAAGAAGAAGTACTTAGCCTCTTTTATGCATCCAGTCGATGCATGGTACTTCACAGACTGCATGCAGCACTCGTCCTTTACATCTTGGCGCACAACTCCAGGCAACATGCATTTCACCAGCCCAAACTGGTTGCTCCGTGCGGCAGACTCTGCAGCTCTTGCCCAGCACTGCTCCTGCACGCTCCGCTCTGACGCCCTCTGCACAGCGAATTGCACGACTTCGAGGCGACCAACTGCTGCAGCAGATTCTGCGGCTTTGAGACACCACTGGTCTTTTACTTGACCGTCAGAAAGAGACTCAAATAACATTTGCAACGCTGACACCTGATGCTTGACCTCTTTGTCATCTCCTTCATTGTCCCTGATTAAATCGGTTTGGTCTCCACCAAGACGCAACGACTCAGTATTGCTAGAAAAACCTTTGATAGCTTCCTGAGTAGCCTCAATGCAGCACTGGTTTTTCGTGCTCTGATCAGAAATCGACTCGAGCAGAAACTGCAGCTCGGGTGTTTGACTTTCGCTAGCTGCCGATTTTGCAGTCTCTTTGCAGCACTCATCCTTGACCTTCTGATCAGCAATGCAATGCACCAAGTCTTTCGTCAGATCAAGGCGTCCGGCCTCGGCGTAGATGACTGCGACCTTGCTGCAGCACTGGTCTTTTGCGCTTCTGTCGGTGATTCGCTCGGACAGAAACTGCACGGTATCGAACAGGGCGAATGCGGCTGCGAAGCATGCGGACTCGGAGCAGCACCGGTCTGTCACCGCTGGGTCGGAGGCGGCCTGCAGCAGGAGCTTCACAACCTCCCACTGGGACTCGCTGGCTGCGAGTTCGCACACCTCGCTGCAGTAGCTGTTCTTGAGGTCCTGGTCAGAAGTTTCTTGAAGCAGAAATAGGAACAGATTCCAGTGACGCTCGCTTACAGCCAAGTTCATTGCCTTCAGACAGCAGCTATTCTTTACCTTGGGGTCAGCCGCAGTCTGAACCAAAAACTTGATTGTCTCCCATTGACTCGACCTTGCAGCAGACTTCACCGTCTTCTGACAGCACAGGTCTTTCACAGATTGATCAGCGATCGCTTCCACAAGGAACTTCAGCATCGCCCATTCGTTTGACAGGGCGGCGACTTTTGCAACTTCGAGGCAGCACTCGTCCTTTAGGCTCGAGTCTTCAACTGCTTGCACAAGAAGTCTGACGATTTCCCACTGGCGAGAGCGAGCAGCCAACCGAGTCAGTTTGTGTGCAGTTTTGCCTCTCTCAGCTCCATCACTGATTGCCTGTAGGAATGCCTCAACCGACTGCAAGTCTCCGATGGCCACAGCATCCTTGATATTGGCTGGTTCGGCCATTTGCCTTTTGAATTCTCGGCTGTGCCCCCGAGAACAGTTTAGTGGGCCTTAAACAGATGGGATGTAAATTACTGGTTTGAAGCTTGATGATATCGTCAATCTATAAATTGGTTGGACTTTTTACTTTGTGTAACTTTTATATCTAGATACATTTACTTATCGATAATAAACTGTTTAAAAAAGCAACGATTTTATGTTATTGAACGAGTTTTACTAATCTACCCCAGAGCAATACATTTTATCCAAGTAGACTTTTGCTGTTTAAAGTCTAAAATAACTGAAACTTTTAAACTGAGCTTATTTACAAAATTTAATGGTTTTAGGATGAATGCATCCGAAAACATTGATTGTGATTCGCACTTTGTACAAAATATCCAACTTGAGAACTGAAATTACTGCTAATGAAAATTTAATGAAAGCTCGTATTTTATTAAACTTCTGAATGTACGAACTAAACTGATAAAGGCATAAACTAAGCGAGTGTAGTAAATTCAGTACAAACCGATTTCGTATACGGTAGATTAGTGGCCTTTGGCTCGGCGTAATAAGCTTTTGGCGTAATCCGACGCTATTACTAAATGAGAAAACTGAGACTTGTGCGTACGCGCCTCGATCTTCTGGCTAAAAAATTATTGCTAGGTAAGTGTTTTTTCCTTGCCGATGCTTTTATTAAAACCTTCAGTTGATTCGCAAAGATCTTCGCTCACAATCTCAAGACAAGAGCTGCCGTCCATTATTTGTTTATTCATGCACCTTTTTATGCGATGCATACGAGGGTACGCATACGAGGGTACGCGTAAGATAGCTGAGACTGTACAGCCCTGTCTTCTGTCTTCGCTTTTAATCAACACGGCTTTTTATAGCTGTATGTGACCATGTATACAGTAC
The DNA here is from genome assembly GCA_002269645.1 of Macrostomum lignano. NCBI lineage: Eukaryota > Metazoa > Platyhelminthes > Macrostomidae > Macrostomum > Macrostomum lignano. The sequence goes on from NIVC01000102.1 coordinate 777,338, forward strand.
ATTTTGTCAAAATAGAGATTCTGCACTGAACCTTGCTTTCGCTTCGCTTATTTCGCATGAATTTTTGCTGCAATTACATGCACATTACAACCTCTATTGTGCTGTACTATTAAACTTGTTTTCTTGTACAATGAAACTTGATTGTCTTGTACCGGTTGAACTTGTTTTCTTGTACAATTAAACTTGATTGTCTTGTACTATTGAACTTGTTTTCTTGTACAATTAAACTTGATTGTCTTGTACCGTTGAACTTGTCTTCTTGTACAATTAAACTTGATTGTCTTGTACTATTGAACTTGTTTTCTTGTACAATTAAACTTGATAGTCTTGTACTATTAAACTTTTCTGATACTTTTGACTTGTCTTGACTATTGAACTTGTCTGGTACTATTGAACTTGTCTTGTACTATTGAACTTGTCTTGTACTATTGAACTTGTCTTGTACTATCGAACTTGTCTTGTACTATTGAACTCGCCTGGTACTATTGAACTTGCCTGGTACTATTGAACTTGCCTGGTACTATTGAACTCGCCTGGTACTATTGAACTTGTCTTGTACTATTGAACTCGCCTGGTACTATTGAACTCGCCTGGTACTATTGAACTCGCCTGGTACTATTAAACTTGCCTGGTATTATTGAACTTATCTCGGTATTGAACTTGTCAACAGAATTTGAAAACTATAGTATATTTAGAAAGAAAAAATTATAGACTACACACTTTCTCGCATACTAATTGTCTATAAAATCTATAGTTGACGCTATTTTTATATTAAAAATATGAATAACAGAAGCAAAATATACATGTAACTCCCTTGCATATTAAACAGGCAATCTTAATCTACATGCTTTACAAACTGAAAACCGAAAATTCCTATAATTCATCAGATGCATCATAAAATCTTGCTATACAAAGACTTCAGTCTTTGTTGCCAGCAGCAGCCAGCAGACTGCTGCTAAGTTGCAGTGCAGCCAGCTGCACAATGACAGAGTACATCACGGCCGATGCAAAGCAGAGCCAGCCGCACCCCAGCACTTCTTCCCTATTGACACCGGCTGCTCCCAGAGCTGCATTGAACACTCCAGTTGCTAGGTTGCTCAACAGGAAGCTCAGAAATCCTGCCTGATCAAATTCGGCCAGGTATTTCAGCTGGAGCAGCTCGTTGCCAGCTCCTGCTGAGTCCTGTTGAGACAGGCAGCCGCGCAGATTGAACAGGAGCGCGGCGCAGAGCAGACATGAGCAGGAGATGGCGACAGCCCAGGCACAGTAGGCCAAATTTAACAAGCGTCTGCTTTCCGGTAGAATCCAAGCAAACTGAGCCACAGCCAGAGGCCTCACAAGCAGCGAGGCCAGCAGGAGGCCGGAAATCTTCATCCAGCGCCGGTCCCTGACCCAGCGGCCCAGCTGCACGCCAGCAAAGTACAACACCAGTAGGCCCGGTATGGAGGCCAGGCCTTCACGATTCTGACCAATCAGGCTGGACCGATTGTAGGGCTCGTAATGGCCAGGCGCGAGCACGGCTTTGGCCAAACCCGTCGCTAGGACGGCTTCGTGAGCCAGCGCTAGCAGCAACGCCAGGAGCAGCGGCGGTAGCGGCTGACGCATCAGCGTGGTGAGAAGCTCCAACGCCGTACCCAGAGCTCGAGCGATGGCCAACGAATAAAATGCGCTCCAGTGGACTCCGTATTCCCACCATTCGGCTGCGAAGCGCAGATGTGTCGGCGGGAACGGGTCCTTTAGCTGATCCGGGTCGGTCAGCTGGACCTGAGCTCGGTTTCTCATGACACGGTTGAATGCCAGCGACCTCTGTAGGATGATGCAAAGTCCCAGCCCGGTCAGGATGGCTGACTGACGGGTGCAGCGTCTGAGCACGCGGGAGCTGTGGGTGGAGTTGGGTCAGGATGTGAGGGGGAGTTGGGTCAGGATGTGAGGGTTGTAGTTGGGTCAGGATGTGAGGGGGAGTTGGGTCAGGATGTGAGGGGGAGTTGGGTCAGGATGTGAGGGTTGGAATTGGGTCAGGATGTGAGGCTGGAGTTGGGTCAGGATGTCGTGGAGTTGGGTCAAGATGTCGTGGAGTTGGGTCAGGATGTGAGGGTTGGAGTTGGGTCAGGATATGACATGTGAAGGTTTGGAATTGGATCAGGATGTGAGGGTGAAGTTGGGTCAGCATGTGAGGGTGAGTTAGGTCAGGATGTGGAGTTGGGTCAGGATGTGAGGCTGGAGTTGGGTCAGGATGTGAAGCTGGAGTTGGGTCAGGATGTCGTGGAGTTGGGTCAAGATGTCGTGGAGTTGGGTCAGGATGTGAGGGTTGGAGTTGGGTCAGGATGTGAGGCTGGAGTTGGGTCAGGATGTCGTGGAGTTGGGTCAAGATGTCGTGGAGTTGGGTCAGGATGTGAGGCTGGAGTTGGGTCAGGATGTCGTGGAGTTGGGTCAAGATGTCGTGGAGTTGGGTCAGGATGTGAGGGTTGGAGTTGGGTCAGGATGTGAGAAGTAGTTGGGTCAGGATGTGAGGCTGGAGTTGGGCCAGGATGTAAGGGGGAGTTGGGTCAGGATGTGAGGGAGGTCTATCATCGATGATGCAACAATTACAGTAAAGCACCAAGCAATCTCACCGATCCACACGCATGCGAGAACTAGATGACTGAGCAGTGGGTGCCACGGTGCCCAGACAGATAACAAAGCAACCGATGCCCAGGTCCATGAGGCCCGTTCCGAAAGTCTTGGACTTGCTAAACCGGTTATTCCAGCAGGGCAGGTCGCGACAGAAGATGCACAGAGAGGTGCAGATGTACAGGGCGCAGCGATAGGCAGACAGAATCGGATCGAATGGCTGCTTTTCAGTAATGAGACAAGCAGAGTCAGCTGCTGATCTCCCAGAACTGTTTTTCCAAGTACCTGACGGCCGTGGCGATTCCTGACCAGACTGCTGAGACTACTGCTCGCGCCTTCCTCTCCATCTGCTCCCAGACTGGACTTCCCCGAGTCACCCACTGCGATCAAGGACCGAATTTCGAGTCTCAGCTTTTTCAAGACACTCTGCGAGGCCTGGGAGTCACGAAGACAAGAACAACGGCTTACAATCCCAAAGGCAACGGATTAGCGGAGTCGGGCAACAAGTCAGTGCTGCAGTTACTCAGGTGTTTCACCGAGCGAGAGAGCGAGTGGGAGGACAAGCTGCCACTGATCCTGCTGTCCTACAATTCCCGGGTGCACTGCTCAACACAGCTGCCGCCACTGAAGGTGTTCACCGGGCGCGATCCGAGCCTGCCGGTCATCAGCCAGCAGTCCAGGCGATTCTATGACGTGCGCACCTACGCCGACAAGCTCGAGGGCGACCTGCTGCGAATTCGAGAGTTTGTCGAGGAGCATCTGGTGCAGGCGGCTGGCGAGCAAAAGAGCGGCTACGACAGGTCGACCGGGCAGCTGCGCATGTTCAGTCCTGGAGACGAGGTCCTGCTGCGCATCGAGCTGAGGGGCTCCAAGCTGGCGCCTTACTGGGAGCTGGGCTGGCAGGTGCTGTCGCAGCGGGATCTGGTAGTCGAAATCCAAAAGATCGAGAACGGCCGGACCCGCAGGGTGAATGTGAATCGTCTGCGGCCGCGGATCCTGCCAGTCCCTGACGGAGAGCGCTTCCTGCAGCCGCCCTTTGCGCACGCGGCTCACGGCGGCGATGAGGCGGACGAGGAGCCGCCCCCGAGACGCTACCCGGTGCGTAGGCGGATGCCGGTGGATCGCTATGTGGCCGGTTGAATTTTTGATTGACTCAGTGACTGTTCGACTGACTGTTGCGAATTATTTGAAAGCGAGAAATTCTTTATAACAATATTGTTCGAATGTTTTACTGTTCTTATGTTTCCTTCGAATTATTCGTTCGAATGTTATTGATCTTTTTCGCCGGGGAGGATTGTAGTGAGTTGCAAGTGTACTTGTATGCGCCAGTCGCTAGAGCGGGGTGGGGGTTGCTATTGTACAGCATGTACGTGCTTTTCACCCACCCCTGTCTCTATCTTTTATACCCAGTTATGTAACAATCGTTGTATCGTATTTAACCTGCGTATCGATCTAATAAACGCCAAGAGGCTTCGTCAACTCTCAGTTGTATCTCTCTGCCTTAGTCTACAATTGCACTACATGATATAAAGGGATTTTTGCTCCTGATGAGTAAAAGAGTATTGCGCTAGCTGGGGCAATTGTTGTACTAGATTGCTATTGGGGGAGGGGAGGCTTGCTATGTGGGGAATGCTTGCTATCTGGGGAATGCTTGCTATCTGGGGAATGCTTGCTATGTGGGGAATGCTTGCTATGTGGGGAATGCTTGCTATGTGGGGAATGCTTGCTATCTGGGGAATGCTTGCTATGTGGGGAATGCTTGCTATGTGGGGAATACTTGCTATCTGGGGAATGCTTGCTATGTGGGGAATGCTTGCTATGTGGGGAATGCTTGCTATGTGGGGAATACTTGCTATCTGGGGAATACTTGCTATCTGTGGAATGCTTACTATCTGGGGAATGCTTGCTATCTGGGGAATGCTTGCTATCTGGGGAATGCTTGCTATGTGGGGAATGCTTGCTATGTGGGGAATGCTTGCTATGTGGGGAATGCTTGCTATGTGGGGAATGCTTGCTATCTGGGGAATGCTTGCTATGTGGAGAATGCTTGCTATCTGGGGAATGCTTGCTATGTGGGGAATGCTTGCTATGTGGGGAATACTTGCTATCTGGGGAATGCTTGCTATGTGGGGAATACTTGCTATCTGGGGAATACTTGCTATGTGGGGAATGCTTGCTATGTGGGGAATACTTGCTATCTGGGGAATGCTTGCTATGTGGGGAATACTTGCTATCTGTGGAATGCTTACTATCTGGGGAATGCTTGCTATCTGGGGAATGCTTGCTATCTGGGGAATGCTTGCTATCTGGGGAATGCTTGCTATGTGGGGAATGCTTGCTATGTGGGGAATGCTTGCTATGTGGGGAATGCTTGCTATGTGGGGAATACTTGCTATCTGTGGAATGCTTACTATCTGGGGAATGCTTGCTATCTGGGGAATGCTTGCTATCTGGGGAATGCTTGCTATGTGGGGAATGCTTGCTATGTGGGGAATGCTTGCTATGTGGGGAATGCTTGCTATCTGGGGAATGCTTGCTATGTGGGGAATGCTTGCTATGTGGGGAATGCTTGCTATCTGGGGAATGCTTGCTATCTGGGGAATGCTTGCTATGTGGGGAATACTTGCTATCTGTGGAATGCTTACTATCTGGGGAATGCTTGCTATCTGGGGAATGCTTGCTATCTGAAAAAAGCTTGCTATCTGGGGAATGCTTGCTATCTGAGGAATGCTTGCTATCTGGGGAATGCTTGCTATCTGGGGAATGTTTGCTTGGAGGGATTGAATTGCTGAGATGCCAAGGCTTACGGAGGGAATTGGAACAACTGCGTCCACTAATTGAGACAGGGGCACCCACCAAGAGACACGGGCGCTCACCAAGAGACACGGGCGCGCATCAAGAGACAGGTGCGCCCACCAAGAGACAGGGGCGCCCACCAGTTGACACAGGGGCGACAACCAACCAACCAAGAGACAGGGGCGCCAACCAAGACACCCTCTCTAATTTAAACTCTTGCGAACTCCAAATGATACAGTTCAACGAAAGAATTTTTTCCCTGAGTTCGTTCGGTCAGGAGCGTCAGATAAAACTTATGGGTGTTGGCAGGGGAAGTCACCGCATGCTTGGCCTAATGGGGCGACGACAGAATTTTGGTACATTCGACGTGTATTATTCTATCATATCCATCAACTATTACCTTCTCAACTTATTCGTCTAAATAAGTTCAACCTGTCAGGAATGTCAGGTGTTTGAATTCTAGACAGTGATTGCAGTGATGGGCCGGGTTCTAGCGTTAGCTGCTGTTGACCTCATGATTGATGCTGTAAATGCTCTTGTAAGTCTTTAGAATGATGAAACCATGAATAGAAAGGCTTCAAGGCCTGACTGTCAAAGCATGCTCAAAATGCGGCCAAAGGTTGAACAATTGTAACGAATTGCCTTATACAGTATTGTTCTGTCAGTTCGACAGCTGAGCCTCAAGTCTTCGTGACCGCTGCATGACGACGCGGAACTCTTGGAGGAAAATTTTTTCAACTCAAACTTTTAACTCTGAATTTTGCTTTAGGGTAATAAAAAAGTTCCTTTCCCTGTGGATAATTGGGACGTTTCTTCTTCGTACTGAAATGAATGCCAGCTTATTGACCCTTTTGGATGACGGACCAGTAAGATTGTGATAGGGGGCATTGCCCTCTTCTGCTTACATTGAAATAGCAGTGCCTCTGTGCGTCATCTCCTGTCCTTTTTCTGCCCCCCAAAGGGCCCTGCTTGGACTCAACCGCAGGGACATCAAGGCGGTAGCAAATGGCCTTCTTAGGTTACGGATGATTCGTTAAGTAACGCTACTACCAGAGGCAAATCTTCAGTGAGGAATGCCCATTTTGCTTCTCCAGTGTCGAGAAGCACTTCGTCTGTGACTGCCCAGCCTTTAAAGGCTCAGGCTCACCTACCTCGGACCAAAGTAAGCCGGACCTCCCCGACACTTTCAGCTCTGCCAGCTCGTCCGCTACCATAGGGCTACAGGGCGAGCGACCATCCACCTCCCGGACTCTACGAAGGGGCACCCAATTGGGACACCGGCACCACCGGATCTTCCTGCGCAGCTCGTAGTTTGCTAGGGCCAAGACACAGTCAACATGGTTTATCATTCACCTCATTTTCATTTTCATTTTCCTTTCCACCAATCAAAACTTTCCTGAAGAGCTAGCACACGATTGGTCAGAGAAAAACAAATATAATCGGCTTGTTGTTGGAAATTTTTACTTAGGAGCGATCTGCATCGTCTCTGGTTTATTAATTTGACAAATTTAGAAAACCCAGCAGCCTACAAGCAAAAATGACCAGCGTATCGAATATTTTGGCCTGGATGAGTCTTTTGCTCGGCCTCACCACTGCCAGCCAGCAGGTGTACAGCCTCATTGACGGCAGCCTCTGCATCAACGGCGAGTTTGTTGAGACCTACTCAAGCGAACTCAAAAAAGTCGAGTGCGCCGCTCTGTGCGCCCAGAACCAGCGCTGTCAGGCGTTCAGCCTGGCTGACGGTCCGTGCCAGCTGTTCGTGTTCGACAAGTGCAGCAAGTCGGTGAGGAGCTGCGGCTGCTCCAGGAGAGGCCGGGTGTTCGTCAAGCAGCGGCCGGGACTCGAGGCGGGCGCGCTGTGTCCGTCTGGCTACGGCATGGACCTGTGCGGAGTGAAGTACAGGCTGTACTCTGGCATCGGGACGTGGTGGCCGAGCAGACAGAAGTGTGAGTCAGAGAGCGGTCTGGTCATCATGGCCGACGTGACCAGCGCCCAGGAGATGAGCCACGTGAACTCCATCTACTCGAACTACAGCTCTGGACAATCGATCTGGCTCGGAGGCTTCCAGCCAGCAGGCAGTGCGGAGCCTATGGGCGGCTGGTACTGGGTCGGCTGCAACAACAGCGTCGGCGGCTTCTGGGTCAGTGGCCAGCCCAACAACTACGGTGGCATTGACAATGCAATTGCAAAATACCTCAATTTCATGGGTCTCACGGATATCGGCGACACGTACGGTGCTGTTTCCAATGTTCTGTGCGAGTGCCTGTCGCCTTTTGCTTGAGAAGCTGCAGGCACCGCCAGACAAGAGGAACCATGGATGGAGCGATTTATTAGTAAAACCATATTTCTGACACAATCAAAGTGACTGTCAACAACCGTGTGTAAGTGTCCAAAACTGATCACCTAATAATGAAAACATCCCCTCTCTGTTTAGAGTACACAGAATTTTGTTCAATTTCTCAATGCGACCTTCTGACGCCGAAAAACAATGTATTTAGCAACATTTCGATAGAAATTCGGAATAATAATCAATAACTGCTGGAAGAGAGATGTTTAAAGAAGCTCCATTGTAGTGGTGTCTGCAGAGCTCGTGTCTGTTTGTTTTATCAAATCTATCTATAGTTTGTAATTTTTACCTGGTGTTATTACGAAGTACAAAAAAGTTCAAATCCATAATACGAGGGTTCAAAAGTTTTAACAGTTTACATGTACATTGTCACTATTGTCGACAAGTCACAATGAAAAATTCCGCTACATGTAATTAAACTTTATTCTGCAGTTCATTATCCAAGCTTTTGCTTTCGATTTTCGACCAAACCTTCTCTGAAAAACAAACAAGCTGTTTTCATCCAAAATCTGTTTGAGCTTTTCAAATATATTTAACATCAGATACTCCAATACTCTGATGCTTGAACAGTTTCCATCAAAATTTTATTGTCACTTAGGATTCAGGCTTCATTGTAGAGTAGTGTCAGTGGATCTATTGTCCATTGATTTTATCAAATCTAGTTTGGAATTATTACCCAATTTTATTACGACCTGATAGATATTACCTACATATGTGTGACTTTGTGAAAGCACAAATCTTTGATACGAGCGTTCAATACAGTTTACTTATTCACTATCGTCGAGCATGAAGTCCCAATAAAAACTCAGCTATTTAAATTTTATGTTGCAGTTCATTAGCCAAGCTTTTACTTCGATTTGCAACCGAACCTGACAATCAAAACTGTTAGTTTTTAAAAATAAAATTCAGTTTGAGCTATCACAATATATTTGACCTTAGTATACTTGTACTCTGATGCATGAACATGCAGTTTCCACCAAGTTACTTGTCAAAAGTTCATCCGTTTAAAGGCCTGAAAAAATTTGCGAAAAAGAATTCGCACAACATATTACATACGATTTAATGTCCTTTACAATCCTTTTCTAATGCTATGCCATCTTCTAATTCGAACGGATTCTGCTGTGTTCTTGAGAGCTTACAACCGAGATCGCGGTTGGTTAAATTCTTCCTTGTCTCAACTTTGTCGTTAACTCAAATAGAGCATGGGACTTCAGTTTGTGAATTAAGCTCCTTAAAAGCGAGGAAGAAAGAAGTGCCCCTAGGGCTGAGCTCCCGTCTTCTCAAAAATACCCACAAGTTCATCCCCTGCCGTCGATGGGGTGGGATGTCGCGTGGTTAACGACGTCAAGTTTGACACAAACAGCGCTTGCAATAAGATTAGCATTCAACACGTTGAGTTGCTACGGGGGTGAAGGTGAGGCGGTTAGACTCATCCGTTTACTCTGGTTGAGTTGAGTATTTGGGGGAAGTCAGTCCTAAGTTCTTCACTGTCCTCTTGTGCGGCCCGGTCCGCGCGTCCATCCCTCGGTTGCTACGCTCCTCGGAGTTGGCCATCGGTCTTAGGGGCACCCGCTGGCTCCTCCCCAGGAGCGGCGTCCGTGCCGGGCTCATCTAATATTCTCCGGCCAAAGCCTTTGCCTGTCAGCTGCCTCATCTTTGAGCTTTAGTTACCTTTGAAATGGATGGTGGCTGCTGCAGTTTTTGCCTGCGTTGCCGCATTCCACTAAAGACCCCTGATTGTTTGCTGGATTCCATTGTCTTGGTTGCATCATTGTTTATGTCGTTCAGCCTGGCTGACGGTCCGTGCCAGCTGTTTGTGTTCGACAAGTGCAGCAAGTCGGTGAGGAAGATATCTCAATTTCATGGGTCTCTCATGGGTCTCAAGACTGCGCTCAACCTGGCTGGCGACACGGCCGAAGAGCGCAGAAACGAGCTGCGCACCTTCTTCGCCGCCATTGTCAACGCGCCGCCGCCGACTCTGCCGAACGAGATGCCGCTGCCCCCCGAGGTGGCGCTGCCGCGGCAGGAGGACTTCGACACCCGTCCTGTGACCAGCACCGACGTCGTGGAATTCGCCCGCAGGGCTCCGGGAGACCGCACCCCCGGCACGGACGAGGTCCCCGTCGAGGCGCTGCGAGTCACAAGGGTTGCCACTGAGGTGGCCCGCGTGATGAACGGCGTCCTGGCGGGAGGCCCCGCGCCCCGCGAGTGGACCCAGGCCAACATCGTCGGCATCCCGAAGAAGCCGGGCACTACACGGAAGGAGGAGCATCGTGGAATCTCGCTCATGTCCTGTACCGCGAAGCTGTTCAATCGGGTGCTATTAGCACGGTTACAGCCCGTGCTGGACTCGTTCCTGCGGTACGAGCAGAACGGGTTCCGCCCCCATCGCGGTACGGTGACGCAGATCCTGGCCCTCCGCCGCATCATCGAGGAGGCGCGCATCCACCAGTCAAGCCTTATCGTCATCTTTGTTGACTTCCTCAAGGCCTTCGACTCGGTGGCGCGCGGCGCGCTGCCTCACGTGCTCCGTGCCTACAACGTACCGCAGCAGCTGATCTCCGCCATCATGGCGCTGTATCAGGACACCACCGCCGCGGTAGCGACGCCAGACGGACCGTCGGACCTGTTTAGCACGACCTCCGGAGTGCTACAGGGTGACACTCTGGCGCCCTTTCTCTTCGTGCTGGTGATGGACTGGGTGCTCAGGACCGGCCTGCCGACATCAGAGGACGGCTTTCTGCTGCAAAGGCGCACCAGTAGACGGCACCCGGAGAAGAAACTGTCTGTCCTTGGCTACGCGGACGACCTCGCCCTGCTGTCTTCCACGGCCGAAGGCGCCCAACGGCTGCTGGACGGCCTGACTGCGGCGGCGGCGAGGGTCGGTCTCGTCATCAACGCCAGGAAGACCGAGGTGCTGACGGTGCCACATGATCTACCCGCCGAGATTCGACTTCGAGACGGTGATGGCCCCGGGACGGCGCTCCTGAAGTGCCTTCAGTTCGTCTACCTCGGCGGGCTGGTGCCTGACGTCGGCGACGACCTAGCGAGACGGCGCGGCAAGGCGTGGGCTGCCTTTCGATCTGTGCGGGCGGTGCTGCTCTCCGAGGCCCTGTCCGACGGCGCCAGGTCCCAGCTGTTCCAGGCGGTTGTTGAGACCGCCCTGCTGTACAATACTGAGACCTGGACGCTGACCGGGGCGCTTGAGGCGCAGCTCGACGCGGCGCATGCGGCCCTAGTCCGCGCCGCTTTCGGCGCCCGCCGCGGCCCTGGCAGCGAGACAACCGAGTCCCTGTACAAGCGCACAGGCCTGACGCGGCCTTCTGCCCTGCTGAGTCAGCGGCGACTGCGGCTTGCCGGACATGTCATCCGGGCCGAAGCCTACTGCCCAGAGCCGCTGCAGGACGTCCTGCTGTGGACCCCTCAGGGACCGCGCAGGCGTGGTCAGGGACGATCAGCCCGCTACGTCGACCGCCTTTTTGAAGATGCGCGAGCACCCAGCCAGACGGCCGGTGTGAAGCACATTAGAGACCTGGCTCTGAAACGCGCGATTTGACGCTCCCCCCTCTTGGCCACTCCGGTGGCTGGCGTGGGGCGTAACTATTATTATTATTATTATTATTATTATGGGTCTCTCGGATATCAGCGACTCGTACGGTGCTTCTTCCAATGTTCTGTGCGAGTGCCTGTCGCCTTTTGCTTTATTCTGAGAAACTAGGCACCGCCAGACAATAGGAGCCGTTCCAGATTGATTCACAAATTATATTTTTTTTTACGGTATCAAAGTGACGTCAATAACGGTGGGTAGGTATCCAAAAATGATTAACTATATTAATGCAAAGATTCCCTAGCTCTGTTTACAGTAGACAGATTTTTGTTAAATTTCTCAGTACAGCCCTCTGACTCCGTAAGCAGCAACAAAATTATGTATTTAACAATCCAATAATAATGGCAAATAAAAATCAATAACTGCTCGAAGACACGTTTAAAAGGGCTCGAATGTAGTGTGTCTGTGGATCTCTTGTCTGTTTGTTATGAAATCAAGTTTGGAATATTTGTCTAATTTTACGAGCTATACCGACGTAAAAAAGCAAAAATCTTTAATACGAGCGTTTAAGAGCTTCAGCAGGTTACTTTGTCACTGTTGTCGAGTGTGAATTGAGTAGTAATGAATAGTTCAGCTATTGAAACTTTATGCAGCAGTGCCAAGATTTTACTGCTATTTTCAACCTAACTTTCTCGGAAATAAACAAAACTGTCACTTTTTTGTTGCAGATTTGTTTAAGCTATTTAAATAGATTTGACCTCAGTTATACCCTGATGCATAAACAGTTCCCATCAAAAGTTACTTGCCAGGGAATTACTGAGAAGCTGTGGTTCATGGGATTTGTTAAGATGCCAAGGGGTCAATTTGAAGTTTTTGGTTGGCCAAGCCAAAGGTACAAGTATTTCAAAGGGAGAGATAGGGTTAAGCCATGGCTTAAAGGGAAGCTTTGAAGCCAAATCTCACAGGGGATGCTGATATCTTTATGCTTAGATAGCTGTCTTTTAGGGCTGATGCATTTTGCTTTAAACATCTTTTTTCAAAGGATACTAACAATAGCGACTGTAAAAGCTCAAGCTTAAGAGCTACATGTCGTTTTTTTATTTTTTTTCTTTGTTGCCTCCCTAATGGAGGTCGCTGATTTCGTAGTTTGATACTGTAAATGTTTTTATTAAAATATTTTTTAATGAATAATGAATAATAATAATAATTGATTAAACCTACCATATTAGACAGGTGTGCAACCGACTGCTCAGCCGCAGCTACTGCTTGGCGCATCTGAAGGCTGCGTACGGCTGTTCAGTCCAAGGACTGGGGGTCGCCACACACCCACCCTCAATTACCCCTGCTAAAGCTGGCATCCATTTTACAGCTGGGTGAGCTGAAGAAATGCAGAGTTAAGTGACTTCTTACTGAAGGACACCAATCGTTCCAATGGGATCGGGAATTGAACCCCCGACAAAGAAGCGCCATGTCAACCATGAAAGAAGTGCCATGTCAACCAAGAAAGAAGCGCCATGTCAATCATGAAAGAAGCGCCATGTCAACCATAAAAGAAGCGCCATGTCAACCAAGAAAGAAGCGCCATGTCAATCATGAAAGAAGCGCCATGTCAACCATGAAAGAAGCGCCATGTCAACCATAAAAGAAGCGCCATGTCAACCATGAAAGAAGCGCCATGTCAACCACGAAGAAGCCAAACTTCGCTGATTGGAGCAAACTCACCGGTCTCAATCTGTCTCACAGTAAATCCCACATGTATCACACAGCGGATTTTCTGTGCTCTGTCCAAAATTTATGACGTAGCGAATGTAAAATGAAAAAAATAAATAAATTCCGTATGCATTTAGTGTCACAGCAAATGTCTCATTTGTTTTTTTGCAGACTAAGCCAGATGATAATTGCGCTTACTCGGGGTCAGGCACCACTGCGCTTAGTTGGCTCTGCTTGCTGTTGCAGCTGTTTAGAGTGATTGGTTTACATGTAGTTGACTACAGAAAAATAGTTAATAACTGATTGCACCTGTCCAATTGGGCCAGATTCGCAACCGACAGCTTAGCCGCAGCTATTGTGCGGCGCATCTGAAGGCTGCGTACGGCTTCTCCGTCCAAGGACTATGAGCACCCATTTTACAGCTGGGTGAACTGAAGCAATGCAGAGTTAAGCGTCTTGCTCACGGACACAAATCTTTCCGAGTCGGTCGAGAATCGAACCTATGCCTTTCAGTCGTGGGTCCGACGCTTTATCAACACTAAGCTACAACCACTTTGGCAGTTGGCAGAAGCCTCCTTATCTAATGGCTTTAGCCTTGTGGTTAGAGCGTCGGACTCACAACTGAAAGGTCAGGAGTTCGATTTTGGACCCACTAGAAACGATTTGTGTCCTTGAGCAAGACGCTTAAGTCTGCATTACTACAGCAAAATTCATACAGAGAAGGAAGTTAGGCGCACGTATACCACCTCAGTGCCTGAATTGCTGCTTTGAAGCACTACTGTTTTCTTTTCGGAAGAAGGAGTTCCAAACTATTTGCTGCATTGGCTCGTATTCATAAATGTATTGCATCCGTGTAGTATGTAGTAGCAACGTACCAATCCAAGGGTAAACTCCGACGACTTTTCGTTTAATGCTCCAGCGCGCTTGATAACTCTTCCTTCATTGAATTCATTGCAGCCTCGATTGAATAAGTTACTGATGGAAATAAATGATAGCATTTCCGCCATATGAGAAGATGCTTCAGCGAAGACCACTGAGGTATGGATCGAATCGATAAAAGAAGCGCCATGTCAACCATAATGTATGCATGCGGGAATTGCCGTGGGATTTTTCAAGGCTCACCGTGGTTATATTGCTAAAATGCGTTGTTTCAAGGCTTATGGGGATCTTTGCGATGTCAAGACTCGTTAGAGGGAATTGCAAAGCCAGTTTGTGGGACATGGTACCCTCATCCCAGACAATAAGCTTGCAGGCTTGCAATACTCTGGCAGTGCGCTGTTCTTCTTGATATTGCACAGGTTTGTTTTGTTCATCCCTCATGCCTCAGTCCTCCTTTTCACGTCTTGGGCGTCGCAACGTACGCCCTGGCCAACGTTCCATGTGGATGTCATGAAGCTGTCACGATGGCCACTGATTCGCCACCGTCGAGGTCCTCAGACCTCAGTCCTGACCTGAGTTTGTGTGTCGGACTCAATGCACGGCTGGCACTGCAACTTGAGATCCCTGGCAAGCCAAGTGGATCTACCGTGGACCCACCGTGGACCCGGCTGTGGACTTGCGATTTTTGTATTTACTCACGCGCTACTGCGTACTATTTTGAGTAGCGCATATTAAACACATTAAAATGCATTGTAAAGTGTATAAAAATATGAAAAAAATGCTGATAAAGATAAGTCTGATCGCTAAGTAGGATTATAAATTGCCAAAAAATGACTTATGAAAATCTGGAGCAAAAGATCTATACCCTGTCGTTCATTTTTACTTATGATAAAATAGTACAGCATAAAGTGTCATAAAATAAGTTAAATTCTTTACTAGCTGAGAAAAATACTATTGCAGTAGCTGAGGCATGGGTTATTGCATTGGCTGAAAAATTGATGATTGCAATACATATGAGGAAAGGATTATTTCACTAGACGAAAAAGGAATTACGAGCGATTGCACTAGCTGGGGAAACTGTTTTCTGGGAGAGGGGGCGGTTCTTGCTTTCTAGGGATGCTTGCTATCTTAGGAGTACTTGCTCGGGGGAATCGCTGAGATGTCAAAGCTTGCTGAAGAAATTTTCGAGATGTCAAGGCTTGGGGGGAATCGCAAAAACGGCGCCCACCAAGAGACTCCGGCGTCGAGAATGCGGAGCACTTTATCGGTGACTGTTCATCCTTTACTCAGGCCAGGCTCACCTACGAGCGTACTTCGGGCCTAAACTCGGACCTTTTCAGGCCTGAGAGTTTCTGCCAGCTCTTAAGCTAACTACCTAAGGGCTAGCTGGCGAGCGGCCGTCCACCTCATGGACTCTCCGAAGGGGCACCCGCTGCGGACACCAGCACCACCCGATCTCTTTGCGCAGCACCATCTGCCTGTGGTTGCTAGGGCTTAAGTCAACATGGTGTGGCAATCACATCTGGGAGTTGAAATTTTCCACCAATAAGAAATTCTCCGAACAGCTAGCCCCACAATTGGTTGGAAAAAGCAATCATAATCGGTTATTTGTTGGAAATTTTCAAGTTTACGCAATTTGCGTCGTATCTGGTTATTGCTTCGACAAATTTAGAAAAAAACCTAGCAGGCTACCGACTGCTACGAGCAAAAATGGTCAGCGTATCGAACATTGTGGCCTGGATAAGTCTTGTCCTCAGCCTCACCGCTGCCAGCCAACAGGTGTACACCATCATTGACGGCAGCCTCTGCATCAACGGCGAGTTTGTTGAGTCCTACCCGAACGAGAACAGCAGCGTTGGGTGCGCCGCTCTGTGCGCCCAAAACCAGCGCTGTCAGGCGTTCAGCCTGGCTGACGGTCCGTGCCAGCTGCTCGTGATCGACAAGTGCAGCAAGTCGGTGAGGAGCTGCGGCTGCTCCAGGAGAGGCCGGGTGTTCGTCAAGCAGCGGCCGGGACTCGAGGCGGGCGCGCTGTGTCCGTCTGGCTACGGCATGCACCTGTGCGGAGTGAAGTACAGGCTGTACTCTGGCTTCGGGCCGTGGTGGCTGAGCAGGCAGAAGTGCGAGTCAGAGAGCGGTCTGGTCATCATGGCCGACGTGACCAGCAACCAGGAGATGAGCCACGTGGACTGGATCTTCACCAATGGTAGTAATTCGAACTTCTGGCTCGGAGGCCTCCAGCCAGAAGGCAGTGCTGAGCCAGCCGGCGGCTGGTACTGGGTCGGCTGCAACATCAACGTTGATTCCGCTTTTTGGGCCACTGACCAGCCCGATAACTACTTCGGAGGAGACAATGCAATTGGAAAATATCAGGACCTAGTGGGACTTACGGATATCGGCGGCACTTACAGTGCGGTTTCCAATGTTCTGTGCGAGTGCCCGTCGCCATTTGATTGATTCGAGAAGCTGCAGGGACCGCCTGACAACAGGAACCGCGGATGGAGACATTTATTAACAAAATCATATTTCTAACCTTATCAAAGTAACCGTTAATAACCGTCTATAAGTACTTATCCGAATGCAAGCATGCCTTCTGTTTACAGTATACAGAATTTGTTTAATTTTTCAATGCAAACCTCTGTCGCCGAAAAACAATGTATTTAGCAGAATTCCAACAGTAGGGCCGAATAATAATCTATAGATGCTCGAAGACATGTTTTAAAAGGGCTCTATTGTAGTGATGCCTGCGGATCTCGTTTTTTTATCAAATCCTTGAGTAGTTTGGAATTATAACCCGATTTATTAAGATTATTAAGACATTACCTGAATACATGTACTTTTTAAAAAGCAAAAGTACTTTTAACATGAGCGTTGAATAGTTTCAACAGCTTACATGTACTTTTTCACTATATTCGACAAAGGCACAATGAAAAATGCAGTCACATTTGTTTAAACTTTATTCTGCTGTTTATTAGCCATGGAAGCTTTTACTTTTGATTTTCAAGCAAACCTTCTCTTAAAAAAACAAAGCTGTTTCTTTTTAAAAATCTGTGTAAGCTATTTAAATATATTTGACATCAGTTATTCCTCTACTATACTCTGATTCATAAAAAGTTTTCATCAAAGTTTCTTGACACTTATGATTCATTGTTTCATCTTTCGTATATTGGAGCTTTTATGATGCAAAACTAATCAAAATCTTTTACGATGGATCATTTCTACATTCACGAGTGTAATAATAGTGTACAGTGTATTAACTTGCATCCGAAAGCTTTTAATAAGGCCTGGAAAAATTTAGGCGGTTGAATAATGCCAGATCTTCACAATTAAAATCGAACACATTGTCTAAAACAAATAGAAAGCGCAGTAAATTGGTTTATCCAATATTTATTTAGCTATCTACCTGCTTGTAATGTAATTTAACTGATTCACCAGCGAAAATACCGTTTATGTGTTTATTCTCTGCAACACGCTTCATGCAAAGAGCCGTATATACAATTGTACTTAGCTATTGTACAGCAATCTTGTCCCCCCCCCTGGTGTACACTGAAGAACACAGCTAGCTAGCATTCATTCATTTCATACCTGTATTATAAGCCACATGCACTCCCTATTGCATTGCGACGGCAGTGTACACTTTGCCAAGTGAGGTGGTTGGCAGTTGCCTGTTGGGTCTGAGAAGCCATTTCAGCCGTAGCTATTGTGTATTACTCAGGCCTGCTCAAGCAAGAGAAAGAGGCGAAAGGAGAGGAAGGGAGAAGGGGGCGTGCGTGGATATTGTGTGCGTTTTCAGCTCCACACAAAACCCTCACAAGAGAGACAGAGAGAGCTCATAAATAACGACACACTGCTCCATGGTTGCTACGAGAATATCTCAGAAACTGTCTGACAGCCAATTTTAAGGTGCCATGCCAACTCTGCCAGCAGTTGTTCAGCAGAACCTGCCGCCAGAACTGCGGCAAGCGCTGATGCTGCATGATAAGCGGCATCAGCAACTGCAGATTGGCTCAAGGCTGGCTACTGACCAGGATCTGATCGATGCGGTGAAAAGTGAGTTGCATTTTTTAAGTTTGATTTAATTTGTTACAGAGAGAATCGCCTCAGAGAGAATCACCACTGAGAGAATCGCCCCAGAGAGAATCGCCCTAGAGAGAATCGCCCAGAGAGAATCACCCCGTAGAGAATCACCCCATAGACAATCGCCCCAGAGAGAATCACCCCATAGAGAATCACCCCATAGAGAATCACCCCATAGACAATCGCCCCAGAGTAAATCATTCCAAACAAGAATCGCCCCATAGACAATCGCCCCAGAGTAAATCACTCCGAACAAGAATCGCCCCATAGACAATCGCCCCAGAGTAAATCACTCCAAACAAGAATCGCACCAGAGAGAATCGCCCCAGAGATAATCGCCCCAGAGATAATTGCCCCAGAGAGAATCGCCCAGAGAGAATCACCACTGAGAGAATCGTACTAGAGAGAATCGCCCCATAGAGAATCGCCCCAGAGAGAATCACCCCATAGAGAATCGCCCCAGAGTAAATCACTCCAAACAAGAATCGGCCTATAGAGAATCACCCCATAGAGAATCGTCCCAGAGAGAATCGGCCTATAGAGAATCACCCCATAGAGAATCGCCCCAGAGAGAATCACCCCATAGAGAATCGCTCGACAGAGAATCGCCCGAGAGAGAATCGCCCCAGAGAGAATCGCCCCAGAGAGAATCACGACAGAGAGAATCGCCCTAAAGAGAATCTCCCCAGAAAGAATCATTCCAGAGAAATTACCACAGAGAGAATCGCCCCATAGATTAAATCGCACCAGAGAGAATCGCCCCAGAGAGAATCATCCCATGGAGAATCGCCCCATGGAGAATCGCCCAATAAAGAGTGGCCCTATAAAAAGTCGCCCAA
Source organism: Macrostomum lignano (assembly GCA_002269645.1). Lineage (NCBI taxonomy): Eukaryota > Metazoa > Platyhelminthes > Macrostomidae > Macrostomum > Macrostomum lignano. The sequence continues at coordinate 796,140 of NIVC01000102.1, forward strand.
CAGAGAATCGTTCCTAGACACAACTCCTAACCAGAGCTCTGCACCCGCCTCCTTCCAGAACAGTGGAAGCCGCACCTGTTCATCCTAAACTACTTCCGGGTGGACTCTCTACCTCGCCCACCGTTCACCCGAGAGCTGACGAACATGCCGCCCAGGTCAAAGTACTACGAGACCTTTCTGTGCACCTGCGTGTTCATTTTTGCTATCCTGCTGGTTCGCTGCGTTGACTATCTGCTGACGAGCAGGAAGCTGCGGCTGCTGCCCAGGTCTGAGTGAGGGGCGAGAGACATCTGCACAGAGTAGAGTCGTTGATGAAGATAATGCGCGTAGTCATTCTCTGCTAGGAAGATCGTTGTGGTGAATCTTATAAGACGGGCTGGTTGGCAGGTCTTTAACCACGCTCTGCTACCAAATTGTCCAATTGCTAGTGGGACAATTTAACTAGGAATGAACTTAACACTTGAACCTAAATTTAGCAACAGGCGGTCGTAAAGTCGGAGAGAGAGTGGCTAACAGCTCTTTAGTGACACTAGCGACCATGGGACGACTCTTAGGGCTTTTTAAGAACTCAACGACTGAGAAGTGACTGTTGTGTCGCAAGCCCGTCAAGTGAGTTTTAGAATCCTAAAAGAGTCGTGCAAGAGTCATTGTGTTGGCGCTTAACTTACTTTTGCTGGAGAGGTGACTCTTAGTCTTCAAACGACGCAAATGCGCTTCAAACACAACGCAGTGCTTCTACAGAAACTCTGGCACGCTTCAAATACGACTCTACGGCCCTGGAGTCACTTGAGTCGCCCTAAAGGCGTTTCAGAGTCGCAGACAATAAAGCACCTCAAAGTGACTCTTATGTGGCTCTTTGACGACTTTTTTGCGACTTTTACCGTGAAGTCTCATCGCTTAAGAGTTGTTTAGAGTCACTTCTATCCTATTTTACCTGTGTTACCTGCAACAAGTCTGAAACGACTCTGGAGCGATGCAAGTGTCTCTGGGACGCTTCTTGGCCTAAGTACCGTTTTCAAAGAGCCACTTCACCAACTCCCGGAATTGCAGATCGGCCACCTGGCTTCAGTTCTGCATCCTAACAATCCCATTCACAGTCTGCGTACTTGACTTCCCAGTAAAGAACTACGCTATTTTCTCCCTCACATTCAATGCCATCTGCGTGGCGGTGTACCTTGGCTGTCGGCTGCACAAGAGGCTGACTCAGGGCGCCAGTTCAACGCCTCCAGGCCTCGAAGCCGGCGCACAAACGGATGCAGCATTCATAAAAGCGATGGAGAACGGTCAGCAAGCACCTGTTGACGCCGAGACTAAGCAAATAACAAGACCTCCGCCGCCGTACAATGACTTGCTGGCAATCTACCGATCGATAGTGTACATCAGCACCGCCGTGTGCATCTTCGCCAGGGACCAGCCGTGCTGGAACAACGACTTTAGTAAGACGCACAGCTTCGGCACGGGACTGATGGACGTCGGCATCGGCTGCTTTGTGGTCTGCATCGGATCGCTGGGACCGACGGCAAGTCGAAGAATCGACAGTGTGGACAGGTGACGGTGTGCCAGATGTTTCATAGAAGCATTTCAATCCGATAGAGCTTAGGCACAGTCCAGACAGACATACCAGAGAGAGTCACACCTTCACATGTCAGGAATAGAACAGTTCACGAGAAGAATAACACCCAAGGAGAATCACATCCAGGGAGAATCACACTCAATGAGAATCACACCGGAGGAGAATCGCACCCGAGGAGAATCACACCCGAAGAGATTCACACCCAAGGAGAATCACACCCGAAGAGATTCACAACCGAGGAGAATCACACCCAAGGAGAATCACACCCAAGGAGAATCACACTCAAGGAGAATCACACCCAAGGATAATTACATTTGAGAATCACACCCAAGGAGAATCACACCCAAGGAGAATCACACCCGAGGAGAATCACACCCAAGGAGAATCACATCCAAGGATAATTACACCCGAGAAGAATCACACCCGAGAAGAATCACACCCGAGGAGAATCACACTCAATAAGAATCACACTCAAGGAGAACCACACCCAGGGAGAATCACATTCAAGGAGAATCACACCCAAGGAGAATTACACCCAAGGAGAATCACACCCGAGGAGAATTACACCCAAGGAGAATCACACCCAAGGAGAATCACACCCAAGGAGAATCACATCCAAGGATAATTACACCCGAAGAGAATCACACCCAAGGAGAATCACATCCAGGGAGAATCGCATTCAAGGAGAATCACACCCAAGGAGAATTACACCCAAGGAGAATTACACCCAAGGAGAATCACACCCAAGAAGAATCACACCCAAGGAGAATTACACCCAAGGAGAATCACACCCAAGGAGAATCACACCCAAGAAGAATCACATCCAAGGATAATTACACCCGAGGAGAATCACACCCGAGGAGATTCACACCATAAGAGAATCACACTCAAGGAGAAACACAACCGAGGAGAATCACACCCTAGGAGAATCACACCCTAGGAGAATCGCACCCGAAGAGATTCACACCATAAGAGAATCACACTCAAGGAGAAACACAACCGAGGAGAGTTGCTCCCGAGAAGAATCTGAGACAAACAGCCATTTCCGAATTGCAGATCTCAGACTCTCCGCAAGGCGGCCCTGCAGTCAGTAATTCTGACAGCCTGCGGCTTAGTGAAGACCATCTCAGTTGCCGTCATCATAGCAGCTAAGAAGATTCAATATGACGCGGCCTGGGCAGAGTACGGCGTGCATTGGAACGCATTCTACTCCTTGGCTGTGGCGCGCGGCCTTGGCGCCACCCTGGAGCTGCTGGTCCTGCCACGGTGGCTGCCACCACTGGGCGCGGCGCTGATTTCCGCCGTCTGTCACGAAGCTCTGCTGGCTGGTGGTCTCGCCCAGTTGGTGCTGGCGCCGGGTCAGCAGCAGACGCACAATCGATCCAATCTGATTGGCCAGAACCGGGAGGGCCTGGCCTCGATTCCCGGCCTCATCACTTTGTACTTTTGTGGCCTTCAGCTGGGCAGGTGGCTGAAGCCGGCGGAGGCCACACCTGGGCGGCTGCTGGCGCTGATGGCTGCCGCGGCTGCTGTGCGGCCGCTGACGATGGCCAGCGACGGGTTTTGGCTGCTGCCGGAGTCCCGGCGGCTGATGAACCCCGCCTACTGCGCCTGGCTGTTGGCCTTCTCCTGCTTTTGTTTGTGCGGCGTCTGGCTTGTGCTGGCGGCGGGCAAGAAGCTTCGGCTGGATGGGGACTCCACCGCCTTCGTGCACGAGGGGACTGGGCAGACGCGACT
>NIVC01000102.1:801949-974950 GCA_002269645.1 Macrostomum lignano
AGCGTCTTGGTGACTTTGAGTGACTGAAGCGTCTTGATGATTTTGAGTGTCTGAAGAGTTTTGGTGACTTTAGGTGACTGCAGCGTCTTGGTGACTTTGAGTTGACTGAAGAGTTTTGGTGACTTTAGGTGACTGCAGCGTCTTGGTGACTTTGAGTTGACTGAAGCGTCTTGGTGACTTTGAGTTGACTGAAGCGTCTTGGTGACTTTGAGTGACTGAAGCGTCTTGATGATTTTGAGTGTCTGAAGAGTTTTGGTGACTTTAGGTGACTGCAGCGTCTTGGTGACTTTGAGTTGACTGAAGCGTCTTGGTGACTTTGAGTTGACTGAAGAGTCTTAGTGACTTTGAGTTGACTGAAGCGTCTTGGTGACTTTGAGTGACTGAAGCGTCTTGATGATTTAGAGTGTCTGAAGCGTCTCGCTGACTTTGAGTGACTGAAGCGTCTTGGTGACTTTGGGTGACTGAAGCGTCTTGGTGACTTTGAGTTGACTGAAGAGTCTTGGTGACTTTGAGTTGACTGAAGCGTCTTGGTGACTTTGAGTGACTGAAGCGTCTTGATGATTTTGAGTGTCTGAAGCGTCTCGCTGACTTTGAGTGACTGAAGCGTCTTGATGATTTAGAGTGTCTGAAGCGTCTTGGTGACTTTGAGTTGACTGAAGCGTCTTGGTGACTTTGGGTGACTGCAGCGTCTTAGTGACTTGAGTGACTGAAGCGTCGTGGTGATTTTGAGTGTCTGAAGAGTGAAGAGTCTTGGTGTCTTTGGGTGACTGCAGCGTCTTGGTGACTTTGAGTTGACTGAAGCGTCTTGGTGACTTTGGGTGACTGCAGCGTCTTAGTGACTTGAGTGACTGAAGCGTCTTGGTGACTTTGAGTTGACTGAAGAGTCTTGGTGACATTGAGTTGACTGAAGCGTCTTGGTCACTTTGAGTTGACTGAAGAGTCTTGGTGACTTTGAGTTGACTGAAGAGTCTTGGTGACTTTGAGTTGACTGAAGCGTCTTGGTGACTTTGAGTGACTGAAGCGTCTTGATGATTTTGAGTGTCTGAAGAGTTTTGGTGACTTTAGGTGACTGCAGCGTCTTGGTGACTTTGAGTTGACTGAAGAGTTTTGGTGACTTTAGGTGACTGCAGCGTCTTGGTGACTTTGAGTTGACTGAAGCGTCTTGGTGACTTTGAGTTGACTGAATAGTCTTGGTGACTTTGAGTTGACTGAAGCGTCTTGGTGACTTTGGGTGACTACAGCGTCTTAGTGACTTGAGTGACTGAAGCGTCTTGGTGACTTTGAGTTGACTGAAACGTCTTGGTGACTTTGAGTTGACTGAAGCGTCTTGGTGATTTTAGGTGACTGCAGCGTTTTAGTGACTTGAGTGACTGAAGCGTCTAGTAGATTTTGAGTGTCTGAAGCGTCTCGGAGACTTTGGAAGACTGAGGCCTAGGGAGCGAGCAGTCCTAGTGTAAAGTAGACATGACTAAAGCGTCTTGGTGAATTTGAGTTTCTGGGGTGCTTTTTAGTGTCTGAAGCGTCTCAGTGACTTTTAGTGTCTGAAGCGTTAGTAGAATTCTATCACACTTTGCAATTCCAATTGACTCAAAATAAATTAGCTACTAAAAATAGATAATTTTAGACACTGTTTGAGTTTAGTTTCAGATTCGAAAGAATCAGGCCACCAGTGAGAGACCTGAGTACGTGGTTTGAACTATTTTTAGCATTTGCTAGCTACTTCTCCATGGCTATGTGGACAGAGGTCTCATATTGCTGGTTTTTCTATTGTAGAGAGGCAGGACCGAGTCTTTACCAACCAATCTTACAGTTTGAGGCAGACCCTCGCGGCACTCCATAAAATAGATGAGCAGCAAGTTTTATTGGGTTTCGTTTTTGTCGCAGAGAATATTCTGTTTTTAATATTTTTTCACGAGTTTATGGTAAACAAGGAGCTCAACTGCCAGGACTTTCCAGCTGTAAGTTATGAAATAGTCTTTTTAATTGTTTTCTTTGGCAATAAATAATAGTATTAGATGTTGTTGTAGTAAATGTACATGCACGAGACAAACGATCAGATATGCAATATTTTTATACTCGATACTACCCTATCAATGACCGTATGTACTTTGAAGTGGTAGGACAACCTCCTCCTTTGATGTACGATCTGTTGTATATTATTTGTACTTGTATACGTAGATTATTACAGTTGGAGATGAGATTTCGATTTGGAAGGGGTTAGATTAAAATGGGTCAAGATTGTTCTCTTTGCTGTCTGATACTCTGCATGTTGCCAGTGAGCGAGTTCTGTCTTAGAAGTGCTGAATTTAGAGTGCTGTACATCTTTAGAGTGCAGTCTTCCTCGAGGTGCTGTCTATGGGGTGCTGTCTACGGGGTGCTGTCTATGGGGTGCTGTCTATGGGGTGCTGTCTATGGGGTGCTGTCTATGGGGTGCTGTCTACGGGGTGCTGTCTATGGGGTGCTGTCTACGGGGTGCAGTCTATGGGGTGCTGTCTATGGGGTGCTGTCTATGGGGTGCTGTCTATGGGGTGCTGTCTACGGGGTGCTGTCTATGGGGTGCTGTCTACGGGGTGCTGTCTATGGGGTGCTGTCTATGGGGTGCTGTCTACGAGGTACTGTCTACGGGGTGCTGTATACGGGGTGCAGTCTACGGAGTGCTGTGTCCGGGGTGCTGTCTCCGGGGTGCTGTCTACGGGGTGCTGTCTATGGGCTGCTGTCTATGGGGTGCTGTCTACGGAATGCTGTTTACCGGGTGATTTCTGCTCAAGTCAAGCCAAGCAAAAAAGTAATTAAGTTGCACTAAATACCATTTAAGAAATTATTTTAAATTTTGTTTTAACGAATCATATACAAATAATTGCTTTTTATAATTCAGTAGGTTACAAACGAAACCAGCTGATCCGCTCAATCCAAGACCATCGAGATGACCAATCCAGCTGTTGACCTTCACAAAGCAGCAATGGACCCTGAAAACGGTCCAAAACATTTTATTGACGCAGTCAGCTCACTCGGAGCTGCAGTACTGCTCAAAGCAAACAGTAATGGAGCCACACCACTGCAGCTCTCTGCTATGACCTTCTCTCGTAAGGATTGGAAGGCTAGCGGAGTTCACATAGTGAGAGCTTCGAACTTGTCAACGCGCGATTTTTATGACAATACAGCCGCCCACTATGCTGCTCGAAATCGTACAAATGACGATGTTATTCTTGAAGTAGTTGCCATGACAAATTCCTCGGCCTGCCTGACGCATGCGAATGACAGGAGTGAGACACCATTGCAGTTGGCACTGGAGCACTGCAGATTAGAAACCGCTGAGCAGTTACTGAGCGGTGTAGAACTTTCTTGCCTGAGTCACAAGGACGTAGATGGCAACACAGCCGCCCACAGCGCAGCTAAAAATCCAAATGCCTTTGGGGCTTTCTGCGAAAAAGTTCTGAATTCAATCAAATCCAACTCAGTACCCGCGTGCCTCGTCGATAAAAACAATTTATTGCAGACTCCGTTGCACATTGCCATGGAAAAGTGCACCGCCAAAACTCTGCGGCCACTTATCCAAGAATTTAATTCAAAAAATTGGCTTCGTGCTCTTCTTGAACCTGGAGATTCTAACGGTAACACCTGTCTCCATGTGGCAGCTTTAGGCAAAGAGAAAGGCTCAATTCTCGAGGACGCTGTGAAGCTGCTCGGAAATAAATGCTTGGCTTGGAAAAACAAAAGCCAACAAACTGTGCTACACTATGCCATGTATAACTGCACTCCTGACACGGGCAAAGTTCTAATCGAAGCGGTTGACAATGCCGTTATCGAGATGAAAGACAGCAACGGTGACATGTGTCTGCATGTGGTAGCTAGGAGCAACAAAGATAGGGAAAGTACAGACGCAGTGCTAAAGGCTGCGATCCAAAAGCAAAATGATGGGGCAATTGTTTTCCGGCTGAATGAAAGATGGCAATCGCCTTTCCGTCTGGCTCTTGATGTCTTCGGTTCCAATGTGCCAAAGCAAGCTCCAACGAGAGAAAAGTACCAACTTGACACCTTTAAAAACACCATGCTGCATTATTTATTCAAGTGCTATCGAACCGAGGTGAAAGCTGACGACTTATCCAAAAAAGTGACGGATTTCTTTCTAAAATTTGATGAGATTCGCAAACACGTCGATCTCAAAGCGGAAAACAAGCTGGGCCAAAATTGTCTCCACGCGGCAGAGCTGCATCCTACTATGCTGCGCGAAGTTCTCCATGAGGCAGCTAAGACACACAGCTACAAAGAACATTTCGTTAAATTGCTTTACAGCTCAAACAGTTTGCATGTCGTGCACACATTTGCTAGTAGGTACGATTTGAAGCAAATTATCCAACCCCTGGCAGAATTGTCTGATAAGAAGGATGCAGAGCTGCTGAAACTGACGGTGCCAAAAGGCTCCAACAAGAACGCAACCTGCCTCCATTTCGCCTGCGAAGGAGGCCAAACGGCCAACATTAGGTATCTGCTATCAAACGGCCTCAGGCTTCAAAAGTTTACGGAGGCCGGTATGTCTTGCATCGACTTCGCGATCGATCGTGGAACTCTGGAGACAACTGAAAAGGCAGTAAAAAACTTCTACGAGGAACTCTCCAAAAAACAAACAGAAACAAGTGAGAACAATGGAGCGCAAGACTCTGATGCACTCCTGACAGCGGTGGAATCCCCAGATGCAGAAATTCTGCTGCTGATTGACCCAGCTCGCCGATCGATAAAGCTTCCTGACCGACGAACGGCTCAAAGGTTGCTGACTTCGGTCGCCGATCATAACAAGGATTTCTCCGCTCCGCAGCCAAAATCAGAGACGCTCTGGCGCCGTAAGCGTGACAGCGAGATTCTCTTCAAGATCATCGAGTTGGACTCGGTCAAAATTTTGCGCAGTGCCCTGCGAATCGATATCATCACGTCAAATATTGGAGCAGCAATGTTTGAATATCTCATTGAGAAGATTCAAGAACCAAGCGCCGCCAAGCACTTCCCTCGGCAGCAGAAATTTTGCAGCCGTGAGCGGTTTGATTTGTCCTCTGAGCTGCTGATCATCGACATGGCTGCATTCTTCAAGAAGGACGAAATTCTTCCTGACCTGGTTCTCACTCGTCAGTTCGAGCTAATTCCTGCCAGCATCAGCTTGCTGGTTGAGCTGGGCCCGAAAATACTCAAGATGCGAGCCAAGGCGCGCGGCAAGCATGCAAAGTTGCAGCAGCTGCACGAGAAAATACTGAGCATCGCTGTGAACGCTCTCGACGAGTTGTTTGCTAGCGCAGACGCCGACGAAAGAAAGCTGCTTTTCGACTATATTCAAGGCCGAATCGCTGACGAGAAGGGCGTCAAGGGTCCGTTGTTTCCTTTCAGAAATGAGAAAGGCGTGGTAAAACAGGGCACCATCATTGCCATGATAGAAATGGCCAATTGCAATGAGCTGTTTGCTACCGACTGTATCTTCAACCTGGCACAGAAAAACTTCGAGCAAGGACGCGAACCCAGCTGCTGCGGAGAGGAGAGTCAGCAGCAACAGCCGCAGCATCAAAATTCCAATCCATCAGGACCAGAGGCGAGTAATTCTCGAAGTTTTCTGTACCGTTCGTTCTCTCCGCTATCAAAATTTTGGCTCCACTGCGCATCTTTCGGAGCGTTCACCTTGTTCTTTACTTGGTACGTTATCGACTTCAAGACAAGCTTCGAATCCGGCTGGTACTCCGACATTGTGATTGTCCTGTTCACCATCAGCTTCACTATGCAGGAGATTATCGACATGCGCAGGCGTAAGAGGATTCGCACTTACCTTATTGGCGAAGCACACATTTGCAGATGCCCGAACTATTGCGAAGAGGTGCTCAACTTTTTCGACTGCACTGTGATCTTGGCGATGATAGTTGGCCTGACTTGGAAGTGGGCTCTGCTGGCATTGCATCGACCTCTGCAAGAGGCCTACCCCTCCCAGATGGTCTTCACCATCGCCTTCGGACTGCTGATGTTTCGCTGGGTGCATTTCCTCAGCTACTCGGGAGTCATCGGGCCGATCGTATCAATGCTGTGGAGTCTGCTGTTTAACGATCTGGCCCCGTTTATGGCCATCATTTCTGTGTTTATTTACGCTTTTGGAGTGTTCTTCTTCAACCTGCTTTTCCCGGTGACCAGTACGGACACGACTTCGAAAAAATATAACAGCAGTTGGTACGGATGGGACGCGTTCACTCAAGTTATGACTTTGCCGTTTAACATTTTGTTTACGAATTTCGACAAAATCGACTTCAACCCGCCATCGCTGACCAACGTTACCATCGGCAAGACTGCTCACGTGCAGGGCATCGGCGTGTTCGAGAATCTGATGCTGTTCCTATTCATGGGGCTCGTGAACATTGTTATGCTGAACCTGCTGATTGCTCTGTTCAACCTTCGAGTCAGCCGCATGGCCAACGAAGCCTTGGGGATCTGGCGCAAGACCTACTTTTCTATGCTACGAGAGTACGAGAGCCTCAGTCCCGTGCCGCCTCCTCTGTCCTGCCTCTGCTACATCTATAAGATGCTCAGCGACTGCTTTTGCTGCCAAACCAAAATCAGCCCTCACGGAGCTGAAGACGAGAACAACAATAAGGTGCGTGTATCTATCTACTACCACATCCCAGTTAACCCATTATAAACTTGTCACTTGTGTCGGTATTTATATTATTTTTTCACTGTCTCGTTACGACAATTTCCTTTTTTAGAAATGGTGGCTCACCCCTAAGAACTACCCAGAGCGCTACCTTAGGTTTCTCCGCTTTCAAGCCATGCAGTTCCGCCGGATCCGACCGAAACTGCTGACCGACCCCGACTGGAGCCGGAAGGAGCTGAAGTCGTTGGAGGAGGGCCTCGACAATAAGCTGGCCGACATCGCTTGCAGTGGTGACGGATCGAGCCGCAGACCGCCGCTAAACCGTCACGACGCCCAAGATGACATCAGGCCGGAAAGAAATCTGACAGCTCAATCTAGCCGGGAAGACCTGAGCGGTCGGCCTCAAGTGGAGAGACAGCAGTCTGACACCAACTCAAAGCTGGACATCATAAATGCGCAGATGAATTCCATGGAATCGAGCATAAAAGGCATACAAGACCAGATTAAAGGCATCACAGAGCTGCTTGAGAAGAAACAGAAGAAGAGACGCCGACGACAGAAGACGCAAACTACTGAGCACTCGGATGCGGCTGTAGGGAACCGAGACGTCAGAGCGGCTGAAACTGACTGAATTTGATATACTGGGTGAATTTCACTGGATTTGAATTGGTTCTGAGTTTTAGAAACGAATTACGTTTTCAACTTTTAACTTTTATCGATTGGATTCAGGTTTAAGTTGATCAGAAAAGTTTTAGAATTGATTTGGGGTTTTGTTAAAGCTTTTTTGAAGCTTTACAACTACTTTAATAACTGGATACAAAGGTTAAGGTATATGCGATCAGGTATAACGGTTGGTAGATGAAATTTCTGATCTACATGTATTACTACAAAAATTGGAAAATGCTTGCAACAAAACATTGTTGGCAACTTAAATCTGGCGGGGTGCTTTTACTATTTTTGTTTATTTTTCTTCTGAGTTTTTCTGAGTTTTTTTCTTAAACATGAGTTATTTATCTTAAATAGTTGTGCGATACTCAAGCAAAGAAAACATTTTTTCAGGCTGAATATAGTTTTAACCTTTTAATTATGATGTTTTTAGTTTTATAGCTTACTTGAATTAACTTCAAAATTAGTTGATTAGATACGAGTATTTCATCTTATGATGCTAAAACTTTCGAATAGAAAAGCACCCTGTGATACTTTTTAGAGAATTTATTTTTATGCTATGATATTAAAAAAACATATTACTCTCGAGAAATAAACAACTCGAGTTTTTAGTATTAAAAACTCTTCATAGCTTCTGTTTAGCCTAATGTTTGTGTTTTATTGAACGTGTGTTGTATAATAAGCATGCAGTTTAGCTAGCAACTCTTAATCTTCTTCGTGTGTCCTGTTTCTGTCAAATATAACCTTTTTTCACTAGATTTTAAAGTTTAGCATGTTCGAATTAGTACTACTATGAGTAACTTAGACTGACTCATTTGGCGATTGTTGAAAAGTCGAACTTGCAACAAAAAAGAAAACCTACCAACCAAAAAAGCACAAGCAAGGTCATTGTCAGATTAAGTTCACTCTCAAGGACCACTAAAGCTTTGAAGGCCACTTTTCGCCGAAAAATACATTACGGAGATAGGAAGTTTTCATTTTTTCAGCACAAAATTGTTATTGCTCTCAATAGGAGACAAACCAAATGTTCATCTTTTGATATGCTGTGCCTTTCTTATTGCTCTATTGATATTTATAAAGCGTTTCGTTCAGAAAATTAGGATTCGATGTTAATTTTTTATTCCACGTACATTTCCTGTACATCAATCAAAATCATAAAATACAAAAATCATAAAAAGCATGGCACAGCTCGAATCTTTGGTATATTATGAATCGATTTTATCATCTCTGTTACACATATTGTTACACAGTCAGCTTAGAATGACAAAAAAGGTTCATAAACCAATAAGCTGAGCCGCGCCATTTTAAGGGTTTCTAGGCACAGGACATATGCAATTGTACGTAGAATGAGAATAGAAATGAGAAAGCTGTATGGATATCAATGAGTTATAAGAAAGGCACAACATATCAAAATATGAACACTGGATCTGCCTCCTATCAAAAGCAATAACAATTTTTGTGACGAAAAAATGAAAACTTCCTATCTCCATAGTGTCTCTTTCGGCGAAAAGTCGCTTTCAAAACTTTTTCCGTAGATTTTGAATGTTGCGCCCTTCTACTTAAGAAGTGCGTGTTCACTCGTAGGTCAGTTTATCTAATGCCCTTGTGGTCGTCTCCGACGCAGACGTCCAAAAAGCAAAAAAAAATCAAAGTCTCAAGTCATGCTAATTTTTTTAATGCTTGAAGTTCCCTATAGCTAACTACATGGATTAGAAAGTTTTTTTGATTTCCTTGTTTCCATTGTAGCTTTTAAATGTCACAAAAGTCTGCTTGCAGTTCCATAGTGCAGTTGCACTTGTGAGGTCGCCGCCGCGACCACTCGCCAACACCAGTTCAGCTTACAGAGTGTAAGCCTCGATCTCACAAATGGTCAAGAAGTGGCTGAGCAGGTTCGTCACTCGAACTCGGCTGCCGAAGGCGTTGCAGCTGAAGTTGGCCACGGAGAACGGCTCCGTCAGGCTCACTTGGTTGCACTCGACGCCGTCCACCTGCAGCGAGAATTTTTTGAGTCTTTCAGCTAGCAGTCTGCCTGTTGTAGATGGTGACGTAAAAGACAAGCGACGGAGCGGCCAGCTGCCCCTCCCACCATTCGGACGGCTTGCGGCCAGTGTGGGTGCAGGACAAGTGCAAGTAGTTTTGGTTCTTGAGCGTTGCTTGAGAGTTGCCGAGCGATTTCTCTCGGATCTCACTTGCAAGTCATTATCTACACCGCGGGGGCATATACATGTAATACAATAGATAGACATACAATGGATTTGAGCTGTGTAATAAATAGAGGTGGGAGTGACGGGCGAGTTAATTAAAGCTCCAACTCAGTTTTCATGTGCGCACTTCGTTTACTGTTGTATGTCAAAATGGTCCGGCAGATGACAGATGCTGAGCGATGGCGGGCGGCTGTAGGCATGATCGAAGCCAGGATGTCTATTGGAGCAGTGGCTCGCTAGTTCGGCCGAACCCATAAGACCATCCAGAAGTTGCTGATCATGATTAAGTCGAGAGAGACAGGCAGTGTGGCTCACGCAAGTCGAGGCCAGCGTGGCCGCGTTCTCGCAGCACAACTGCTAGGGCGGATCGACGACTGCTGCGAACTGTCAGAGGACTCCCAACTCTCCCAGCCACTCTGCTCCGTCTGATGTGGGGCGAGAGAAGCAGGCGAGGAAACATCCTGAGTGCTCAGACCACCCGACGGCGTCTCCGAGAAGCTGGGCTGCACTTCCGAAAGATGCGCATGCGACCGCGGCTAAGTCCTGCTCATTTTGCCTGTCGTGAGCAGTGGGCCATGCAGCGCATTCACTGGAGGCAGCAGCAGTGGCGGCGTGTCGTATTCACCGATGAGAGCCGGTTTCGCCTTTTCCGAGCTGACGGTCGCACTGTGTGTGGCGAGAACCACGACAAGAGATTTTTTTTATTTATTAGAGGCAGGGGGGTTGTGTGCACCCTGGCGCACTTTATGCGACATAGGCACACAACCGGCGAGAGGCATTACTGCCCATTCCGCCGACTCCCCTGAGCAGGCATACAAGCGCGCGGATACGTACGCAGGCACACACTCACACAGGAGTGTACAGCGGCCCTAACTTTATTTATGGTTAGGCATGTACACTTCACTGCGCCTTGGGGGGTTGGCTCTCAAGGCCGTTAATTGCACGAGCGGAGCCAAGCCGAGATTCCAATTCAGCCCCAAATTAATGTGACTGCACTTGGAATCGAGCCTGGGTCGCTGGCACACCAGAGCAGCTGCGCTACCGCTGGGCTACGGCCCCCTCCGTCACGACAGGAGATGGTGCAGAAGCATGTGCATTGTGCAATGTGCGGACAGTCAGTGTCTATCCATGTCTGGGCTGGAATCTCATTACACTCGAGGACGGAAGTTGTCTTTCTGGACACAAATGTAAACGCCGATTCCTACACTCATATCTTCTGCAGGCTCATTTTTTTGCCCCTTGCCAACGCAGCCTTTGGAGGCGTTGCAAACTGCACACCCTTCAGGATGACAATGCGCCGCCACATCGAGCTGCCGCTGTGACACAACTGAAGGAGCAGCTGCAGCTACGCACGCTTCGCTGGCCTTCCCGGTCCCCGGATATGAACCCGATCGAACATGTGTGGGACTTTCTGAAGCGCAAAATTCAGCGGGAGAATCCGCCAGAAAATGTCATGTGCAACTGCGCCAAGCCTAATTTAAACCATTTGACAGATGCCGCAACCCTTTTTTGTCTAGCATGCTATGCTTAGAAATTTTTTCATTGGTTCTTTTGTAACTCGCATAAGTATAGATGCATTATAATTAATTAGCTATCTATATCTATTAAGTTGTATCTAAATTCCGTTCTATAATTTGTTATTATATACTTTTGCGCAAATTAAAAATTTATGCTGCATAACGACATTTCGAATATATATTTCTCTGCTTCTTGTATTGGTGTCTTAACTCTTAACTCTTATTTATTGTTATTATTATCATCAGGTCTGTTGAACATAAAATGGTCATTACATTACATATATATTACTCTCTAGTCATAGTAATGTTAGTATATAATTGCAATCTCTAGAGCGTTATGGACAAGCAAGCAAGCAAACATACAAACAAATATTAGAGATTTAGTATATTTAAAAGATGTGTGTTAATTATATAATTTCTGCTCACATAATTTTTGCAAAACATTCACTTGGAATTGGTCAAACAAAATCTACCATTTAAATTTGTGGCCACTTTTTAGATAATTTTGGTTCTGTATTCATTTCTAAAATGTTTATTATCTATTTTGACTTTTATTATGTTTAACTTTTACTTTGAAATTCCTTTCTCAATACAAATTTCAAAAATTTGTCTATGCCTAGCAACCAATGTTATATCATAATATCAAATATCATTTATATCAAGGGCTAAGCCAGGCAGGCAATTGTCCCCTTGGCTTTAGGGCTTTAGTAGAAACCCAGGAATAGGGGCCTATTGCCAGGAGGGGTTAAGCAAGTTTTTTTATCTAAAATATAGGCTCCATAGTCAAATAGGTAGCCTTTTTGCTTGAAAATTCTAGTGTGCCTTAAATATGAGGGTCCCCCTTGCCCCCCTCCCCAATAGATATTGGCATTGCCATTTGCCAACAGATATTTTCTCTTTCAAATAGATAATTCAAACAAAAAATGAATTCCTAATCTGACACTATATTATATTCAGCTTTAAAATTTAATTGAGACAAAAATTTATGTCTTCAAGAAAAAGCATAATTAATACAGATATAAAGTATGTCAAAATGAATTTTATCATGCATTCTAACAAAAAATTCTCATGCCAAAGAACTTATAAAGTAATGGTAGTATTATTAATAATTTTTATGTCAGTTTCTGATGCATGTCTTAGCTTTGCAATGATATTTTAACATACCTTTTTGTTCTCTGTTGAAGATGATACTGCTGCTGCTGTTACTAAATAATATAAGGGGTCTAGGTTACTAACTTCTATTTTATCACTGATGCAAGAATTATTTTGGGAATTTTGTAGGATTTGGAGAAAAGATTCAATTTCTACTACTAAAAGGAGTAAGCCTAAGGTTGCTCCTAGTTGCATAGTGTCCAAGTGGCAAGACACTGTCTATAATAATTAAACTAATCTAAGGGAGGGCTATGTGATCGATTGGAGTTGCCTGGGAAATAAGGCGCACTAGTGGAAAGTTTTAATAACTAGAGAATGCTGACATGGAAGGGATGCACTTTATAAGGAATTAGATAAGGGCAGGGTGCCTAATAGTTGAAAGTTAAGTGGTTAAGGAAGGCCTAATTATGACCAATTGGCAAAGGCCAGACAGGAAAGGCCTGAGATAAAAGTTGACTCTTTTACCGATTTATTTGCTTGTATATATACTGATTTTAGTAAAAATGGCAGACAAATCTACTAGCATATAATTTGCATAACAAGTTTAATGAGTACTGTAACTAGGTTAAGGCATTAGAATAAGGCAACAATTACTACTACATCAACATGTTCAATACATGTTTGACTTTTGTATTTCTAGGCCAGGGTCTAGATCATGTAGTAGTGTATGCTGGAACAAGAATCCTAGCTCATCTGAATGTGTACCAATGTATAGGGCCTACCAAAAGCAAAAAATTGCTAAAATGTAAACAAAAATTTCTCCTAAAAAGGTCATTTGGTTTTTTATAAGTAGAGTTTTCTATGAAAGGCTTTCATATAAAAAGTCTAAAATATTATAAATATTTTCATTTTACACAAACTTAAATGATACCTATAGAAAAAAATATATAAAATTGACACTCTTAGCAATAAGAATAATAAGAAGCAAAAAGTTTATGTCTGATTTTCTAGACTATACAAATTTTCCTTTACTTTATGTAAAAACATTAATTTATATTACAATTTTCATGCATGACATGAATTTATTCACCTAAATTTGTATGCAAAAAATTGCATGAATTTGTATGCCAAAATTTGTATGTGGAATTTTCTGGTGTACATGTAACCTTCTAGAGTCTAGTTTCTAGGGATATTTGCTTCCAAAGTATGCATTCTATGGGTTGTCTATATCTATTGCTGCATCTTTTGCTTGCATTTACTACAAGACACGCAATCAAACACATGATTAATTTGCATATTTCTCAACATATTTTCTGAGCTTTTTGGGTTTAAAATGACACTTTAAGTACATTGAGTCACCTAGCTTTTGTGTTATTCCTAAACAATGTCTGTTTCTTGGCAAATTTGGTAGCAAAAATATATTGTTGATATAAGTTTATTCATACATGCGCTACCTTGGGAATCACCCGGCTGTTTCTATTGGCAACACACACATGTAAGTCGCTATTGACTGAGAGCAGTCATGTGACTACTATTCTGTCCAATAGCAACACACATGTGTGTGTTGCCAATAGAAATGGCCAAGTGAATCCCAAGGTTGCACCCAAGCATGAGTTTATTGTAAAATGTTGCAAGCATTTTCTTGAAACAATTAATAATAACTTATTAGAAACAACTGTATTTGTGTAAATGTCTTATGCTATGTATAGATAATTGCAGTTAGTATTGTAGTTGAGGGGAAAGGACAATAAAGCTAGGAAATTTTTGGAAATGTAAATATAAATTTAGTATAAACAAATATAACTGTTAGCTGTCCAAATTAATGTATTTGACATACACCTTGTTGCTCTAGTCTTGTTGTCAAGTCTAGCAAGACTTGTGAAACCAGAAGAGGCACAATGGGCACTCAATCTGCAGATATAGCAATGTCCCATATATGCTTGTAGATACTTACATGAATTATCTCAATTCAAGGCATTAATTTTCATTGTAACTTACCCACTCAATTGTACTCATAGAATAGGGGTTTTTCTAAATGGCAACTATAGCATGTGTTTTGGTTTTGATCTTTTGTCAAAATTAGTTATTGCTATCTTCATAATGCCTTGTGCAACAGATAGCTTTGGCTGCACATTAGGCATATTAAGTGCACCTACCAAGCAACAAATTTCTACCAAAGAGTAGAACAAAAATGCCACAGGAGTTGGAGTCTATTTGCTGCATGCAAATCCAAAAGGAAAGTGCAGAGCTTTCCCTCTAGGAGTTACCAATGAGTGGGCCAAAATATCTGTTGATAATGATATCTAACAATAGGAATAGTGCACTAAAACCATAAAATGAATTTTATGGATGCAAAGATTTGCATGGGGTTTAATAAAATAATTTTAGGCTTGGTATATTCCTTACTTCCACTTTCTTGCTATTTCCTCAACTTTATTCTTTCTTCTTCTGCCAGTGCACTTCATTGAGTCCAATAAGTAGATTTTTTCTCATCAAAGAGGATTGCTACAAGCCAAAAATTGCTCAGCAACAACATTGGAATAAGAATTTTTGTTCTTTTCTAATTGTTGGATTGGATAGTGGTACGAACAAAATGGATTGTATTGTTTCTTAATAATTAATATGCAAGTATTTATATTTGCAATTGTACTTACACTTCTTTCTGTTGCGTAGTTCTGCAAAGCTTCTTTTGTTGGAAGCAGAAGATTTGTTTGGGTTGTCAATGATTGCATAAAAGTCACTTGGCTTCATGACAACAGCATCTTTGATTTTGCTAGCCACTGTATAGTTTGCAGGATGGGATAGGGCCAAAATTGCCTATATCATTTCTCAATCCACAGTGAGAACAGCATTAAAAACACCTATTTAAGGATATATCTAACAGTTAAAAGATGGTCAGTCCACTTTAAATGACCAGCAGCCACATTCTCACTGCCCCCACAGAGCAAAAACTTGACTCCACTGACTTTCAAGGCTATGGAGAGAACTTATCTTTAAACCTTTAGCCAAAAGCAAGCACTTGGTATGGAATAAGCCAGCACTAGCACCATTAGATCTGATCTGCAGTTTTATTGGCTTTACCCATATATATTTCTATACTTTTCTGACAAATTCAAAGTTGAATTTTCTATCTGAAGTTGAATTTTGCAAAAAATGATTATGGAAAAAGGACACCACAGACATTTGAGGTTGTGTAACACTAGTGCTGACTTTCCTTCACATTTCCTGGTGTAACTCTTAAACAAAACCAGATAGAAAGAAAATTCAAATGACAAGTTTTTCATAGAAAGATTATCTTTAGTTTGACATATAAAATGTAAAAATTGGTCAAGTTACTAAGGAGCTAGAGCAAAAATTCTGGGAACTTTTGGGACACCCCTTGTATTTTCAGTTTTAAGTTTAGTATATAAACTACTTGGTTGGCAAACTCTGGCCTTATAATCCACATATAGCTTCCAAAGCCTCTCTCTATCTAGCATTCAAATCTTTAGAAAATTCATAATAGCAATTTTGGCCTAGGAGATATTCAAGTGTCTTTTTTAGAATTAGAGCCTCTTCTCTAATTAATAATTCTTTCTCTTTCCTTTTTTCTTTCTTTTCCCTCTTTTTCTGCTTCTTTTCTTCTCCTCTTTCTTTCTTCTTTTCCCTTTTTATTTTCTTCCTTCTTCTTTATAGTCTCCTCTCTCTCTTCAATTTTCTCTTATTCTCCTCTCCTTCTCTCCTTTGAATTATAGCCATGCACTGAATTTTCTGTTGTGTCTTTAACCAACAAATAAAAGGCGGAGGTTTGATAGAAAAAAAAATGCAGCCGATTTTGGTCTGCTTGTAGCCTTAGTTCTGGCTATTTCTTATTCCTTTTATTTCCTATGGGCTGTTTGCCTCAGATCACATCCGAGGGCCTGTACCCAAGGCGCCGTCAGCACCATAGACAGCTTCCCAGCTGCATACAAGCGTAGCATAAGCACATGTGAATTCGCACTTGTACAAAGCGTACAAATAGCAGAACTTGTCCACAACACCTCCCTCCTTTTACAAAAAAGAACTGTCTAATCCCTTTAAGCACTCCATGGCTCTTAGCAGTTCATTCCTTGTAGTCAATTCTTGGTTTGGCTTGCAACCGCGAGCTTCGCCGCACTTCCGGTTGCTCTGCTGTCTGTGGGCGAGCCACATTCTTAGTGACACTGGGTGCTATAGCCTCAGGCGTCGTAGTCTCTGGCTCAACTTCAGTATCAGACACGCCTCCGGGTTCGCAGGGCCGCGCTTGCTCGTCTTGCCTTGGTCCAAGTCCTCTCATTGTGCACTCTGCAGTTTCCGGGTGGCTTCCTTCCAAACTGTCCAGCCTCTCTGTCTGATCCTCCGATGTTTTGCGTGGGCAGAACCTTTGCAGCTGATCCAAATGAGCTTTTTTAAATTTCTCTGGCCCAACCTTTATTATTGCTGTGTTGGACCCCTTCGGACAGACAAGCGTAGCCTCTTGTACTCGCTGACCCGCCCGGTAGACCAGGTTCTCCCCGGGTTTCCAGGTAACCTGTGTTGTCAGCAGCGGCGCTCGCAGCTTCCTGCCTACCAGTAGTTCAGCTGGAGATGCTCCACCTACGCCAACGGATGCTCGGTAAAATAGCAAGTATCGATCAATGGCGGCTTGTGTCAGGCCGTTCGCTGGATCGCTTCCTTGATTGTGCGTACGAACCTCTCTGCTAGCCCGTTGCTTTGGGGATGGTAGGCGGGCGTAGTGATCGGGTTGCAGCCGACCCTTGTTAACCACTGGCGCGTCTCCTCGCTCACAAAGCTGGGGCCGTTGTCTGACAGGAGCTGAT
This sequence comes from Macrostomum lignano, assembly GCA_002269645.1. Lineage (NCBI taxonomy): Eukaryota > Metazoa > Platyhelminthes > Macrostomidae > Macrostomum > Macrostomum lignano. Next base: position 818,862 of record NIVC01000102.1, read on the forward strand.
TTGGGACACCTTGTTGTGCAAACGTCCGTCGGAAGCAGTTGACAACGGTAGTTGATGTCATGTCTTTCGTGAGGTGCACTTCTGGATAACCGGAATAGGCGTCCACTAACACCAGTAGGTAGTGCCCGTCAATTGGACCGGCAAAGTCCACGTGGACTCTGGTCCATGGGCCCTCTGGCTTGGGCCACGACGTGCAGAAGTTTCTGTTCCGTGGCTTTGATTTCCTGCAGACTTGGCATGTTCCCACACGTGACTCCACCATCTTGTCCATCCGAGGCCACCAGTAGTATTCTCGTAGCAGAGATTTCGTGCGCGCAATCCCGAGGTGCACTCCATGGGCAGCGGCCAGTGCCTTCTCCCTTAATGTGATGGGAACCACCAACTTGGTTCCACGAATGATCGCGCCATCCTGCACTGTCAACTCATCCGCAATTGGCTTGTAGGATCGGATGTCGGAGTCATTGAATTGCCCAGTTCCAATGGCATGTGTGAGCTTCCTCAGTTCAGGACACTCCTGAGTGTGAACGATAACCTCCTGCAGGCTCAAGAGACTGCGTTCACTCAGTGGGACCCGTCCGACATGATGAGTAGACACTGCTGCAGTTGGAGCAACTAATCTCGACAGCGAATCAGATTTCATTTCGGCCGACTTCCTGTACGTGATGACGTAACTGTACCCTGAGAGAGTGATGGCCCATCTCTGTAATCTTGCAGATACTCTTTCAGGTAGTTTACTGTTTTGGCCAAATATATAGGTAAGCGGTCGATGATCTGTGACTAATGTGAACTCTCGTCCAAACAGGAACCGGTGGCAGCGCCGCACTGACCAAACTATTGCCAATGCCTCTCTTTCAATTTGAGAGTACTTTCTTTCGGCCGCTGACAAAATCTTGCTGATGAAGATGATTGGCACTCCATCCTGGCTGAGGACACCCCCAATCGCAACTTGTGAAGCGTCACACTCTAGTTCGAGCGGTTTGCCGGGATCGTAGGACATCAGCATCGTCTTTTGAGTTAGAGACGCCTTGATCTTCTGAAAAGCTGCTTCTTGGACGCTGGTCCACACAAACTCGCAATTCTTGCGCCTCAGAGTCGACAGCGGTTCAACCAGGTCGGCCAGATTCCTGATGAATCGTCCACAGAAGTTCACTAGCCCAGAAAGGACTCCAATTCGGCAATGTTCTTGGGAGCCGTCATCTCCTGAATTGCCCTTACTTTCTCTGCGTCCGGCTTGATTGTCCCGGACTCCAGAATGAAACCAAGAAATCTGACTCGGCTCTTTGCCACCTGGCACTTCGCTTCATTAATCTTGAGGTGATGGCGTGTTAGCCTATCCCTAACAGCTGCCTCTCGCTGTCTGAGCTCGTCTCTGGTTCGGCCGCCGATGAGTATGTCGTCAACATAAGCGACAGAGCCCGTGATGCCCTGGATTACGTCGCTGATGAAGCGTTGGAAAATGCTCGGTGCCGTCTTGATGCCAAAGACAAGCCGATTATAGCGAAAATTCCCCAAAGGAGTAGCCATGACCGTTAACTCTTTCGACGGTTCGTCAAGTTCTATTTGATTATAAGCCTTCTTAAGATCTTAAATCGTATACAGCTTGCACCCTGAAACAGCCGAGAATGCTTCCTCCGGCGTTGGAGACGGGTAACTGTCATCGACGAGTTGTGGATTAACTGTCTGTTTATAGTCTACGCATAACCGAAGAGTTTTGTCTGGCTTTTGGATGAGTACGATCGGCGATGCCCAACTAGAGAACTGGACCGGCTCGATGATCCCTTCTTTTAGCAATTCATCGATCTCTGCCTTGAGCTTCTCTTTTAGCGCAAATGGCACGGGACGGGCTTTAATGTACTTTGGCCTGGCATCTATTTTTAGCTCTAGATGTGCCTTAAATCTGCTCGTTGTTTCCACTAGTGACTTTTGGTCAACTTGGCGCACCTGGTTGTGTCCAATGGAGATTGCTTCGAGATCCACGTGCACCACGTCTCTTCCAAGCAGAGCAAACATTCTGTTTGAAGACACGACATGAAATAAGACAACAAACTTTTGGTTGTTCCACACAGCTTGGATCTTGAGCTGGCCCAACAGGTCAAACCGGTGGCTGTCCGTATACCCGATCAAGACTGCTGTACTGGGCTGCAGTAGAGGTTCTCCCAGCTGCTTCCACAACCTGCTGGACATCACCGACACTGTGGCTCCAGTGTCAAGCTGGCATTCAATCATCTGATCTCGGCCGTTGACCAAGCACTCCAACGGGATAGTCGGAAAAGATCCATTTCTGGTCGAAGTAGAGTGTACAACTGCCAGAACGTCATCCGATTGAGCATCTTTTGTCTGTGACACGAAGTGTTGTCCTTCGCCTTTCGACTTACATTGCCTCTCGAAGTGGTTTGACTTTCCACATTTCCGACAGGTCTTTCCCTTTGCTGGACACTCGGTCTTATTTTTGTGCATTCCGCCACATCTTGAGCATCTGATATTCGCTGTGGAATTGGCCTGAATGCCAAGCTTCCTGTCTGCCGGCCGTGCCGGTCTCGACGGAGCCTTGGTGTGAAACTTCCGTCCCACCTTCATGACACTTTCAGTGCGCGGACCTGTTGCGGACTGCATGATTTGCGTGTCCTTCAATGCCGACATTGCCTCCGCTTCCGCCACAGCTACTTTAAAAGTCAGCGCCTTGTGGTCCCTTACCAGTAGTTTAGCTATTGTCGCCTTGTCGTTTAACCCACAAATAAATTGGTCTCGGAGACGCTCTTCGCGATCAGCAAACATACACTTGTCCGATGCTTTAAGCAGCCGCTCCGCGAACGCTCTGACGGACTCGGACGTCTCGCGCCTCAGATTCTGAAATGTGTAACGTTCAGCCAACGCATAGGTCTGCGGAAGAAGAATCTCCTGAAGCGCAGTCTTCAGTTCTTCAAACGACCTTGAGCTTGGGACGTCCGGCGACAGGCGGTCTGCTAATACATCATATAGTGATGGCGCCAAGCGCATTAGCAGAACCTGAGCCATGTCCTCATCTGACCAACAGTAGAAGCGAGCAGCAACGGTGAAGCGGTCTAGCCAACGCTCGAACATCTTGCCGTCCTCAAGCTTCTTGATTTCAGCCATGTTGGTCATTGAGCGGCAGTTGGACAAGCCTTCGAATGGCTGATATCCACGACTTTGAAATGTCGAACCGAATCCCAGCAATGGCATCTTTGACGTAGCTCTAGGTGATTTGGTGGTCGACTTTGCAGGTGACTTAGCGGGCGACTTTGCAGGTGACTTGGTAGGCGATTTCACAGGTAACTTAGCTGGTGACTTATCGTCCAATGGGAGTTTCCCTGTGTTCTTGGACATATCGAGCTGTGCGACGCCAATTGTTGTGTCTTTAACCAACAAATAAAAGGCGGAGGTTTGATAGAAAATAAAATGCAGCCGATTTTGGTCTGCTTGTAGCCTTAGTTCTGGCTATTTCTTATTCCTTTTATTTCCTATGGGCTGTTTGCCTCAGATCACATCCGAGGGCCTGTACCCAAGGCGCCGTCAGCACCATAGACAGCTTCCCAGCTGCATACAAGCGTAGCATAAGCACATGTGAATTCGCACTTGTACAAAGCGTACAAATAGCAGAACTTGTCCACAACATTTTCTATCTGACCTTTATGGCTAAAGTAGTTTTCCAACCTCTGAGCAAAACAAAAACCTAAAAATTATAGTATAGATTCATTATGGTTAAATATAATTCAACTTTCTAATTATTTTAGTGAAATATCAAATCATTCACATGTATTTTGCATTTATCCATTAAAGATTTTTTCAAATTGCAAGTTAAAAAAATATAGGTATAAATTAAATTAGGTAATATTTTTAATGATAGCAAAATCATGCCTATGCAATATACGGCCAAGCCAATATAGCAAGGTGAGAAGATGGCCAAGGCAGATATATCTTATAAAAGTAATCAACTAAATACCAAAACTTATGAGAGAGATATATAGGACAAAGAAATAAAATGAATAAAACAATAGAAAACATACAAGTAAAAGAAAAAGAGAAAATTTATATCAGTGATTAAAAAATAAAAAGAGAGATGAACCATCTAAATATACTAAATCTCTAAGGTTTGTATGTTTGTTAAATACTTAAAGCCAAAGAAAGCTATTGATATAGGCCCTTTAACAATACAAGTATATTGCATTTTTTGTAGAAAAACTATTGCACTGGCTAGGCAAAATTCAAAGTTAGTTGATTGTGAAAGAAAACTAGGAAGTAATAAAAATCACACAAATATTAGTAATGCAAGATTGAAACATTTCTATAATATAGAAATTAAGTATAGTTAACTCTGGATTCAATTTTAAAGCCTAAGGTATAAAACTTTATTATTAAGCATTTTTACTGTTTACAATGCTAATGAAGTTCACAATTTTGTATTGAATTTTTCTGTTGCATGAACCAATTCACCACAAAGTTACTTTTAAAAGAGTCCCTAACAAGAAGACAGCAAAAAATGCTTCCAATATGAGTCAGCGGCTGTCAGCATTCGGCATAGTCAGCACACTGGTTCTGATGGTGGCGCTTGCCGCGGCTTCGCAGTCCCGGCCTGCCTACTACCTCGCCAGCCAATCGCAGCCCGCGAATCCCGCCGAGTCCTCGCTGGACGATGGAACAGCCGCTGTCGCCGCCTGCAGGTTCGCGGTTGATGCCCGCGTCTGCCGGCTGGATGCCGCCTCCTTGGAGGCGCTGCGCCGCCTGCACGCTGCCCTGGACGACGACAAAGATGGCAGCGTTGATGCCGCCGAGCTGGACGGCTTCGCCAGAGAGGAGCTCAGTCAGGTGCACAGCTTCGAGCGGGTGTACAGCGGCTCCAATGCTGCCGGGCAGAGCCCCGCCGACACCGCCGCGGCTGCTGCTTTTGGTAGCAGAAAAGGCGGCGGCGGGAAAGGCAACGCCTTGGACCTTTGGCGGGCCTGGCGGGCGTCAGAGGTGCACAACTGGACTGTTGAGGAGGTAGGGCTATCTGTGTCTGTCTGTCTGTCTGTCTGTCTGTCTGTCTGTCTGTCTGTCTGTCTATCTGCCCACCCACCCCACCCACCCGCAGGTGTGCAGCTGGCTCTCAGCCCACGCCTCCCTGGGCCAGCTGGTGCCCCTGGCCAGAGAGCTCGGCATTGACGGGCCGCACCTGCCGCTGCTCACAGAGCTCAGCCCGCACCCCTCCGTGGCCCCGCTGGCGCAGGCGCTCAGCCCTACGGAGAAGCGGAAGCTGACGATCAGGGCGACCGACCTGGTGCTGTTCGGGCCGCCGGGGAGTGAGTGGCTGCTGCTGGGTTATCCTTGGCACTGTGTCTCTTTGTAGGGCTTCTTGTTCATTGCATGTATTTTGTCACATCTTCAGTCCCAGTCCGAGTCCCAGTCCCATTTCCATTCCGAGTCCCAGTCCGAGTCCCAGTCCCACTCCCAGCCCCAGCTCACTCAGCAGCCCCCTTGCAATCCCCAGGAGCGCACAACCCCCTGAAAGACTTCCTGACGGTGCTGTGCCTGCTGGCCAGTCTGGGCGGTGCCTGGACAGTGTGGGCGCAGCTGCGGCTGACAGACCGGCAGCGAAGGCGGGTGTTTGCGGAGCTGGACAGCCTCCACCATGCCGAGAGGTCGCTGGGAGACCTGCAGGAGAAGTGAGCTCACGACACATTTTCAATGCTGCTTTCAGTGATTTAAGTGCTGGCCTTTTGCTAGCTCTGCTTTGGCTTGCTTTTGGTGGGCAGGGCTGCCTGATATGCGCAGTTGCAGACTGTGAATGTCGGCGCTTTAGACCAGTTTTAGCGAACTGGGGCTGCGGGTGCTCAGGTGTTGTTGAGAGCTGGGGGTGATTGAGTACTGTATGGAATTTGTGTTGACATTCTAGAACTGCGGTTGTTTACCTGGAGTAAAGCTGCGAGTTGCTATGCTGACTTACAGGTTGAATGTGTATGCGTAGCTTGCTTAGCATTTTTTGGTTCAATATGCTCGTTATTAGAAATTTGCGTAATTAAGAGCATAATAGGACAGACAGACAGACAAAACAAACACACTGAGAGACAGACAGACAGACAGACAGACAGACAGACAGACAGACAGACAGACAAGACAGACTGACAGACAGACAGGCAGACAGACAGACAGACAGACAGACAGACAGATAGGCACACAGACAGACAGACAGACAGACAGACAGAGACACAGACAGACAGACAGAGAGACAGACAGAGAAACAGACAGACAGGCAGGCAGACAGACAGATAGACAGACGGGCAGACAGACAGACAGACAGACAGACAGACAGACAGACAGACAGATAGACAGATGAAGTCTCCAATTCCTGTCAAACTGCCCACATCAGGCTCAGCAGATCTGAGCAACAGCGAGAGCTCGACAGAGCGGAGCGACTTCGCCTCCAGGATGTTTATCAGAAAGAGATCGACAGTCTGAAGGTGAGTCTTTGAGCTGGTAGATCTCTGAAATGATCGTTAGTCCCACACCAAAGTGAGTCACTCCCACACCGCTGTGAGTCACTCCCACACTGCAGTGAGTCACTCCCATACCGCAGTGAGTCACTCTCACACCCCAGTGAGTCACTCCCACACCGCAGTGAGTCACTCCCACACCGCAGTGAGTCACTCCCACACTGCAGTGAGTCACTCCCACACCCCAGTGAGTCACTCCCACACCGCAGTGAGTCGCTCCCACACTGCAGTGAGTCACTCCCACACCGCAGTGAGTCACTCCCACACGGCAGTGAGTCACTCCCACACGGCAGTGAGTCACTCCCATACCGCAGTGAGTCACTCTCACACGGCAGTGAGTCACTCCCACACCGCAGTGAGTCACTCCCACACTGCAGTGAGTCACTCCCATACCGCAGTGAGTCACTCCCACACGGCAGTGAGTCACTCCCACACCGCAGTGAGTCGCTCCCACACTGCAGTGAGTCACTCCCACACCGCAGTGAGTCACTCCCACACGGCAGTGAGTCACTCCCACACCGCAGTGAGTCACTCCCACACTGCAGTGAGTCACTCCCATACCGCAGTGAGTCACTCCCACACCGCAGGCAGAGGCCGGGCGGCTCTCGAGTCAGCGGCTGAACACCACGGAAACAGATATGGCAGAAAAGCTTCGTCTTGCAGAGCAGGAGGTCTGCCAGCTCAGAGCCGCTCTGGAAACTGAGTCCCAGCGAAGACCCGCAGCCGCTGCGGTGTCACCGGAGCTGTGGACTCTGCTGCAGCTGACCTGGGAGAGTGAGCTCAGGTACTGCCGGCAGAACTGGCAGCAGGCTGAGCTGAGACTGGCCAAAGCATCTGAAGGGGTGAGAGCTGCTGTCTTGTTCAGGATTTTCTGCTCTGCGGCTTCCAACTGCTCATTTGCTATCCTCTTTCAGCTGGAGCGGCTGAGACGGAAGCAGAACTCAGCGATTGGCGTACTCAGGGGCGCCTTCAATTCTGCCGAGATGGTTGGCACCTTTGAGATGAGCATTGCTGAGGCCAAGTGAGTTTCTGTACTGATTGATGCCCCAGCTTAGCACCCCTGAAAAGAGTGATTGCAATCAACTCACTAGTGACTTTATCGACTCTTGTGAATTTGTATCACGTGAGCTCCAGAATCTTAAGAGTCTTTGTGTTAGCGCTTAACTTTCTACTAACTCAAGTAGACTGAATCGAGTTATAAATTGTTATAAATGCAAAATGTGATTCTAATTTATAAAGTGACGCAAACTCAGTGATTTTACGACTCCAGCACGCCTCAAAAATACGATTCTACGGCCTCAGTGTCATTATATAAGCGCCCCAGAGTCGCTTCAGAGTCGCAGATTGATACTTAGGCGACTATCTGAGGTACCGTGACATCTCGTCGTCTGGAGTCACTTCTTTCCTGTTTTACCTGTGTTACCTGCAGCCACTCTGAAACGACTCTGGGGCCACGCAAGTGACTCTGGAGCGCTTCTTAGCCTGGGTACCGTTTTCATCGGGTCCAATAATCGCCCCAGTTCAGCCCCAGTTCAGCCCCAGCTCAGCCCCAATGACCCCAGCTCAGCCCCAATGACCCCATCTCAGCCCCAATGACCTCAGCTCAGCCTCAATGACCCCAGCTCAGCCCCAGTTCAGCCCCGATGACCCCATCTCAGCCCCAATGACCCCATCTCAGCCCCAATGACCTCAGCTCAGCCCCAATGACCCCAGCTCAGCCCCAATGACCCCATCTCAGCCCCAATGACCTCAGCTCAGCCTCAATGACCCCAGCTCAGCCCCAATGACCCCAGCTCAGCCCCAATGACCCCAGCTCAGCCCCAATGACACCAGATCAGCCCCAATGACACCAGCTCAGCCCCAATGACCCCATCTCAGCCCCAATGACACCAGCTCAGCCCCAATGACCCCATCTCAGCTCCAATGACCTCAGCTCAGCCTCAATGACCCCAGCTCAGCCCCAATGACCCCAGCTCAGCCCCAATGACCCCAGCTCAGCCCCAATGACACCAGCTCAGCCCCAATGGCCCCAGCTCAGCCCCAATGACCCCAGCTCAGCCCCAATGACCCCATCTCAGCCCCAATGACCTCAGCTCAGCCTCAATGACCCCAGCTCAGCCCCAGTTCAGCCCCGATGACCCCATCTCAGCCCCAATGACCCCATCTCAGCCCCAATGACCTCAGCTCAGCCCCAATGACCCCAGCTCAGCCCCAATGACCCCATCTCAGCCCCAATGACCTCAGCTCAGCCTCAATGACCCCAGCTCAGCCCCAATGACCCCAGCTCAGCCCCAATGACCCCAGCTCAGCCCCAATGACACCAGATCAGCCCCAATGACACCAGCTCAGCCCCAATGACCCCTAAGCCGGCTCCGCACTCCGCAGGGAATTCGCCGACAAAGTCAAGCTTGACGTCTCCGAGCGGATGCAGCGCTGGGCCCGCATCGAGGAGCTGCTGGGCGTCGAGATGCAGCAGCCATCGCGAGGCGTCGCGGTGACGCAGCGAGCCGCCGAGGCGCCGCAGTCGGCGGTCAGCGCTGCCGCCACGGCTGTTGGCGGCGCCGTTCTGAGGCACAGAGGTGCGGAGTTGCTGGGTATTTTTGAGTCTGGGTAAACAGCGGAAGTAACTATGACAATCTTAGACAAATAGAATGCCTCGCCACCTTGTCAGTCCAATCCAATAGCAAATCCTGTTTGTTTCCCGGCACCTATCAGGAAGCCAGTTGCACATAAGAAATCTATCGCAGGATGGTGAGCTGGTTGCAGACGCGAAATTATTCGAAAATTATTCCTAATTTTTATTTTTTGACAATCGGACCGGAATTTTTCTTGCTTCTTTGTTTTTTCAGTCAGCTACTTTCAGTAGAAAAGTTGAAAAAGAGCAACTATTTTTAATTAAATTTCTCCCAAAAAACCGCCTCTTACAGCCACAGTGCCGGCCCACCTAGCCCGCCCGATCAGCTCTGCAGCTCTTCGGCTGCTGGACAGCGACATCGACATGCAGCAGCCGCGGCAGGCAGCTGGGCGCAGGAGATCTTCAGCCAGGCCCGGTGAGCAGCTTTTTGTAGTGTATAAAGTTTTATACGATACATATCGGCAATTGATTATCTAAGCTTTCCGGGTACTGCTAAGTACCGAGTCCACAGATTTATTGAACTCTATGGTCAGAACTGGTTATTTATTATTTTTTCGATACATATCGGTGGTTGATTATCTAAGCTTTCCGGTGCTGCTAAGTGCTGAGTTCACAGATTTATTGGACTAAATGGTTAAAACTGGTTAGTTATAATCATTTCGATACGTATCGGCATTTGATTATCTAAGCTTTCCGGGTACTGCTTAAGTGTCAAGTTCACAACTTTTTGGACTCAATGGTTAAAACTGGTTATTTATAATTATTTCGATACATATCGGCTATTCAGCTTTATAAAAATCCGGCCGCTTCTTTTCAGCGGACGCTCTCCCTGCAGCCTGCGGCAGCGGCCTCACTTGGCCGAAGACCTCCGCTGCCGCTCTCGCCGCCGCTGCGGGCTCGGAGGCCACCGCGGATGCCAGCGGCAGCCCGCAGCTGCAGCCTTCAGGGGCGGCCTCGGCTCAGTCATTTGAGACCGGCTCCGACCTGCTGCTGCACAGCTGCGGTCAGCGGCCTGAGCAGCTGCTGGCTGTGGCTCAGTTTCACGTGCCTGACGGGTGAGGCTGCGGCTGCTGTGTGTGTGTTCTGTTGTCTGCTGTGTGTGTGTTCTGTTGTCTGCTGTGTGTGTGTTCTGTTGTCTGCTGTGTGTCTGCTGTCTGTGCTGTTTCTGCTGTGTCTGCTGTGTGTGTGTTCTGTTGTCTGCTGTGTGTCTGCTGTCTGTGCTGTTTCTGCTGTGTCTGCTGTGTGTGTCTGTTGTCTGCTGTGTGTCTGCTGTCTGTGCTGTGTCTGCTATGTGTGTGTCTGTTGTCTGCTGTGTCTGCTATGTGTGTCTGTTGTCTGTGCTGTGTGTGCTGTCTGTGCTGTGTCTGCTGTGTGTGTCTGTTGTCTGCTGTGTGTGTCTGTTGTCTGCTGTGTGTGTCTGTTGTCTGCTGTGTGTCTGCTGTCTGTGCTGTGTCTGCTATGTGTGTGTCTGTTGTCTGCTGTGTCTGCTATGTGTGTCTGTTGTCTGTGCTGTGTGTGCTGTCTGTGCTGTGACTGTGCTGTCTGCTGTGTCTGTGCTGTGTCTGCTTTGTCTGTGCTGTGTCTGTGCTGTCTGCTGTGACTGTGCTGTGTCTGCTGTGTCTGCTCTCTGTGCTGTGACTGTGCTGTGTCTGCTGTGTCTTTTCTGTGTCCGCTGTGACTGTGCTGTGTCTGCTGTGTCTTTGCTGTGTCTGCTGTGACTGTGCTGTGTCTGCTGTCTTTGCTGTGTCCGCTGTGACTGTGCTGTGTCTGCTGTGTCTTTGCTGTGTCTGCTGTGTCTTTGCTGTGTCTGCTGTGTCTGCTGTGTCTGTGCTGTGTCCGTGCTGTCTGCTGTGTCTTTGCTGTGTCTGCTGTGTCTTTGCTGTGTCTGCTGTGTCTGCTGTGTCTGCTGTGTCTTTGCTGTGTCTGCTGTGTCTGTGCTGTGTCTGCTGTGTCTTTGCTGTGTCTGCTGTGTCTGTGCTGTGTCCGTGCTGTCTGCTGTGACTGTGCTGTCTGCTGTGTCCGTGCTGTGTCTGTGCTGTGTCCGTCTTGTGTCTATGATCTGTCTGTCTGTCTGTCCGTTCATCTCCCCTTCCAACTCCCGATATCGATCCCCCCCCCCCAGTTACGCAGACGTGGACTCTCCTCGGGTGTCCCCGGAGCGCCAGCAGTCGCAGCCCGTCGGTCCCGAAGCTGTCAGCAGCCGCGCGGCCTCGCTGATCTCCGCTGCCCCGTCGAGTCCATCGGACGCTGGCGACGCCTCCGTCGGCGCCAGGAAGTCGAAGGCGGCCGCAGGCAGCAAACTGGCAAAACTTCGGGCGCTGTCGATTTTTGCCGGGCGTTCGGCAAGGCGGCGAAGTAAAAATAAATAGCTAGCAACCGGATGGCAACCGGATAGCAACAGGGTAGCAACCAGATAGATAGCAACAGGGTAGCAACCACATAGATAACAACAGGGTTAGCAACCAGATAGCAACAGGGTTAGCAACCAAATAGCAACAGGGTAGTAACCACATGGCAACAGGGTAGTAACCAGATAGCAACAGTAGCAACCAGATAGCAACAGCGTAGCAACCGGATAGCAACAGGGTAGCAACCAGATAGCAACAGGGTAGCTACCAGATAGCAGCAGGGTAGCAACCGGATAGCAACAGGGTAGCAACCAGATAGCAACAGGGTAGCTACCAGATAGCAGCAGGGTAGCAACCGGATAGCAACAGGGTAGCTACCAGATAGCAACAGGGTAGCAACCAGATAGCAGCAGGGTAGCTACCAGATAGCTACAGGGTAGCAACCAGATAGCAACAGGGTAGCTACCAGATAGCAACAGGGTGAATCAGAGGACAGCCGAGGCATTGTCTTTTTTGCCATTGATGTCTCTTTTTGTTTTAAATAAAGTGCAACCACATTCCCGCCAACTACTGACTGAGTAGTGCCTTAGTGCATTGTATTCGAAATTGTTTTGCTTGCAATGTTAAGCTCACTGCACCGAGCTTCACATTTCTGCTTTCGTGTACAGAATCAGTTATGTTAATGTAGCACTGCTAAAATCAAAGCTGTATGTGACCGCACTTACTTTAAGTAGTAACATTAGCTCACTTCATTTTTATGCCCCAGATATTCGGTTCTAGTAGAAATTTTCAATGTCCGCAAGTGCAAATGCAAAATAAAAGTACTTGAGGAACTTTAAAACTCGTTTAGAAAGTTCTGATGCCTACGAAAATTATTAGAAGTCCAAATTGCTGACTTGACTTTTTGAATTTCTGCACATTATTTCTAACCCATGACCTACTTTATTTCTGTACTTCCTGCCTTAATCTACCTGTCTGCTGAAACGCACGCACATCTCCATCAAGTGAATTTTATGAGGCAAATCTGCAAAGCAATGGCTGGCATTTCAAGCCACCCTTGCAGAGCATCAGAGCTGGCACTGAGAGCGAGTGGCAGGTCGCATCATTCTATATTTAGAATTTGGTTTATGGCACAGAGCAGGCATCAAATATGGACGGCAATATTGAAATGGCCGCAGTTTTGAGTTCATCATCAGCGTGCAGAGCTCTTGGATCGGACAGAAAAATGAATGGCGACTGGGGCCGCGACCTGCCTGTCCGGTCAGTGACTGTTCATGAGGGAGCTGTCAGGCTGTCAGTCACTGAATGTTCATGAGGGAGCTGTCAGGCTGTCAGTCACTGAATGCTCATGAGGGAGCTGTCAGGCTGTCAGTCACTGAATGTTCATGAGGGAGCTGTCAGGCTGTCAGTCAAGGCAGAACTGGAGAGGGTGCTCAAAGGTATTCATGCACACGACATCAGCTGCTTCAACAAGAAAATTCGCCACATCTAGTCAGTTGATATATTCGAATAGTCCACGAGATCTGAATATTTCCATTAGCGCTAATTTGTTACGAAAAGCACATTCAGCATTCATTTACGCATATTTACACTGTCGTTCGTTGCCAAGCCTTGCTATTTTTCATCAGTTCTTCGACCACATGTGTCTGCATAATCTCTGACTTCGGTCGTCTCTGGCCTTCATTTAGGCTGCAAAAATATATCATTCCACTGAACAAGCCCTATATAACGAGCGTATTCGTAGTCCACCTGCAAAGCTGCATCCTAAAACTTCCGCAAAGCATACAAACTCACAATTAAACCACGACAGGAATCAGCTACATCGGCTGTTTCCGAAACTCCGGAGTTCGCGACCTGCGCACGGTGGCGACTGAGCTCAGACACAACTGTCCGCGTGTGCACTCGGATGTGCTCAAGGTTTCTGTAATTTTGCACGCAGTGGTGATTGGCGCACTACTTCTGTGGAAATTCCTACGGTCGGCATGGCCGGGGTGGCCGAGTCCCAATGCAACAACCGGTTCAGGGCGAATCCAGCCGACATGTGCGGCTCCTGGTTCAAGAAAAAACATCTTCAGCTCTCGTCGTTCTAGTGTGTGTGCATGGAGAAGGCCCTGTTTAAGCAACAAAATCTCATTTATTTTTAGAGCCCAAGCCCAGCACTTTAGTTCTCCTAAAGTTAAAAAAAATTCAATCAGACACCATTGACCTATTTCACCTGTGCAAGAGTTAATAACGACCCATTTGCCGTTCCGACGCCCCAGCGTCTCAGAGCTCTTAGTGTGTTTAGCCTTGTCTAAGAAACAATTTTTTATTACGGATCCTTATGAAACTTTGGAGCGCGAACAATCTGACTGTGAAGATCCAGCAATGATTCACGACGCTTTCAAGAGAACTGGACAGAATGCGTCACGCTCAGCTACTCGAAGTCGAGCTCCGACTCGCTGCCTCAGCTGCTTTGCCCCGGTCGACCAGTTGGGAGATCCGCGGCTTTCCTGCAGAATGTCTGGGTCGATAGGCACAGCTGGAAACGTCTCAGGCTGATGGGAAATAAAGGAAGGTAGCGATGCTCTCTATGATTTCTACAATACGATTACAAGTTGGCAAGGAAAAAAGCTAGCAGAGCGCAGTGCTGCGACTGTCGGGAATCGCTTTCAGTGGCTGCATGAGGGTTGGACGCTGTTTGCTAACCCGACCAACCCTGCTTAACTTGCAGGTGCTGACGAGTATGGTGGCAGCATCAGCATTTCTTAATGAAAATACAGAAAACGAATGCTTTAAATTACCTGAATTAAGTCATCGATTTTTACCGCCGATGTAACAGGAATTTAAACGCTTAATATTACTGTTAAAAGTATAAAGAACTTTCGGAGGAAAAATTTATCCAACAAGTAAAAATCATGAATCGTTTTCACATTTCAATCTGGCACTGCACCATTCAGTAAAGTCGCACCATCACCAGCCACTGCAGAGGTCTCTAAGGCGATTTCCCGAGCCGCTGACGCACAGGGTGTAACTGGAGGCTCATTTTGGGCAGAGCAACATTCTACTGAATGTGAGCCTCATGCTGCAGTTGTTTAGATACTAAAGTTAAAATACCCCCATACGCTGATCTGATGCTGCCCACTGCTCGTCATTCCAGGACGGTAGGAGCTGCTCATGTCAGCCAATGGGTCTCACCTGTCCCTAACCTGGCACGATCTGTCTCACTGTAACGCCAGACTTACTCGGCCCGCCAGTATTAACTGAGTTGAGCAGCCAGACAATCAGACTTTCTGGACTGCGCCAGGATGGTTTAGCGAAGATTATATACATCGAGGTAAAACAGAGATATTATTATTCAATTTATTAACCAAAATATCGGCAGTTGGCCAACGTTTAATTCATTGTTCAATCATAGGCCATTTATAGAGCAAAATTCTTGAGAAGCAAATATTCAGAGTGAAGCGATGACTGTCAATTTGGCTTTCAGACTATTGCATGCTCTACCCAGTAACTGTGACGAGCCTGTTCGTCTCGACTCGAGTTCCTACCCACATTGTCCACCAAGTCAAAGTCACTACTTCCGATTTGATGGAGGCCATAGAGGTGAGTTGAATTTCTGTTGCGTTTGCAGTGTAAGTGTAAGTATTAAGAAAAACTTCAAATTTCCACCTCAGCCTCCACTGCATGCCGGAATCGTAGCTCAATGGAATGCAACAACTTTGTCATATGCGTTTCTACGAGTTTTTGAAATCGATGTTAATAGAAATCCATCCGGTGAATACTATTGCTCGTTATGCTTAGTTATGCTGTAAATGTAGGCCTCCATAAACAGTTCTGCAAGTCGGTGCGCAGTGCAACCTCACAGCAGGTGCCTGCGAATGGCTGGACGGCTCCAGCATTCACCCTGGCAATTGGAGATTCGGTGAGGCAGCTCACTTTGCGGTAGGATGGGGACACCGAGAATGGCGATCTGATTGGAGCAAAGCATAATGAGAAGCTCATGTTCGCATGCCAAGTTGGCCAGGTGCCAAGGAAGTCGCTGTCTCGGACTAAAGTTTCGTACTAAAATTTTGATTGCTGCGATTTACAAAGCTTGGAGTGAAAAAAATTAGCGCTCCTGTCGCACACAGCCATCAGCGATGACAACATTGCTTACGAACAAGTTGATGCCACCGCAAGTCAGCAAAGATGGATTTTCTCCTTGACGACAGACTGGACCGGACTGGCGGCAGCGTTCTGAGTGTGGGATCTACGAGTATTTTGTACGTTCGAACAGCTGGAACAGACCTCATGCCGTCCTCAGCCATTCTGTCCGTCTGTTGAGGCTGACTGAGATCCGCTGACTGAGGGCACAGACATCGATCAAGTGCTCAAGAGCATCAAGTGCCGGATCCATAAAAATGTCTGGTCCAACTGCTCGGCTGTGGAGCGCCCATTCAAGCTTGTCCGTCATCAGTTGACGATTGAAAATGGCGTCATATGCTGCGGAGACCTGCTGGTTCCGCCTGCGGTTGTCCGTAGTAAAATTCTACAGCAGCTCAGGGTCACTGCGAGGATGTCGAAAGGTTTGTGAAGCAGTGCGCAACATGTACGAGGATTCGACAACTGCCTACTCGCACGATGCACACTTGACCTACTGAGGTGACGCCTTGAAAGCGGGTGCACATGTACCATGCTCATGTGTCAGGAGTCGGCCTGATCCTGGTGCTGGTTGACGCTTTAGTAGTGCTACAAGTCGCACTACATAGCAATTTGTCGTCCGACCTAGTTTAACGGACAGCAGCTGTCTGCAAGCATTCAGAGTGAATGTCAGATCAGCTTTGCATTGTCGATCAGCATTACGCCTTTAAGCAACCTGTATCATTTAATGGTTGACTGGCAGCTGCTGCACAAAATCGCTGGCCTTGACGCCAGAGGAGGTGATTAGAGATTTAGCTAAATTATCATAGGTTGCGAACCAATGACATCTTAGCTAACCAATGCCGTCAGTTCCGGCTTTACGGAGTCGAGAACCGAGGCCGCCTGGCAGAAAAGCTTGAACTCACCGGCTACCTAGCAACCGATGACCCCCTCAAGTGTGTCCAGTGTTCTCGAGTTCTTGCCATTGATGCAGATCGATATCCTGGGCTTTCCTATTGGTAATAGTTTGAAAAAAGAAGCACGATATCCCGAACCTGAGCTTACGGAATGCCCTGAGATCCCTAGTGACGATCAAAGTGTGTAAACTTTGCAGTCAAGTCGATAGACCATTGAATTCAAGAAGCATTTTCATCTGACTAACATGGCGGTTGAAGCTGAAAACTGCTCGAGTTCCGAATTTTTTTCTGTTTCGTGGGGCTGGGATCTCACAAAGGTCTCACAAATCAATATATACTTTGAAATTGCATGTCGACTATTGTTGTAGTCGACTAACACACAAATAAGTGGTAGGGGAGTACTCTTGCTCCTATAGGCTCTTCTCTGTACTCGTACTTGCTAGAGTCATCTGCCCTCACTTCATACCGAGGACTTTAACTGTTGATATAAGTCAAGAAAGTTATTATAGTACCCATTAATATAAACTGAGATTAGGTATCTTCTTTACTAAACTGCAGAATTTAAGCATCAGGACGGAGAGACCAAACCTGTGGCTCAACTGTGATTTCGATGCACTGTAGAATGCCAAGATTCCAGAGGAGGAAATGCTTCGTCTAAGCTCTCATTGCGGGAATGAGCTTCGCTCAGACCCAGCAACGTGTAGTCGAGTCCATGAAACCCAAGGACCTCAATTACCAAAATACTCAATCTTGTCGACCAGGTCAATGAGTTCGTATCAACCCGATCGAGCAAAAACTCTGCCCAATACGCGTATCAAAATTAAGTTGGAGAAGAGCCTCGAGAAATGCATCATAACGATCATCGTGAAGCAACCGCACGCACCAGAAGACCGCGCATGTCGATAATGTGAACGTCAGCAGGCTCCAGGAAAATATGGAAAAAAAACTTGTGCTGAATGCTACAAGCCGAATCATTTGCCGCCATCTGCCAGTCATCTTTGGCTATTCATGAATTTCAGGTTGAGAACCTCACTGCACTTACACAGGAGCAGTCTAGCGGCGAAATGCTTCACATTGAACCCACCGACTCGAACCATACCATGGAAGAAGCCAAAGAGCAAATCGTCATTAATGAAATATCGATTGCAATACAACTGGACACGGGCGTGGCAAACAGCTGTGCACTTCGCTGCCAGCGCCGTCTGCAAGCCTATGACGGGCATGAGATGCGAGTACTGGGACAGTTGTCAACCGCTATCGAATATCGCGGGCGGTTGCACCCCATGAATCTGACTGTGGTTCATGCCTCAAAGCCTTTTGGCTTGCTCGGACGGGACGTTATTCATGCTGACCAAGTGTTCAGCGCCTCTGCAGCGTGTCAGCACTGCCAATACCGGCACGTCTACCTACAAACAAAAGTGTGAAGCCAACGATGCAATTATGACGCTCAGCTCAGATTCTGCCGGGCCCGCATAGTTCCCATTGCTAAGGAGGCTGCAGTAAATTCCGAGCCTGAAAGATTGCAAGCTCTAGGCGTCATCGAACCTATTGATGGCCCTGTGAGTACTGTGTAGTGTGAGCGTCTTGTGTTAATTTCTGAGTTCTATTAGCTAGTTGATTGTATTGTTGTTGATAATTATTTTGCTTCTTTTAGTCACGCGTTTTCAATGTACTTTTTGTTAGTTAGGAATTATTTTAGTGTAAACAGGTCAGAAAGCTAGACGCAAATTTCCAGCCAAGAGTGACTCAGCGGAGTGTCGACAGTTCCAGTGTACCCCGGCTTTGCTCGGCCAGCCAATCACGATCGGCCTGGACCCCTGGCACGCGGCAAAACAAGTCTACCCGGCCTGAGAGAGCGCCCCGGGTCCAATGCGAGTCGGCTTTACGAGCGGCCGGCCAGGCACTCACCACCCGGCTTGAGGAGGGGTTTGAAGGGTTTGGAAGTGACTATATATGAAAGTGTGTTTTTGGCGGTCGGATCTCATTCTCGTTTCTCTTCTCGTTTTTCCTCTGTTTTCCGGCCTTGGATTTGTCCCGTTCCCGGCCGTTCTACCTTTGTCGCGCTTTGAGGCGCTCGATTTGAATCGAACCCCGGTCTTTGCTTTGTTCCCCCGCCCAACCGCAAAAGCCTTGCTGGCGTAACGCTCGCGATAACCTTGTCCAGAGAGCGTCGTTGGCAAGCGCGGTTAGATAGGAACTGATGGTTTTGACATAGTACGTGGCCTCGACCCCGAGGGCCTCAGTGTTGCACTGAAGGGCAGAGCTGGTAGGACTTAGCCAGAGCTCCGCTGAACTGTCAATCCGTCAGGGTCCTCGCCTGAGAGTAGGTTCTGGGAACTAGGCGAGTGGTTAGGGATCTTTCTCCGTGGTCCTGTGTCGGTTCTCTCTTCTTCCGAGCTGAGATCCGCTCACCAATCTGCGTTAGCTAATTATATCGTTATATAAGTTCTCAAATATTAATTGCGTTGCGAGTTGCGTTATTAAGGATTGTCTAATTTGAATCAACTAATTAAAGCGTCAAGTCTTATCAGTCACTATCAATTAGGAGTATCACTCTCTAAATCTGCCAGGAACCGCTTTCAATCGCGTTCGTTATTTACTTGTACCGTACCTGCGACTATTGGAGAAAGTCTGGTAAGACTCGCCGACCGGCGATAGGCAAATAGGGCCAATAGTTTTAAAATCTTTACATGCTTAAATATAGGTTTGTCTAGGGCCTAATCTATTCGCCGTATCGCATTCAATTCATCACAACTGCATCGCCTGTTGTGGCGGATAAAAAAGGATGGTTCGCTCAGAATGTGCACTGACTACAACGTCCACGTTAATGCCCAAATAAAATCCGATGCGTACCCGATCCCAAATATTGAGTGTCTATTTACAAAGCTGAAAAATGCAAAGAAATTTGCCTTCGTCGATTTGCGATCCGCTTACTGGCAAATCGAACTCGACGAGAATGCTCAGAACCTGTCAACCATCAACACGTCAAATGGCTTATTTCGAGTCAACCGCGTCCAAATGGACATGAAGAATTCATCCTTTATTTCTCAACGAGCCATGGAAAACACCTTAAGGGCGTACTCGTTTGACAGGATAACTGACGATAGCTCATCCTCCCTCAGAAAAGTGCTACAGGCCGTAAAGACCAGACTGCGAGAAAATAATGTCACTATCAATAATGATAAACGCACTGCGGAGTGTGGCGAAATATCTTTTCTGGGTTTTCGAGTCTCTGCTTCTGGAATTCCACCGGAAGACAAACTCGACATTAACGAGTACTCGGCGCATAGAAAGCAACATTGACTCTATGCGCCAGTGAGCAATTTCTGCGTGAAAAATGCTTGAAGGCTAGCTTTAATCTGTCCAACCCTCACACACCGCTCCCCCACTTCATTCCTCAGCCCAAGTCTGCCGCGTGGCGTAGATAAGTTGCGTCATTTGCAAGATTGAGTGAATTTACCCGCACTCTCAAAAGTGACGACCACAGAGGGAATCTTGAGGCATGGCGACTTTTCAATGCTGCTGAGGATAGCTGCGCCTTAAAACCGCAAGGAACTGAAGCAGTTTCTCCGTCTAGCTGATTTCTTCGGCCGGCTGATTCCACACTTTGCTGGTAAAATTAAATGCCTGCATAACCTCCGACGCAATGACTCCACATTCGTTTGGTCAGCCGAGTGCGATAGAGCGTTTGTAGCGCTAAAACAGAAAGTCTCCTTTGAACCCGTGGTCCAACCATATTCGCTGGAAAATGAGTTATCACTCACAACCTATGTCTCCCAAGGTGCACTTGCCGGCGTCGTCACACAAGACTGTCACCCAGTGATATTCATATCTCGTTGCTTATCAAGCGCAGAAAATAATTATTCAGGCATCGAACGGGAAGCACTGGCCATATTTTGGGCTGTCAATCGCCTCAAGCATTATCTCGTAGCCGAAAATTCGCCATAAAAACAGATCATCAACCTTTGATTCGTTTGTTTGGCGAGTCGCGTGGCGTGCCCACCAACACATCTGTTCCCATACCGAGATGGGCACTTGTGATGATGCACTCTGACTACGAAATTAAATACACACCAGGATCCAAAATACCTCACGCGGAAGCTTTCTTGTCTACGCTTTACGCTTTATAGTGTTAAAACTGGAAAGTGGACGGGCTGCTATCAGGCGGAAAGACCCCTCGATCAGGTTTCCGACAGCCTTACCATTGAAGGCAGTCTGCTTGTACATGGACGTCGCATCTTTATTCACTCTCGCCTGAAAGATAAGGCATTCCGCACTGCACACACCACCTTACATCTTAGCCTACAATTACATGGCCCTGTCCTGCTGGTGGCCCGGAACGTTACGTCCGTGACTGCTCGACATGCAATCAATTGAGACCAAGACCATGACAAGAACGAAACGCATGGCCATCTGCCGAGTACGCTTTCCAAAACCGTATATGGATTAGACCTTTGTACAACGCGCGGAAAAATATTATTGATCGTCGATACTTTCTCTGGATGGATTGAATCGTTTCCATGCAAAGACCGCTCGTCAAACTCTTTAATTTCATCGCTTCAAACTGTATTCACTCATTTCGGAATCCCTGAACTTCTGATCTCCGACAACGCTCCAGACTTCATAGGCGACCAAGTGCGTCTCTGGCTGCAGGCAAACGGGATTTGCAAACTCGAATCGCCAACGTACTACCCCCAGGCTAATGAAGCTGCCGAATGGGCCGTGCAAACTGTCAAGCGTGGCTGCGTGCCTGGGGTGATCGCAGAACTCACACAGGAGTTCACCCCATTTTTGCAGAGAGTTCTGCTGCACCACCGAGTTTCGTCGCACACTCGGGGAAAGAGTCTGGCCAAGTTGGTTTTCGGACGGCCAATTTGAGTCCTTGTGGTCTCGCCGTTTCCACAAGGAAAAAGCGTGCTGTATCAGCTAACCAAAAATGAGCTTGCCTAAACGTGTAGAGTACGTAATGTACCAAGGCCGAAGATTCCCTACGTCTCGACAGTACCAAACCAGCCAGCGACCAGGATCCGGAGGAGATGCCGCTGGTAGCTCTGGAAATGCGACAGACGCAGACCCAAAAAACGCAGCTCGAAAGCACAACCGGCCGTCAAGATGACCCGGTGGCCCTGCTGAGCCTTCAGGCGCATCGCCACGTCAAACCAATCGCCGGCGGCGGCCCCCGATCGCTTCGTTTTGTGAGCGGCCATCAAGTGTCATTATTTGAAATATTCCTACGTAATTGTTGGAAACATGAGTACGACATGTTAACGCCATAGCTTATGCCGCTCTGGCTTTTTCTTCTTTTACTGCTATGCAAGGTTATTTTTGAATCCTGAGCAACGCAACGAAATATACTCAGTTTGACAGTTTTGCCAATAAAGAAATCTATTCAGTGTTCCGGTCATCACAGACTAACCGTTGATTTAAGTCCAGAAAGTACCTTTTAGCACTCAAAAATATAAACTGAGGTTAGATTTCTTTTTCATTAAACTGCAGGACTTCAGCATTAGCAACGGAGGGACAAAACCTGTGGCTCAACTACAGCCTCCAGCAACAAAAGGCTTTGATTGCGGCTTCAGAGGCTGCTTGCAACATCGTAAAGCTGCGCAAAGCTGGCTGTCAAGCGGAAGGTATGCGAGCTAAACACAAACTAAGCGCATCTTAAGCACTCGGTCAAATTGTATTCGCCACTACACAAGCGCACACTTGCGGAGTGCACAGAGAACTACACATACTTCAAAGTTTGCTGCATCCTGGTTCACTCCGACTCCGCCAAGCTGCTTTTAAGGCGATTCGCGAAAGCTCTCTGCTCGGATGTGGCTTGGCTCAGCGAAGCTGGACTCTTTCTGACAAGTGACAGCTGTCATTAAACCAGCGTTTGTATAGTGGGCTCGGTAAGGTGGAGTTAAAACTCATCTAAAATATCAATATATATTAAAATATCAATTTGGCATTGCCTATGCCAGAAAGCACCGGCCTGGTGCACTCACTGCCTGAGCAGTTCAGAGTTCATCTTAGCGATCGCCAGAGCAACTCAACCCGCTCAAAGTAGACTGACGAGCTGACTAGATCGGAACTCTCCTGTCAACAAGCTGATGAATTTTAATGCGAATGTTTTATTTCTATTTTATGGCTGAGAAAGCCATAATACTGGCTCTGCTCTTAGTTGATTTTTATAAGAGCTTGATGCCATGTTTATCTAATGGCACCTGATAAGCCCCATAGCAAGCTATTCGAAGAATTGAAGACGGCAATTGAAAATCATGTTACGCCAAAGAATAAACTAAAAACCTCATACCATACCATACTCGCCACACCTAGCGCGAGCCTCGAAGGAGGGTCACTAGGGTCACCAAGATACTTGTAAAACAGGATCACAAAGAGCAAAGCGGAACCAACCAGATCTTAGAGGCGATGTCTGAGAAGTTTTGGTTGATCGATCGGAGGGAAGCGATTCCAGAGTGGAAGGGCGGGAATATCGCATTGTGTCAGCGACAGCGGCTCGACCAGAGTTTCAGCAAATGGCACGGTTACCAGCGATTCGGTTGAAAGGATCTTTAAGAGCATTCAGTTATACGGCTGTCAATTTTGGAGGCTCATTAGAGACTGTACAAGAACGAGGAAGGAAGCGCCAAAAAGATACTTAGCCCTCTTTACCTGTCTGGAGACCCGGGCGGTGCACCTGGAAACGGCTTACAGTCTGGATGCGAACGCATTCTTAAATGATTTCTATCGCCTGAAGAATAGGCAAAGAGTACCGAGAGAGGTCTTTTCGGACAACGGCGGTAACTTCGTTTAAACCCCAAAAGACTAACGCAGAGTAAAAGCAAGTGGCACAAAAGACCGGCAGACGCGGCCCAGAAAGGGAAAACGAACCCCTTAAGCGACGAAATATATTGATTTTGTAATTTAAAAGAGAAAAAAATATTTTGCCAAAATTACGCCGACTCAGCGGCCGCGACGCGTGACTAAATAGCACAGAGCGGGGGGGAGGCTGCCCTAAGCCCTGCACGCACGCAGAGCACCAGCACCCCACCAACCCACCAAAGCGAGGCCGGGCCGGCGCGGGGGGGTTTAAAACCAGTTAGAGTCAGATACCTGCCTCAAACTGACGTATTTAGGGATACAAGATCTGGAAGCATTCTCCGCAATACCAAATGACAAGATCCAAAAAGCAGCTACGGAGCGTCGAACCATTTGGGACTCACAGCCGCCAGCTGCTTCACATTTTGTGGGTGGACATGAAGTGATGATCCGTGCTGCAAAACGAGCAGTGAATGCAATCTTAGGCGATGCTGACAATCAACGACGAGGAATTGCATTCGGCCTTAACGTGAGCCGAAGGGCTGATCAACTCACGGCCGCTGACCTACCAGACGGTGAATTCGAAAAACAGCTTGCCCTTGACGTCAAATTATTTTTTGCACCAAAAGTGGACATGGAAATTCCTTGTGTGCTTACTCGTACTTTAAGTTCAAGTGCTATAGCCAAATGCGCCCAACAGTACAGTAGTTATGTTTATTATTTCATATGAGGAGCGATATGTTGAGCAAGATGCCAGTGTCCAGACCAGAGTCTTAAGTACGCGCATCAGAAGAACAGCCAAAGAAAAATAAACTTTGATATTCGAAATATTGATGCCTCTGGACAGTGTAAAAGACAGCTTGGCTGATTTCACGGAGCTAATAGTAAACATCGAAGACAGGAAATTTACAGGAAATTTTAAAGTGGAAAGCGGAGGTCTTAACAGCTTGCCATGTTTACTCGTTGCGTTCCAGTGTATGGTGAGTATATGGTTCATTTCTTAGCATTTCACTCGCCCAGGCTTATCTACAATTTTAGCTGGATGCTCAGGGTCAGTCTTACGAGCTAAAGTTTTCTCGAACCATTGTCACTCGTCACGACAGAGCATTTCCACAACCTCATACGGCCTTTAAGGTTGCACCCTGGATCTGTGGGCGTTCAGTTGCGTAAACAAAACCAGCCTCAGCATTCGCTACTTTGGGAGCTGGCCTGTCGGGTACGGGAATTTTGACACAGATTTTCAAATCAACCTATCAATTTTGAGATACTCTGACGGCTTCTGGAGCAGCAAAGCAAGCCCAGTCAAGACTGGACTCAGCGCTATTTCGCCTGTGTCTCTGATGTACTCGTATCACGTATCAGTGGCGTCTCAGAATCGACGCTTAGTTTAAGAACAGTTCACAAATGATTGAGCTTCAGAGTGGGTCAGAAAGTTGATAGCTTCATGTTAAGCGTTTCTGACTGTAACGGAGGCGACTTCAATGGCTCTGAATTTTTCGGCGCTGAATGGCGCTTTAGCGACAGAGCGGACGCAGCAATCGCTGCTGGCAGCGGATAGTGGTTAGCGAGCGATTCCGAAAATATCCGGATCTGGAACGACTGGAGCTGCTGATAGCTCGGTCGAGCTATCGTGCAATGGACTAGTGGATAAGATATATCTCTAACTGAGATTTTTACAACTAACAGAAATTGAAACGGATGACCGTCAAATCCTATTTACTGAAAGTAAGCCCGTCAGACCAATCAATCGCGATCTCTATTATTGATTCAGCTGCTGCATACAACTCTGACTGTTTCTCTGGTGCCAGCTGCACTCTCTCGAATCACACAGTCTGCAAAGCATGGCAGGGCGACCGAACTACGGCTCGCCTCTGCTGATTCATACAGACGGCACAGAGGTCGCTGCAAGCCCGGTTAGAACATCTAGCTAAATTTCGATTCAACCCAGAGAGCTTGGGTAAATATTTTAAGTAGTTTAAACCAACCTTTATTTTGAAAAGGTTAGCATGACAATTAAAAGCTCTTCAACACAAGCTCCGTATCTTTTCAAGCATGATGGCAGCTACCTCTCAAGCCCAATATGGAGTCAGTGGCTTTCCATGAACGACTCAACCAAATCTAATTTTTTCGTCAGTGCAGAGGCTTCAAATGCGACGCAGTTCAAAATTCACATCGTAGAATCATACCCTGCCCATCTGGAAGCCGATGCCTCAATATCAGCCAGCTTTGCCTCACAGTCTTGGATGGCCTCGACACAGCCTTTGTGGAGGCAGACGAGACGGAAAACTCTGTGAGCTTGTGGCGCCATTTGCCAGCCTGAAATAGACGTTGCTGGTTGCTGAAACCATGACCAGAGGCGTCGCTGGCCAGTTCTCTCTCACTGCACAGGTAACTGCCACTAACGCTGCTCCTCACAATATCTGCACTTAGGTACAGGATACCGGCCCAACCTGTACGCTCAAGTCAGTGCTATCAAAGAGCAAATGTTCATCTCAAAATTCTGACTGTTTTGCAGCAGACACCACTGTGATGGGAGTAACTTTTGGCTCGAGCTAGCTCGTACAATGGCTTTGTCCTTAAATAAACTTGCAATGTACTCCAATTTGCTCTGACTGTGCGTCTTGTGTGGATGTGAGCATGGACAATTATCTAAGCCTTCTTGGCCAATGGCAGTTGTCTCTCATAATAATTGGCTTTGCTTGTAGTCAACCACTCAACCACCAAGCAGTTTGGAGTTCCAGTAGAGCTGGGGCAACTGCAGATTATGACGGAGCTGAGCAGCGACAGAGACTCACCTAAAGCGCGACTGTGACTTGGTCAACGTGTTCAATACTGAGTCTGCTGTACTCCGAACTGGTAACTGGCTCAGGTGCTTCTTGCACCGAGTACCAGCAAACGGTACCAGCAAACAATACTCATTGCTATTCTCGAGCAGACGAATTTCTTGCCGCGACTCTTCAGTAACCAACATTTCCTGCCCATCTTTGACACTACGGATTCTAGAATTTAACTCAACAGTTCAACTTCAGCTTTTTTGGTCATCTGGCTCTGCAATTCATACCGATGTCACATTCGAAAGAGTTTGTTCATTCTGTTTGGAACTGGAATACAGCAGGTCACATGCACAGCTTTGCGTCATACATACACTCTATTTCATTTGACTTTACATATCATGTTGGACTCTTCAATGTTTCTTGCAATGCTTGGAACGACGCTGGGTTCGTCTCAAAGCAGCTGGAGCTGGAGGTTGTTCCAGATTTGAGTACCATTCTCAGCGTAACTTTTCTGGCAGTAAAAAGCCTGCATCAGTCAAAAAAACCTTTAAGTGCTTTCATGGTAGCGATATTTCTTCCACAAAATACTCCTATCTGCTTTATACAAAATATTCACAAAGAAATCCCACGGATAAAACTCTGAAGAGGAATCAACCACTTCTTTCCTTTAGAGTTTCTGACCGATGTTCTGTTCTTGTTCCTAAATGTCCCCTGTTGAAACGAAACGGAACGCCCAAAGCAGGAAATGGGACGTGGAATCCTTCACGATCGACTTTCACTTCACCTGCGAGCCTGCAGTTACAGCGAGACCTTAATTGGAACTTTACCTTCAGCTGCCAAAACCTGGTGAGCTGTAGAGAGGCTATCTAGCTACTGTACTCTGTCAGCAAAGCATTCAAGAAGCAAGAGTCCACAGAGCAAGGACCAGTGACTCATCCGGCTGGCAGTGAGCCTCAGCCTAGCACTCAGCTTTGATCGTGGCTCAGAATATCCTTGTCTCGACACATCCTGCCGACTTCGATATGAATAATATAGCCTCTGTTTGCTAGTACACAATTTACCAATCACATATATGCATATGCGCAGACGCAAAGACTACACCATAAAATTACTGCTCTACAATCAGGTCAGCATAGTAGAGCGCGTGTTCGGACCAATATTTGTTACGGATATTGTGAATTTTGAAGTTAAATACCCGCACACGGTGCTGTACACTCCAGTAATTGTAAATTTCAGTTAAAGCAGGACAGCATGCATAGATGTTCACTGTCAGTTCAGTTTAGCAAAGCTTGGCTCAAGCTATCTCTGTATTGCTCAGCTGAATTAATCTGCTTTGCTTGAACGCAGCTTCCATTGCGACGCGCTTGAAAATTTTCCTTGAACTGCTCCAGTATGGTTTCGTCGTGGCTATCCTGGCAGTCATTGGAAATTTACAGCCAAACGTAACTGCGTTCTACACCAAGGATCTTATCTGACCTCAAATATAGCTGGGTTTGGCTCCCACGGCTTTGTTGTCAACTTTGGTGACAACTCTTCTGAATAATCTTTCTTTGCTGCGGATCTGTGCGCCGTACAGTATGCGAGTTGGTGCCAACTTCACTCATTTACCATACGAGTATAGCTAACAACCGAATGGTGCACCTTCCGCTGGATTGTCCGGCAATTGGTGAATATTTAATCACTGTCATGGCATTTAACCATGTTAGCAATGACACGGCTCAGTGCTCCGTTATTGTCAACGATTGGTACTTCGAGCGTTCGCTGATCAACTTTACTGTCAGCATTCCAATGCAAACCGCTTTCGTCCGGCTTGCCGGCAAGTTGGAGCGACCCTGTTGTGCCCTCGGGCGCACTTGGCAAATGGCACTTTGCGACTCCCTACACCAGGGTACCTCCTCGTCGGGAGACCCGAGTCCAGCAGACGTGGACGTCTCGATCTCTTTCCAGGTCACCTTTTTCTGTGGCGGATTAGCCTGGCCAGCTTGGCTGGCCCGCCTTATTCTCCTCGCCGGCGACGTCGAGCGCAACCCAGGCCCACAGACATGGTTTTGTTCCGTCTGCGGGATGGCCATTGCTAAAAACTGCAGCTCCGTCCGGTGCACCGCCTGCAGCGGCTGGTTGCACTGTCGTGTCAGAGGATCTAACTGCGCGGACACCACGATCTCAAACTGGAACGCCAACTTCATCGGCCCGTGCTGCGGAAGTGGTAGCAGCATGGCCAAGGCTTTGGAGGCTCAGCCACAAAAAGCCGGAAAGGCCGGCTCAACCAGGCGTCACTCAACCAAGGACGCCATCGATACGGGTAGCTCCCACAGCCGACCTCATCGCAAAGTCAAGTCCTCAGCGCCGAAATCCCAAGACTATCTCATCATCCTCCAATGGAACGCCAGCGGCATCTCCGGCAAGATTAAAGAATTAGAACACCTCCGTAGCAGCATCAACCTGCACGTCATCGCTATCCTAGAATCTAAACTGTCTAAGTACGCGAAATCCCCTACTCTTCCTGGTTACGCTTGCATACGTGCTGACCACCCTAACTCCAAAGGCGGGGTCTCGTCCTCTTCGTCCGAGACATCATACGCTTCTCGCCGGTTGACACGTCAGATCTCACTGACCGCCACAGCGAACTACAAGGCATTGACATTTTCATTAACTCGACCTCGCCCATCCGCCTGTTTAACTGCCGCCGGTTAGCAGCTGTGACGCCGGCTATTCTCCGGATTTGACCGGCTTGCTCACCGACTCCCCGTCTATTATCTGCGGAGACTGGAATGTTCATCATCCTGCCTGGGAATCTGAGCTCGAGCCTACCGCGCGCGCGGGGACTTGCTTGCTCTCCAGGTTGAACAAGCTCCGTTCGACTTCCTCTCCTCGCCAGCCCAATCCAGACGGCCTAGCAATGGACCGCCCTCGACACCTGACGTTACGGCTGCCCACCAATCCTTACTCCTGAAGGCCGACTACGACATTCTTCACACGCTATCTAGTGATCATCTGCCTATCCTCATCTCGCTGGGTGTGTCCAGTATGGCGACTACCGCGGCTCGTAGATGCTTCATCAACTTTAGGAGGGCGGACTGGGAGCTATTCACCAATACCCTTGAGAGCTCTCTTTACAACTTCACCGGCCTTGGTTCTGCTCATACTCAAGAAGCTGCCTTCCGTAAGCTGATCCTGTCGGCCATGAAGACTGCGATCCCGGAGGGTCGCTTCAAACAGCAGAGCCCTGATCCTTGCTCCCCGGAAATTCGTCAACTATTATCCGCACGCGATGCTCTCCGCACCAATAACCCGTCGGATCCCAGAATTGCGGACCTACAAGCACAAATCAACTCGAGCCTAGAAGCGGAGAGACGGGACCGCTGGAACGAATTCCTCCTGGAGAACGGCAACCAGCCGGCCCCGTCCTCCAGAATCTGGTCCACCCTTAAAAAGCTAGCCGGTCGCCCAAACGCGGAGAAGAATGTTATATTAAAGTTCAACGGAAAACCGGCTCTTTCCGGTGCCGAAATTGCGGACCGGCTCAATTGTCAGTTCACGAGACCGCGCCTTCACTGCTCCAACCCGCAGATGCGCGCTGTCCGTCGACGTCTTAAGGCTCTTCTCTTCCTCGTGCCGTTGGAGACGCTCCTGTCTTTTCGACCGACGACATCGAGCATGCCATCAAGCGGTCCAAAGCCTCCAAAGCCATCGGCCCGGATGGAATCTGCCCTCTTGTTATTAGGCACTTCGGTCCGAAAGCGAGAGCTGTGCTCCGTAACCTCTTCAATCGCTCGATCGCCTACAATGAGATCCCGGCGGTTTGGAAGAACTCCTTAATCTGTCCCTTTCTGAAAGATGGCAAACCGCAGGACGATGGTGCGTCGTACCGCATCGGATGGCGTTTGACTGCGTTGACCACTACGAATTACTCTCCGATCTCGCCGAATCAGATCTTCCAAACTCTGGTAAGGCCTGGCTCGCCAACTATATTGTTGGACGTCAAGCCCGGACCGTCATGCGAGACGTTAAGTCGAAGTGGCGGCAGGTTCGCATGGGAGTTCCGCAGGGCAACGCCATCAGTCCGCTTTTTTGCCTTTTACTTGGCTAAGGCTCCTGTGCCCTCCAATCCGGCCACTAAATTAATTGGATACGCTGATGATCTTACCGTTGCCGCCTCGTCCCCAAGCTGTAATTGTTGTGGGTTGATGGCTTTGCCATAGACATTTTTGTTACGCGACTGCGTTGATAAATTGAACCATGCTATTGAGTTATGAAATAAATAATAGACGCGTCAGAGGTCAGCAGACCGCTAGACTGACAATTGCTAAAGGCTAAAAGCCAAAAGCACAACAGTGGCGTCGCAAGCACAGGCTACGAAAATGCCTGGAAGTACGCCAGCATCGCCAACTAAAGGAGTTGGTAAAACGGTTTCGAGCGACAAAGCACCACCGCTTGCGATCTCGTCGAAATCAGTCCAAGCGACAAAGTCGGCAACAGCGGCAGCGCAGAACCCAAGCGCACAAGTATCGAGAGGACAGCAAGTTGACATCGAAAACTCGATGAAAGCTCGAACTTCCAGAGGTGGTTGGACCGATTCACACTGTGCAGCGAACTCAACGGCTGGCAGGACGACACGAAAAACAAGCTGCTGCTGATGAAGCTCAGCACCAAGCCGTACGACGCATTGGCAGATCGAGCCGCTCCCAAGAAGCCGGGAGAAAAGAGCTTCGATGAACTGACCAAACTACTGGCCAGCATCCTGGAACCAAAGACGTTCGTCATGGCTGAGAGATTCAATTTCCAGCATATCACTCGCACGGCATCAATGAGCATTCGTGAGTATGCACAGCAACTCTGCATGCAGGCAGACAAGTGTCAGTTTGGCCTATCCAGAGATGAGAGACTGAGAGATCAGCTCGTATTCGGTTTGAATGACAAGGTGGCCATCAGCAAGTTATTGGAACAGGACTTCAGCACTTTCACGTTTGAGACAGCTATCAACATCGCTGAGGCGCACCAGAACCTATCACAAACGCAAATACTAAAGGGTTGCACCAGTCAGCCGCAGTCTTCTAAATAATGAAAATTTCAGCATCGGTGGCCAGAGGCTCCCACTCTACAAGCTCCAAGTGTGGCAGATGTGGCACAATGCATGGCTCCAATGAAGGGTGTCCTGCGAAAGGAAAAACGTGCAACAAATGTGGCATGCAAAACCACTTCGCAACAGTTTGCAAAACGAAATCAACTGGTTTTGGCAAAGGCCGAAAATCGTTCAAAAGCCCGTCAGCATCTGGTCAATTTAGGCGAGCTGCAGTGTGGCCAAGGACCACAAGCTTTGTAGATTCAAGCGAAGCTGAACAGGAGGATTGTTTTCACATTCGACATCCTGTTGATAGTTACACCGTGCCTGTTAGGCTCAGAAACACGAGCGGGTCGATGCTTAGCGTGAACGCACAAATTGATACTGGGGCAGGAGTTTCGGTAATGTCAAAAACAATCTGGAAACGATTGGGTTGTCCAAAGCTGACACCTACAGACACTGTTCTGACAACATACGCTGATACGCAGATGAAGGTCTTTGGAACACACGACACTGAGTTGCAGTACAATGACGAGTTCATTCCAATCACATTCTTCATTGTGGAATCGCAGAGGAACTTTGTTCTGGTTGGCCAAGACAAGCTCAATTTCACGCTAAACGCTGTAGACAACAGCTGCACATCGGCAACCCAGTCATGCAAATTTCCACCAGTAACTCTTAAGATCAAGGAAGGAACCACTCCAATTCATTGCAAACCCAGGCCGCTACCCTTCGCAATCAGATAGGGAGTCAAGGATGAAATCGATCGGTTGCTTGAAGAAGACACCATCAAGCCCGTCAAGTTCAGTGAATGGGCCTCACCAATTGTCGTGGTCAAGAAACCTTCTGGAAAGCTCAGACTTTGCGTCGACTACAAGGTGACAATCAATTCTCATCTTATCAACGATTCACATCCGATGCCTGCACCTGACGAAGTGATTGCAACTGCTGCTGGCAGCCGGATATACACTCGTCTGGACCTAGAGAAAGCTTATCACCAGATCCCACTAAATGAAGCTTCCAAAGAGCTGACAGTAATGTCAACACCATTTGGGATGTTCGCTTTCAACAAGCTTCCGTTCGGAGTGAAAGCAGCACCTGCGATCTTCCAGCGGTACATTAGCCAAGTCCTACAAGGAATTCCTGGCGTCATTGCCTACGTAGACGACATATTGATATGCGGCAAAGGCGTAGAACAATTGGCAGTTCGTGAGACGGAAGTATTGCATCGACTAAACCAGCAAGGATTGAAGATCAACACGGCGAAAAGTGAATTCCGCAAGACTTCGATCAAGTTTCTAGGCTATTTATTGGAAGGAGATCAGCTCAAGCCGGACCCAGCCAAAGTGAAGGCAATCCAGGACATGACACCACCGCAGAACGTTGGCGAGCTTGAATCCTTCCTGGGTCTCGTAAATTTTAGCGGCAAGTTCATCAGAAACCTAGCTGCACTGACCAAGCCTCTCAATCGACTAAGAAAGAAAAATGAGGACTTCGTGTGGACGAAGGAGTGTCAAATAGCATTTGACGAAATCAAGGTCACTCTCTCTGATCAATCGAGTCTTCAAATATTTGATCCGGAGAAGCCCATTGAACTGGAATGCGACAGTTCTCAGCGAGCTCTGGGCGGAGTGTTGACACAAAGCGGTCAAGTCGTGCTGTACATGAGCAAGACTCTGTCTGACGCCGAAACAAAATATTCGCAAATAGAGCGTGAAGGCCTGGCACTGGTTTGGTGCATTCAAAGATGCCATCGGTTCTTGTATGGCCGGAGGTTCACACTGATAACTGATCACCGGCCCCTCACATACATATTCGCGCCAGATAAACAGCTGCCCACCAGAGTTTCAGCTCGACTACAACGATGGGCAATCATGCTAGCTGCTTATGACTATGTCATACAGTATCGACCATCAAAGCTAATGCTGTCGGATGCGCTATCTCGACTGGTGCCCGCTAAGCCTCCTGGCCGAATGCACAGACAGCATCGATCGGACTCCTCGAAGCTGACAACCCGGGAGTAATTCAGCTGGATCGCATTGCACACGCAACAAGAGAGGACCCGGAGTTCAGATGCCTGGGCGCAGCCATAATTAACAATAAACTATTTGACGACCCACACCTACTCAGCTACTCAAAGGTTCAAGATGAGCTAGCTGTCAATGATGGAATTATTTACAGAATGAACAGAATTGCATTGCCTCGTGTCCTGAGAGAAACTGCCCTGGCAGCTGTACACTCAACGCACCTTGGGGTGGAAAAGTCAAAGTCGATTTTGAGGGAACAGTTCTGGTGGCCACAGATGGACAGTGACATCGCTGACTACATTGGACGATGCAACGTGTGCAACGCGTACAAGTCCAGAAATAAGAACTTTCGGCACTCGTGACCAGAACCTGACAACCCCTGGGAGCGAGTGCACATTGATTTTGCCGGTCCGATAGAGGGCAAGTACCTACTCATCATTGTGGATGCGCACTCGAGCTACCCGGAAGGCTTCATCACGAGCGACATGAAGGCCGACACAGTCATTTCCAGACTTAGAAGATTGTTCTCACAACAGGGGGTGCCCAAGTGTCTCGTGTCAGACAACGGCCCTAGTTTTGTGAGCGAAGCGGTGACCGGCTGGCTCACCCAGATTGGCTGTTCGCACATCACAACGCCCGCCTACCATCCACAGAGCAACGGCATTGCAGAGCGAATGGTGCAAACAGTCAAAGAGACAATCAAGACCAATGGTTTATCCCAAAGAAGTATTGACAGATTTCTACTGTTCTACAGAGCTGCCAAAGGGAAGCAGCAAGCATCACCGTCCGAGTTGTTGAACGGCAGACAAATAAGACTCCCCATCTCGGAGAGCAGCACTCAGTCCAAGTGGATCCCAGGAGAATCACTCATCTACCGTGCATCGAGTTCTCATGAGCCACGAACTGTGAGATTCGTAAAAATGCTTGGCAGCAACACAGCAGTCGTCACCACAGAGACTGGACGAAATCTAAAGACCCACCTTGATCAACTACGAATCGGTGAGGTACCTGAGGCTCACGGAACTACGGAAATGGGGGATTCCAAGCCCGGTGGCAACGGTCCAAGTGACGACGGCCAACAGACGCGTCCGTCATCGACAGACACTGAGATACTACCGGGAACAGAACAAGCTGAGAGAGCACGATAGCAACAGACTGAGGCCGGAGTTCAATCCAAGCCGTCACCCAGGCAAAGCGAACGCTTGGCCAAGAAAACTAGAATTTTTTATCGCACCTGAGTGATAATTGTACACCTACCTATAGAAGAGGGAGGGTGTTGTGGGTTGATGGCTTTGCCATAGACATTTTTGTTACGCGACTGCGTTGATGAATTGAACCATGCTATTGAGTTATTAAATAAATAATAGATGCGTCAGAGGTCAACAGACCGCTAGACTGACAATTGCTAAAGGCTAAAACCAAAAAGCACAACAGTAATTCCATTGAACAACAACTGAATAGCTATCTCGCTGACCTCGCTCCGTTCCTTGAGTTGCGCAAGCTCCAAATTTCTAGATCAAAGTGCACGGCCACTCTGTTCAGTCCTGACCAGCTTGAGTACTCTCGCCAGCTAAACGTTTCCATCAACGGCTCCCTACTACCGCAGGCCCTCCATCCAAAAATTCTGGGCGTGACCCTCGATCCAAAACTCTCCTTCGCGAGACACATCTCCATCCTTGCGGAGAAAGCCCGGAAAAGAAACTGCCTGCTACGTTGTCTTGCCTGCTCATTCCGGGGCTGCTGCAAGGAACTTTTGCTGACCACCTATAAAGCGCTAGGCAGAAGTCTGCTCGACCATGCTGCGCCGGTCTGGGGCCCATCATCTCCAACTCGTCCTGGACTCGGCTTCAATCGGTCCAGAATGCAGCGATTCGCGGCATCACCGGCTGCACTGCCCTTACCTCTGAAGCGGACCTACATAGTGAAGTCCAGCTGCTCACCGTCCGCCAACACAACCGGCTTCTTTCGCTTCAGTTCAAGCTCCGCGCCAGACGCCCTGAACACCCGTGTCACCACCTTTCCAGCCTTCCTCCGCCGCGCAGATTCATGAAAGCCTCCATCTTCACGGCTCAACATTTCAACGCCGATTGGACGCCGGTTCCGGCCCCGGACGTCCTCGACGCTGCTGCCTGGGATCGCGCCAGGCGGGCCCAGCACACGCAGGCAGTACAGGCCATGCTGGACAGCCTGCCACTGAACCGTGTCATTCAAGCGCAACGGCCCGCGATCCACCGTTCCGAAGTTCGCCTCCCCCGCCGCATGCGGTGCACAATGGCGCAGCTTCGCTCCGGTTTCTGCCCGCTTCTCTGCGACTTTTAGTCGAGGATCAACCAAGGCGTCGCCGCGGTTTGTCCAGATTGCGGCCTTGAGCCCCAAACGGTGGTTCATCTATTAAATAGCCCTACCTATCCGACGTAGCTTTGTCCGAGTGACTTACGGACCAACCCGATCGAGACATGCACCTTCCTGGAGTCGGCAACCCTTGGCGGGCTGGGACCCCGTTTGAGGTTAATACACACTG
Organism: Macrostomum lignano; assembly: GCA_002269645.1. Classification (NCBI taxonomy): domain Eukaryota; kingdom Metazoa; phylum Platyhelminthes; family Macrostomidae; genus Macrostomum; species Macrostomum lignano. The sequence continues at coordinate 854,539 of NIVC01000102.1, forward strand.
TCAACGGAATCCTGGTGAATCTCACCGATCCCACTGAACCACTGCCAGATATCATGAGGTCATCCGATGCAATCGTCGATGTCCTTCGGTTTTTAAATGTCTCAAAAACATCCATCACAATTTGTTACTGGTCAAAAAAGATTTGACTGGAAACGAGAAGAACCATTTGCTTTATCATGATTTATTTACTTACAGCATCTCGAGGCTTAGTCTATGGTACGGAAAGTACACCGTGTCGCTCAGTGTATCTATGGCCGGCGTTCAGCCTCCAGTGTGGTCAACCTCATAGCTGACTATCAGCATTTTTAAGACGCCGATCAGGACCAGAAGTTTCGGTTTAAAACACCACGTTAAGCCTGAGTGTTGAAAAATTTACTCACGACTTTTATGTCAGCGAAGTAAATCTTACTGGCTTCAAATTTTACTGCTGACCAACATCACGGAACCATTAAGTTTCCATTTCCGAGTCTTCACACACTGGTTGCTATGGAAATTATATTGGCCTCTTCTATAGTGGAGGGCAGCTGCCATAGAAATATGAACCTATCATACGCTTCCAAACCACTCTTATGCTGTTCGCGTCACAGCTCAGAAAGACAGTCGCCAAGATGCCGCACTTTTGAGCTTGCTGATTTGGCTACAGCCTGCGACAATTTTAAGCGCAAGGTCGAACATATCGTGTCAGAATTACCGCTCATAATCGAAACTTAACATGAATTTTTTGTGCATTATATCTGATTAAATTAATTCGATTTTAGTCAAGATCTGCTGACGACCGTATTCGCCAACCAGCCGAATGTGATGCTTGCGCGCCACAGATTCCGGGAATGTTATCAGCTACCTGGAGAGGACGCAGCAACCTTTCTGTCAGCCACCTGCTAGTACGGTGTTCTGGCGGACGAAATGATTCGTGACCAGCTGGCCCAGAGGACGAGCAGCACCCGGATACGCAAGTCTCTTCTGACGGAGGAAGCGGCTACGCTGACTCAACTGTACCGTCACTATTGCCACGACATACGTGCGACGATCAGAGCCGAGTTACAGCTAGGTGGCAGCCGTAAGATTGTCAGCCTTGTGGTGGCCAGAGACAGGTGCATCATTTGTCTATCCTTTTCGCGCCGGAGCTAGAAATACAAAAGCTCCGCTCCTGCCGACATGCCGACCATAGACCATAGCTAGAATCTTATTGCGCCCCTGTGCAAAGCCTTTCTAGCCGAGAAGGCAGCATTTTATACTTAGCTTGGACAAACCTAGGGTTGAAAAAAGCAGTTTCAAAGTGCATTTTACTTAATGCTCTCTAATTAGATTATGCAGTGTGTACACTCGATGTCTAGCTATAGACACTACAGTTCACTTTAAAATCTCCAAACACGCCTTTTTGAAAGAGAAAGCACTACACCTCCTTAATACGAGCAGTGCATCATTTTATTGAAAAGTAAATCAGCTACAAGCATGGAAATTTTGCGTACATCGGATTCTAAGACTGATGATGTCATCACAGAGAATGCTGAAACTGAATCGCTGCATTCCATTGCAGATAAGTAGGACTTTTTTCATCCATTTTTCGTATGATTTCGCTGGCCATGCTCGGCAGGAACGGCTACTGTGCAGCACATAACTTTTCTTTTACCATAGATTCCAAACAATTAATAGCAGTAAAGGCTGTTGGGTCAGCTCTGCTGACCATTGGGCAGCTTAAAGCTATAGCCAGTACTCATTTGTACGCGTCTCTTTACAGTTAAGAAGCCCACAGGCTGAAAGAAATAAACGAGCGCACTTTTCCTTTTCTCACTGGCTTCGCGATCGCGAGTCACTTCATTCGTGAGCCCGACTATTTAAACTGCAAGTTTGAGCATGCCTGAGCACGCAGAAGACGCAGCGCCTCAGAAATTCAACCACCAAGGCTGTAGCGGTCAAGTTGCCGACATTTTGGCCTGCTCAGGCATGGGCTTGGTTCATCCAGGCCGAGGCACATTTGAGCCTCCAAGGAATAACACGAGACAAAACTACATACCAGCATTTGGACGCATCTCTGGATCAGCATTCGGTCAGCGACTTCTGGACGTACTGGAGAAGCAGTGACACACCTCGCCGACAAGCTTTGGGCCAGCCGAGCCCAGTCGTTGGTGGCCGAAGTTCAGCAGCTCGACAAGCTAGTAGTTGCGGCCGCCCGCAAGAGCAGTAGAAGCCGTTTCTCCCGCGACCGGCCATCACTGCGTCCCTCCGAGGAAGCCACTGATCTGTGCTACGTTCATAAGAAGTTCGGCACAAAGGCCAGACGTTGTGAAGCGCTTTGTCAATTTCAGGGAAACGGGCGGGTGTCAGTGAACAGCTCTGCGGCCGGCAGCAGCAGCAGCCTGCTCCTCATCCCGGATTTACAGACAGACCGGCGTTTCCTAATAAGCACGGACGCTGAAGTCAGCATATTTCCAGTGGCAGGGGCAGACATATGATTTTCTCCAAAGCCCACCGCTCTACGCAGCCAAGAGCAGTCGGATCAGGACCTCCGGTACCTGCCAGCTAACTCTGGATCTCGGCTACTTGTCGTTCCTTGGCGGCCCTGTGGTAACTCCAGGAGGCTCAACGACGCCACGATGCCCGACCGCTATCCAGTGTCGTCACTGCCAGTGCGCCGAAAAGTCACATTCAGGACTTTTCGGCACACCTGGAGGGTAGCTCGGTTTTCGCCAAAATTGACCTAGTGCGAGACTACCACCAGATGCCCGTCGCGCTGCCGACGTTTTCAAGACCGCTGTCATCACACCGTTTGGCCTCTTCGAGTTCCTGCGAATGCCGTTTGGGCTCAAGAACGTCGCCCAAGCTTTCCAGCGTCCCGTCGATTCAATCTGCCAGGACCTTGATTTTGTCTTCGCCTACATCGATGATATCCTGGTGGCCAGCCGCGGCTCGCAGCAGCACCGGGAGCACATAGCTGAAAACGGCCTTACCATCAACCCGGACAAGTGCGATCAAACTTCCTGGGCCACTAGATCAACGCTCAAAAAGCCATGCTGCTGCCCGGCAGCACCATTGCTCTGGCGGATACCAACCTCCAGCTCAAGCCACTGCAGCTCGGCTCTGGAACCGCCCCGCTCTGCGATATCTCCACCGGCCTGCTGCGTCCTTTGGCACCTCCGGATTTCTGTCGCGCAGTTTTCGACGCCATCCACGGCCTCGCTCACCCATCGGTCCGCAGATCAAGTCGCCTTATGACTGTAAAGTTCGTCTCGGCCGGCAGGAACAATGACATTAGCCAGTGGGCCCGCAACTGCGTCGCTTGCAAGACGGCCAAGGCTCATCGGCATGTTATCGCACCTGTAGGTAGAACAGGTCCCCAACCAGCGTTTCGCCCCCACATCCATGTCAATCTGGTGGGGCCACTGCCACAATCCCAGGGTTTCACGCAGCTGTTTACAATAGTAGACCGTTTCACCCGGTGGCTAGAGGCGAGTCTATTGCCGACACGTCAGCAGCTGCATGTGCATCCGCTCTAATTGCTCACTGGATCGCCATGTCCAGTGTACCAATAAATATCACCTCGGACTGGGGCGCACCGTTCACTTCGTAGTTGTGGACCAACCAACATCACCCGCCTACTTGGCATGCAGTTGCATGCGACAACGGCTTTCCATCCGGTGAAAAGATTTCACCGGCAGCTCAAGGCTTCATTGATGGCGCGCTTGTCAGGATCAGCCTGGGTCAGCGAGTTGCCCTGGGTGTTGCTAGAGGTCTGCACAGCTCTCAAGGAGGACCTGCCGGCATCATCGGCAGAGCTGGTGTACGGGGCGCCGCTCAGTGTCTCTGGAGAGTGCCTGATGCGCAGCATCACCGATGCTGGCGGCCACGACCAGTTCCTGGTTCAGTTGTGCACAGCCCTGCAGACTTTTCGGCCGGTGCCGACGTCGCACTATGGCAGACGACCATCCGCCTGGCCCGCAGCTTTCAACACCTGCAAATTTGTTATTATGTGCCTGGACGGCTCTCCACTCCAGAAGCCATACGCCGGGCCATTCAGAGTCATCGAGAGGGAAGCCAAGACATTTTTGTTAGACCTGGGCACGCGGTGGCGCGATTGGCTGAGCGTTGACAGTTTAAAGCCGGCCATTCTCGATATCATCGACCCTGTCCTACAGCCGGCTCTTCGCCCACGGGGTCGCCCCGGCGCGTGCCGGTCAAAGCAGTGCTGACCGGCGCATTTCGGCAGGTAGCTCAACGCTGGGTGGGGGGAGCTGTGTGGCGGCCAGAGACAGCCGCATCATTTGTATATGACCACTTCTGATTTTTATTCGTCTCGTTTCAGTCAAGGAGCCCACAGGCTAAGATAAATGAACGAGCGCACATTTCATTTTCTCACTGGCAAAGCGATCACGAGAAACTTCAGCCTGATGGTCGACTGCTGGGCTGAAGTGTCACTGATGAGCGAAGCCATAGCAAGGACCTGGGGAGAATAGCAGCTAAGACCTTCTGCAATGCAGCTAAAAGCTTGCGGCGGAAAACAGATTGCGACCGTTAAACACAAGAGTCGTTAGCTGCAGCACGATTTCTACATCATGAGGTCGGGCAAAAAGATCATTGGCCGCGACCTAATGGATAAGATTGAATTCCGGGTACAACTGCAGCCACTTGAGGTCGAGAATAGTATCGTCAGTGAAGAGGAATCTGCAAAGGGGCGGTGAACAAGCCGAGAGTAAATGCAGTTGTGCCTCCAGTGCCTTTCATTCAAAAATAACAGAAGGTAGGCAGCGCTGCCGCCGTCACCATCGTGGTGACTTTGTGGGGCTTATCTTCATTCCCATCAATACCATTTTGAGATGGGCTGACAAGCGAAATAGCATACTGGTTAGCTGTTCAGTTATTTTTAATACTCTTCTTGCAAAAACAAAATCTTAAATGCGAAAATGCTTTCAGTTTACCTACAACCACTGATAGATGGCAGAAGTCTGGCGCAAGTCTACCTCATCAACGCATTCAACGGAAAACTTGACTGCTGTGTACAAAAAATCTGCATGACTGTTGTTGGAACATCTTGTAGTATAGAATATTCCAGAATACTTGACGATGGAATCCGACAGGTGAAACGCCGTTTAAAAGCGATAAAATCCGTTGCACTAGATTCACATATAATGGCACGAAATTTCAGAGCTTCAATAGCAATACCATTGATCGATTCCACATGACGACAGGCAGTAATTTAGGAGATATTCTCAAAATTCAACTGCAAATGACTGCCGCGCATGAGGAATTGGAGCTCTGGATGCTGAGAAAGATTGTTGTCACGGACAGTCACTAAAGACATGCATGAGTGGTCGCTAAATCCTGATAGATGAATCTCTCTGATTATATCTATAAAACTTTGCGTACAACTTCTTCATACCGCACACCCCACTGAGCGATGACGGACAGCCTGTATCAACTTATCTGTCTTCCCACGGCGACACGAGCCGTTCACCGGCTATCCTCCGCAACAACTTTGGTTGCAAGCTCACAGACGAGCACTTGTGGGTAACCGTGATGAAGCGATCTACTGAGACAAATTTCTCTAGACTGCAGCGCTTCACCACCTGCTTCAGTGCACTTCATCACTATGGTGACGAATGCAATGTTCTGTGCAGTGGGCGATGCGATATCGGCAGGTCAGCCGGACCCCAAGCTTTGACGGCTGATCATGTCCTTGGGCTTCCTGATTGTGTCCATGATGAGTGCACTCATTGTGGTGCCAGTCACTACTACCATCACGGTGATATTCCTAACGTCAAGGCAATCTCAAGAGCCGAACTCTGATAATGGTGAATGGCAGCCTCCTCACCAACGTTCGGACAGACAAAATATCTGTCTTGTAAATCGTATAATGTTTAACAAGATATGCATCTGACTTCGCTTATTTTAGAGCGAACCTGATATATAAGCAGTCGAGTGCGACAACCTGCAATGCACCTCCATTCAGCCTCTAAAAGAGACAAGGAAGCCAGTTTAGCTTCCAATTACAGGTGTCAGTTTTAGTGGGTGGTTTATAGCGCTCAGCACATCGTTGAATCTGAATTCATTATCGTCTTCTATGTAAAGGATTGGGGCAGGTGAAGTCACTGTTGGATTAACGCATACTCACAGTTATGTTCTTCTATGGCCCAAAGTATGCACTAGTATAAGTGCTCGGCTATCCCGCGACAATAAATAAAATATAATAACCTACTGTCAGAATCAAGGCTGCATTACTTGGGCGCACCAGCCCCAAAACAGAACATGGCGTCGCAAGCAGTTATCTGACCTGCTGCTAGCATCAATCTGATCAGCAAGAATGAGCAAAAGCCCGAATCCAGCGATGGGATAAAAAACCCCGCGATCGATATCGCCTACGAGACCAGTGACAAGCCAAGGAGCAGGAGCCGCTGCTGTGACTGCAAGTACCAGTCGGTTCAGCCTTCCTGGGCTACAGATCCCGCGTCTCGATCTTGCAACAGATACTATAGACGAGTTTGACGCATGGCAAGCGACCATCGAGGCCTATTTCGAGGCAATGGGCGTCAAGCTGAGCGAAGCGGACAGCCCCGAAGTGAAGGCGCAGCAATCCGCCCACCCAGAACAAGTGATCAATACCATTCGTACGCTTGAAAAATATTTCATCACAGAGGACGACCTAATAAATGAATTTCCAAGGGTATTCGATGGCATCGTAAGGCCTATGAAAGGCGAAACGTTCAAAATTAAGCTGCGTGACGACGCTCAACCATTTTCAGTGAAGACACCCAGAAGAATTCCATTCCCTATGTACAATAGATTGAAAATGGAGCTGGACGCACTTGAGTAACAGTGCATAATCTGCAAACTGACAACCCCGACTCACTGGTGCGTACCTATTGTGGTCGCGCCGAAAAAAAGTTAGTGGAATCCGCTTGTGATTGGACTTCAGACAGCTTAATAAATACGTCATCAGACCCAGATATCAGTCTCAAACTACTCTTGAAATAATAGACAGCACTGATGCTTCTAGAGCCAAGTCTTTCACCGGCGTTGATGCACTTAAGTCTTAAGGGATATCACCAGATACCACTAGATGAAGAAAGCATGCATGCACCTATGGACTTTCATCACACCTCTGGGAAGATATATGTATAAGATGGCTCCATTCGGCATAAGTTCGATTGCCAAATTCTACAATCAACGGTTGGATGACACGTTTGAAGACCTGAACTACGTTCGTCATGTCTGCTTGATTTCGAGTAATGACCGAGAATCGCCCGTGCAAGCAGTTCGGAAATTTCTTTAACGCTGTCAGGATAACGGAATCTCCTTAAATAAAAAAAATTGCATTTTGCAGAACGCAAGTAAGCTTTGCGGGATTTCGCGTATCGGCAGATTGCTACTGTATCGAACCAGAGCTCGTGAAAGCTATCAGCAAATTTCCAGCGCCTAAAAATATTACTGATCTTCGAGCATTCTTTGGTCTCGTGAACCAAGTTGGAAAATTCACTCCAGAATTTGCAGAGGTAACTGGCCTGCTGAGACCGCTGCTATCAGAGAAGAATTGTTTGAGTGGGGACAAGAGCAGCAAGACGCTTTTCGAAAAGGCCCGCAGCAACCTCGCAAACACGCCTTACCCTTGCCTAGTATGACCAGCGCAAACTCATGGCCTTGCACACAGATGCATCCCGCTTAAGGGAATCGGATTCTTGCTCAAGCAGAGACAAGCCGATGGAAGCTGGCGAGTAGTCCAGGCGGGATCCAGATTCATCTCTGATACCGAATTTAGATACGCAATGATTGAGCTAGAACTGTTGGCTGTGGTCTGGGCGACTCAGAAATGTAGACTTTTCCTAGAAGGTGTGCCTGAATTCGACATCGTTACTTACCACAAGCCCCTAGTTCCGATTCTGAACAGCTACCAGCTGGACCAGATCGAGAATCCCAGAATCCAGCGCCTGAGAGCTAAACTGGATCTCTATGCGTACAAAGCAAGATGGGTTAAATGCAAAGAATAATGCCGACGCTGACGCTCTATCGAGAGCACCTGTAGATTATCCGACTCAACAAGACGAGTTAGTGGAATCAGCAGACCTTCACCTGTCACAACTGCTCATCATGATTCTACAAAGTGCAGAACTGGACCCTAGCTTGCGCAGAGTGCAAGAGAGCGCGACTGTTGATCAGAATCTGCAGGACCTAAAGAATTTCCAAACGACAAGGCCAATATGCCCAACAATGTGCGACCATTCTGGAATGTGCGCGAAAAGCCTATCGTCGAAGACGGGATCATCCTCTGCGGAAGTCGATGCATCGTGCCAGGAGCTTTGAGAAAGCAGGTTCTTACACAGCTGCACTCAAGCCACCAAGGACTTACCAAGACAAAACAGAGGGCTAGAATGGCCGTGTACTGGCCAGGCATCGACCGAGACATTGAGAGCACTATAAGAAAATGTAAGTCGTGCTAGGAACACCTCCCGTCACAAGTTAGAGAGCCCATGAGCACATTAAATCCACCAGAACGATGTTTTCAGCACGTTTACACAGATTTCTGTGAACACGCCAACAAAAAGTTCCTGGTAATCGTGGACGCCCATTCCGGTTGGCCATCCCTATGGAACTTTGGTGTTCGAGCACCAACTTAAAAACTCATTAACGCGTGTCGAGAACTTTTCTTTCATACATCAGTGCCTGAAAAACTTTGCTGAGACTCCGGTCCTCAATTTAAAGCAACACATTTTGTTAATTTTTTTGAGTCGCTGGGGAGTGCAGATTCAAAACTCATCTCCTTATCATCATCAAAGTTACGGCAAATCTTAGGCTGCTGTCAAGAGCGTAAAGAAAATTTTGCGTGGAGCACGGAACGACCATGCAAATGACGTTCACAAAGATAAATTAGCGCAAGGCTTGCTGCAACTGCGTAATACTCCGCTGTATGATGGTAGAGTGCCTTCTATCATGGTATTTGGACACCCAGTACACGGGATACTTCACTAGTTCACCGAAAGAGTTTTGCCAAGGTTTGAAAGGATAAGATCTACGATTCTACGAGATGGAGAGGACTGCAGCGAGATTTCAGGCGCGCGTTCAAGAGCACTACGATGCGACAAAACGATGTTGCGACAAAACTATGCCACCCCTCCACATTGGAGCTCATGTTGTTCTTCAGAGTCCAGTAACAAAGCATTGGGAAGCTAAAGGGATAATTGTAGAAGTTGGCAAGCACCGAGACTACTACGTCAAGCTGGCCAGTAGCCGGATCCTGCGTCGAAACCGCGTATTTATCCGGAAGAGTCTGCCGCAGGAGCAGCTAATTAGCCTCAATTCGCCTGTCAAGAATGTTACCAGCCCGCCAGCCAGAGTTGTACACGCACCGGTGCCCAAGCCGACAACTACAAATAATGTCCCATGGCGAAGTCAACGATTGAACAAAGGGGTTCCAAAACGCAGGTTTCGATACAAGAAGTTCGGAGAACCCGAGATCTCTTGACGAGAAGGAGAGGGGAAGAGAATATTACTTGAATGCGATAAACCGTTACGCTCGTAAAAGGGGAGATTTTGGATTAACGCATACTCACCATTATGTTCTTCTATGTCCCAAAGTATGCACTAGTATAAGTGCTCAACTATCCCGCGATAATAAAGAAAATATAATAACCTACTGCCAGAATTATGGCAGCATTACTTGGGCGCACCAGCCCCAAAACAGAACAGTCACAAAGGTGGCTGTTGTGCTTTACTCTTTCTGGAAACCGTCTTCCTCATCCAATTCATGAAGGTACTCCTCATCGGATAAATTTTTGTAATTATGATACGCAAAGACAGTGACTTAAAAAACTCGGGCGTGCGTCAGGGTGATGGACATCGACAGCCAGCTTTGCGAAGGCAATGCCTCGTTGTCTACCTGAGTCTGTCGTGCCAGCGCTTTTCTCTGCAGAAAGTCCGGCTCGGTCTAAGTTTATTGCTGATAATGCGGTATACGGCTTTCTGCTGGCATCACCTTGCCTGAGCCGAATTGAAACTGTCAACTTGATGCAGTCGGCAGGCTTCGCAATTCGCATCGCAAATCGATGTCAGCAATGCCACAGATTCTATTGATCTTTCAACTGGCTTCAATGCGACCATCAAAATGCCGCAGTCACTCTATGAATTCAATTGAGTGAATGCCCACCACACAAAAAAATCAAGCTGGAACTCAGTTTATTCTATCCAGATGCCTCAATGTTCCCTTACACTGTCTTCGCCATCAACTGCGAGTCTTTTGGAGGCTGCGAGTTCGCTTGGAACATTTACTCTGCGCCACTCAGGTTGGAGTCTTGGGTACACCACTGTGACTTTCGGATACAAGGTGTTTACTACGTCTGGCTGGAACCTCCTGGTCTCTGCGACCTTTTTGTAACCAGCGATAGCCTGGATCTGCCCGCTTCTCAGGTGCCTGGCGTCTACTGGCGTCTCAAATCTACAGGCTGTGATGCAGTTGAATCAGGATTTCTGCAACTGCCTTGCTGACGACACATTCTTGCTTCAGCTTTAGCTGTTTCAGCTCGCTAGGCTCACCCGAAATCTAAGGCACTTTGTCGCCACAGTAAGCTGCTGTGTGACTCGATTGGTTGCCTACCTTGCTTCACTGTCTCTGGTGTTTTCTGCCTTTGCCTGCGTGTTGTACCTTTCCATGGGCTCTCAACTCCGTCAGTTCAGCCCGATGCCCGCCACTCTGTCGCTCTGCAACGCTGCCCTTGGATCAGATATCACATTTTCGCAACTTCATGGAGCGGAGCTTCTTTAAACAGGTCTACATTCTGGCTTTGTGTGCTTTTTTATTCTGGTGTTGATAAGCATACTTGTGGCAGTGATCAAACAGCATCGGTTTGGGCAAGTCAAGGACAGGCAACGAGGATCCAAATCAGCAGCTGCGAGCTACTCTGTTGAAGATCTTCGCAATATTTTAGCACCCAGATAGCATCAAACTAAACGGCTGAGAACTATTCGTGGGTTGTCGGCTTTGTCGGTTAAGGTTACGGTAAAGGTTTTGGTTCAGGCTATGGATGCTTTGATAGCGCCTATTTCCACTCCAATTCCACTGACCCGAGCAAGCAGTTGTCAGCATCCGTCAGTTGCCTGAAAGCAACTTTAACGAATCATGCTGGGCCATTATTTTTTACCACTGAGCACGCCATTAGACAGGTCAAAACAAACTAAATAACCAGGAATCAGACAGGTTGAATGGCGCCGAGCTGTGACGTGAAATAACTTGCTACAACTACAAAACCCCTCGACATCAGCAATCAAGGACAAATCAAATGTTGGGGAATCCAAAAAAGACTCTCGATCAGAGAACGTGGTTGCAGTCACAGAGGAAAAGAGCACCTCAGCAGACTGAGACGTGGAATATTCGGCCACTGCTAAGAAAACGATTCAAAGACGATCCAAAATCGTCAAAATGGTGTTCAACCGCAGATTTTCTGGTCGACAGCCTCTAGATGGAATGTCGACACGATTCTGAACGAACACCTTGCGAAGCTTCTCTATGTTAATGATCCAGCAGAGTGCTGTTAAACTGTTAGTCCAGAAAAAGCGATCAGCGCCTGGGAATTTTTGAGAGACCCGGTACATAAGGCGCGATAGGATCAAGGCACCTAGCAACTCCACGCGAGCAATTGACAGATTCAATAACGGTGTAACGCGAGACTTTGCCATAATGGGCACCATGTCGACGGCACCGTCGTCAGATTCAGCACGTGCGTAGATGCAAGCAGCAAAGGCCAACTCGATAGCATCACAGAAGCCGTGCAGTTGAATTTTTGTTGGCTTGGCGCTAAGCTTGCGGAAGTAAATATCGAAAAAAACTGAAATATGCAGCCATACCAAGACTGCTGCAAGGATTGCCAAGCCTGGGATATGTCAGGTGGAAGAGGCTCATTCCAGTCGACTGTTTGACACACAGCTCCTGAAGCAATATTCTGAAAGAAATAAATGCATGACAAACTAGTCCAAGAGAATCGTACACTGAGGACAGCTTACTCAGTATTGAACAATGCTCGCTGTGAACACAAGCCAATTCACGGCAGTCCATACGAAAGACATCACTACCCCAGCAACAGATGAGCCCCAGGACCTTTAGACGTGACCCATATCTTGTTACGTAAGATTTTCGTTGAATAAAGCAGAATTCAACATCCACTGACGCATATTCATACCAACCAGCAAGATCAAACAATTTTTCGTATATTTGTACAGAGCCATAGCTTCTGCTTCAGAACTAACAACTGGTCACGAAATTATCGACGTAAAGGTCTTTCTAAACGATGATACTGGCACATTCCGGAAAAGCAGACTCAATTGTGTCTGGATGGTAGATCGGAGCACACCTGGCGAACATGTCAAACCTAATGGCAGATGACAGATTTGCTTATTGTCTGCCAAATTGGGCCACAGAAAACGCAACATATTGCGATCGCTAGCATGAATCGAAATTTTGAGAAATGCTTTCTCAATGTCACAAAGGATAGCAACGGAAATTGCAACAGGGTTACGACGGAAGCGCAAGAGAATATCGGAAATTTAAGGAAAATCTGTCGGCCCGACTTGTAAATGGTCGCTGATTGATTAATCTTTCCTGAAAGCTCGTGCAGAACCGTCAAAGACAATACACAGTTTCGTGTGCTCATGACACAGCTATGAGGAAGATAATGACAGTCATTATCCTGCTGTAGGTCGGCGTCACCCACTTTCTCAATGAAGCCTCTGGCTTCCTGCTCACGGGTGATCTCAAATGCTTTCTCGACTGTATCTGGTTGGCGTGAGAGAGCGCGCATAGTCGAGTCCAAACACACTTGTACGCGAGATCAAAGTGATTGCGTAGCATGAGTGAGCCATCTGGATGCTTCCAAGGAATCTTGACTTCTTAGCGTCCATTGATTAGTTGCGGGTCGCAAGCAAAGTCATCGATCAAAGACTGATATTGAATTTCTAAGATACTTACATGTAGCTTCTAGCTTCTAAGCGCTAGAATCGGGACCAAGTCACAGAAGGTCCGCAACAGTACAGCAAAGAACTTAAGAAGCTTCGCTGAGCTCGTTCGCTGCTGAATTGCTCAAAGGAATGTCGGAGCCCTCAGGCAGCTTAACCGGCCCCGCAAAGGACGAAACCTAATTTTATGGATACAGCTGACGGTCCAGATGATCCGCACGTCACGTCACCGCCTACAATATCGTAATATAATCAGCTCCAATCAACACAAGTTGGCGTTCTTTCATCGCATGGGACGTGCGGATCTGCTAAGTCTAAATTGCAAAGATGAGGAAACTGGTTCACTAAGACTGAGCGCTGAGGCTGACAGATATCATTGACCATATTAGCGCGGATGTTCAGAACGTGACGTGGTTCTATCTTCTTGACTGATGTAATTGTTGCATTGATACCGGTGAAGGTCGACACATTCAATGGCTCACTTCTGATTTCCATGATACCTATAAGATCACATATATTCTTTCTGATGTAGGATATGTTGCTAGGTGTATCGAGTAGCATTATAATCACTCGCTGACTGCCAGCACTAAGCAGTATAGCTTTGACAACAAAAAGGGCTAATGAAGGATTGCTGCTAATGGAAATGTTCGAAAAAATGATCAGAGACGTGATTCGGTGAACCAACTGGTGCTGGCTTGTCAGGAGTGGCGGTGACTGAGCTCCCAGCATCAAACTGAGTTTGAATTATCAGGTTGGGGACGAGCAGAGGGCTCGAGAATCGAAGACTCAGTGGAAACTTCATTTGTTGGTAAGCACTGATTATTTGACCTTGACTGCCCTCAGAGTTGCTTTGCTGCGGACTTAGCCGCGTGTAAATCCTGGTGATGATAGTTTTAGCTGGAGCTTTGTTGCAAATGCTCATGTGATAATCAGCTCCCCCTACAGGCTCTGCACTGCCAAGGATCACAGCACACGCGAGCACCATGACCTGTGCGCAAGCATCGAAAGCAAGGGCTTTCCTTGTGCTTTCCTGGTGCAGCAAGGGCTTTCCTTGTGTCCTGAATTGCAGTAGGTACAAAATACTTTTCCAGGTTTATTTGATGTGCTCTTCGAGCTAGATTGAACTGTCGAGTTGAAAGTGAAGGCTTCGGTGAGCCTCCGGACCAGTTGAGATCATGTCCAGTCTTCTTGCCAACCAAAACAGCCTTCTCACGAACCTCATTTTTTGGCTTAAAAGATATGTAAAAGAGTCCCTAACTGAATTGCATTGCGATTCTATATAAGCGGCTGGTATTAGCATGTCCAACCTTAACTTATCTGGACACCGCTCGAGTAGGTTTGGCAGCAACAATGTCTCATACGAGGCAGGTTGCACATTCTGAGCTTTAAGTCTGCGCTCGCCAGCGGAAACATCGTCATGAAATTGTTGCAGGCTTGAAAGCGAGGTGTCAGCTAGCCTAAACTCTGACAGCTGATGCATGGAGTCTCTGACTATCAGATCTGGCTTGCAGAACCGATTTCGCAGAATGGTGACCGCAGCTGCGTAGTTCGCGCCAGTCACTGCCAGACTTGGCCAAGTCGGAGAGAGAAGCGAGCAAATAACTGAATTTGTGAATATCACCGAGCGATGAATTTGAATCCACTGATGACAAAAACTGATCCCAGGGGGTCTTCTAACATGCAACTGTCCCATTAAAGGTCGGTAGCTGACACTTAGGTAGCTTCACCTGAGGTTGAGCACAGCTTCAGGGCTGCTGTTGCGTCACATTTGAACTGAGGGAATTATCTGGCAATTTAATACACTTGCGGCAGCGAAACGAACATTCATGGCTCTCAGCCAACTCCGATTTCATCTTATCTTTGGATAGATCTACCTGAATCTCCCCATCTGCATCTTTTAAAGCCTTCAGATTCTTCTTCAGAACCTCGGTCTACGCACGCATCTGCATCAGCGTTGGATTCGGCATTCCACCAAGTTAGCGACAAGAGCATGTTGACCTTCGCGCGAGTCCGAGTGACCTCTGCTCTAATCAGAGCAGTTAGAGCAGCTTAACTGCATGAGGAATCCGCAAGCAAAATGACAAAGTAAAATTTACGCGGGTTTAAGTAAGACAGTGAAAAAGATATAACGTGTAATGAGTAGTGAGGGAACAGTATGAATATATGAGTTTTAATTTAAAAAGCAAATAAAAACAGCCCAAATGAAAACTTGGCTTGCAGACGAATCGATGTCTTCTTCAGGCTGCTGTCCAGTCCGTCCATCCTGAGTCCTGAATCCTGAGTGAGCACTGAGTCAGAAGCTTCGACCACGAAGAGACCAGAGGCCGTCGAGCGCGAATTCCAGCGAAACGAGACAAACGAAGAGACCAAGTCCGTGAAGACGGAAATCCTGCTGAGACGTATAAAAATAGACGACCAGAGCTGACAATAATTCAATTACGAGCTCGTACGAGCGTAGCAATAAACACAGTTTATTTAACTGGAGTTGTTACAAACAAGCTAATTAAATAAGTAGCAGTCAGACAGGTTGGGCAGCGCCGGGCCCAAATCAGTACATTTAAGCCTTAATTACAGAAAATTACGGTGGGGTGGTTGAGTGCAATATAAGACAAGGAGGGTGGGGTACGCGACGAAAGAAAGAGGCGAGATTGAGCAGCCAATCAGAAGGCAACGTGGGGGAGAGATAAAAATAACAAGACTGAAGTGGACAGAGAGGGACAGAAAACAGAGTAAACAGAGGCAAGTGCAAGGTGAACTAAGAAATAAGGAAGAAAGTCGCTACAAACTGTAAATGCGCTCGTTTATGGCTTTTAAAAGTTTTGTACCTGCCTGTATCATATTACATATCCGTATATCGAAAGAGTTACAAAAAGCACAGTCGGAAAGAATTCTAAACTTTAAAAATCATTTACGTGTTGTTGATGCGCTTAGGCAAGTAATATAGTAATAGTGGGATTATTTATCGAAGTTTGGCTTCGGTTTTAATTGGGGCACTTGATGTTAGCTCGGTACTCTTTGGCTTTAAACCTGGCTTCTTGCTCTACTTTACCCAATGAATGCTTATTAGACCTGACTAAATGCTACAGTGACAGGCCTAGTGACCATAGACAAGTGAAATTCAGCTTTGTCCCTTTGGCACATCTTGCTTGGAATCAATTCAGCCCAAGTAGGCTGCGAAAGCTCTGATGAGCGAACGCATCAAAATGGAAAGAAAAGCCATAGACTATGGTAGCCGCTTCAAATTACTGAACCGACTACTCCTCTACAGGGCCCATGCACGTACTGGTTAAATGATTCTGCAGCTGCTTATGGTCTGGATAGAAGCAGAAAGAATAGTAAAAAAGATTTTTGTTGTCTATCGTTAGATCGTAATAACAGTACACGATAGGATTTTTATTTCCTTAAGAAACACCAATTTTGGACTTCATAAAAAGCTTTTATCCTAGCAGGGGTTGGCAAACGTTTTACCGAATAGGCCAGATAAAAAATCTAACGAATGACTCCGGGTCAGAGAGCGAAAGAGATAATATGGAATAGAGGAGAATAGAGGAGAATAGTTAGAGAGAGAAGGGAGAGGAGATTAAAGAGGAGAGAGCTGAGAAGAGACAAACCTTGAGCGGGGCCGGATTGCTATTGTGAAGTTTCAAAGAACCCGAGGGCCGGATAGAGAGGCTTCGCAAGCCGCATGTGGCCCTCAGGCCAGAGTTTGCCGACCCCTGTCCTAGATCATTCAATTCAAAAGGTACAGTTGCATGAATGACACAGCCTACCATTCGAAATGATTTAACAGTGCACTACTGCACAATCCTCTTATTAACTAAGAGCCAATGCTTCTGCAGTTCAGTTGTGGTTTGCTACCCCTTTACCAGAAAAAACTTCTATAAAGCACTTTTAAGTCCCGATATTCAGGTTTCACTCTAAAATAGCTGTCACGTACCTATAATGGATCAGGTGTCGATCCTTCGTCAGTTGGTAACAATGACGTTTCTCCTGTGTTTGCGACCGGTTTGGTTGATTGACTGATGGAACATTTTGCTGCGTGCAGCTCAATCTATGTTGCAGCTTTAGAAAAGCCAGCTCTTGTATTTCAAGATGCAGATCAGAGATGGTAAACGTATTTAAGCTCAGGCTTGATATTCCAGCTAGCGCTCGTCTCTATAGAGGCATAGCTCGATACAGGATCGACTGAGTGACCATAGAGAGAGTGGAAAGAACTCGCAGTTGAATAAGAGATCAACTGTCTGTGGCCCTACTCTTTTATCTGTAGAACTCTTTAAGCTGAGAATTCCGAAGGAAATGCACTGACTGGTCTGTTATGTCTATGGCTCCAGCTCACAAGCCCATAAAGAAAGCTTGATCGATAAGCGACGGTGTACTGCAGACCAAACTCTAAAGCTGATTTGTAGAAGTTGAGTTTCTCTTTTACGCATCTTTTTTAAGTTCTATTGCTCGTAGTGCACATGTTTAAGCTCATATTCATGGATGTAGGAATACTATGCCCTTAGGAAACTATAAATCAATAAAAGTTAAAATAATCCCCCGTAGGATTTGATTTGCTGTTGAATCAGTCTGTCAGTCTGGATTCCCAGCAGCTCAACAGCGAATCGAATCCAGGGGGATTATTTTACCATCAGCTAAATTGACCATAAATTATTTCAGGTGAGCAACCCATATTACTCGTATTCCTTCATTTATGTCATAGCCCAACTCACTTTAGGTATCTACTTCTCGTATTGGCTGTCAATGGTAGCGATAAGAGGATCGTTCGTCGGATGTACAGACAGACAGACAGACAGACAGACAGACAGACAGACAGACAGACAGACCCGCTGTCCCATCCGCCCCCCAGTTATGCAGATGTCGACTCCCCTCGGGTGTCCCCAGCAGTCGCAACCCGTCGGTCACTGGCGACGCCTCGGTCGGCGCCAGGAAGTCAAAGGCGGCCGCTGGAGGCAAACTGGCAAAACTTCGGTTGCTGTCGATTTTTGCCGGACGGTCAGAAAGGCTGTGAATAAAAAAAATATACGGCCAGAAACCGGTTGGCAACGGGATGGCATCCAGATAGCAACAGGGTAGCAACCGGATAGCAACAGGGTAGCAACCAGGTAGCAACAGGGTAGCGATCTGAGGACAGCCAAGACATTGTTCTCTTTTTTGCTATCAATGTCTTCTTGCTTTAAATAAGGTGCAACCGCATTCCCACTACTACTGACTGAGTAGTGCCTTAGTGCATTGTATTCAAAATTGTTTTGTCTGCAATGTCTCGCTCACTGCACCGAGCTTCACATCTCTCTGCTTTCCTGTATAGAGTCAATTTATATTCATGTGGCACTACAAAACTGCATTTGGCTGCACTCCGCAGAACAAAATCGCCGAGAAAACCTCACTTCATTGCTATATACCGAATATTCATTCCTCCGGGAATTGTCGATGTCCGCAGGTGAAAATGCAAAATAGAAGTACATAGAAAATTAGAAAACCTTTGGAAACTTTCTCATGTCTATGAAAATTCTAAAAAGGGAACGAAAGAAGCAAATTCTGCATGCACTGGATATATAAATGTATATCGGCTGTCCGGAAAGTCGTGAGAATGTGTCAGTCAAGCAAGAAAGCAGCAAGCTGTTGACATGATATGCATAAAATTTCAATAATAGACTCATATATGTCTATAGTGTAAATTCTTGTTATTCTAGTAGCAAAATTGGGGGCAGGGGCGAGCTCAGTATAAAGTGCTCAATAGCAAATGCAACGCAGTGATCAAGCTTGAAAATTTTGACAGCGAGTTCTTCAAAATGGAAGACTTCCAGGGTTATGCCTACGCTAGATACCGTCTTGGAATCTCCGCTATTAGATGTCATGACGAGCTGCTCAAAGTTTATGGAGATGCCACACCAGGTCAGTCAACGGTTTACAGATGGTACTCAAAGTTCCGTGATGAAGCATTTCCCCTGGCTTCAGCTCCTCGGACTGATCGGCCACGGTCAACAAGGACAGCGGAACTGATCGAAACCTACCGAGCTCTCGTTGAAGAGGACTCAAAAGTTAGTGTCCGAGACCTCGCCGACTTTTTGGAAGTTGGAAAAACAACAGTGCACGAAATTTTGACCGAGGATTTGCACCTTCGAAACGTTTCTGCTGTCTGGGTTCCACATGCTCCCTCCGAGGAGAACAAGACTGCATGCTCGCATCAATTGTGCCACGCCAATTCGCAGGCTTTTTTACAACGAGGGCGTGGAAAAATTTTGCGACAAGTATGTGGTGGAGGATGAGACGTGGGTGTACCTGAACAACACTGGCACAAAGCAAAACAACAGGTGCTGGCTTGGCCAAGGGGATCATCGGCCCCAGGTTGTCAGGCACTCGGTCGGCAATGTAAAGACAATGCTTCTGGTTGCTTTCACTCCAAGCAAACACTTCTCCATTAATTCCACAGCCCCAAAGCAAACTGTTGATGCAGATGGCATAGTTGAATTCATTCGGCACACGGGAGACCTATGGCGTACTCTCAGGTCAAAGTCAGTTCACCTGTCGGATGTTATTTGGCAGTGGGACAACGTGCGACCTCACGCAGCCCGTTCTGTGCTTGCTAAGATTGCTTAAAAAGAGAGGTTCAGCGACTCGTTGACCATTGCCAAGCTGTAATCAACGCAAGGCGAGATTGGATTACCAACTAGTACAGTTATCGTGTTTTCTGATAGTTCTGACTGGTTTTTTAAATACATTCTCACGACTTTCTGGACAGCCGAGGTAGCATCACAAATGTAAAAAACTGCAATTCATAGCAGGAGGGCTACTCGTACTCAATGGTTCTCGATGTGCTCATTTCCTAAAAAGCACATAAAAGCAGAAACAAAGGAAAATTTGCAGACAAACGCAATCATAGTTACAGCATAATTTAATATTAAATCAATTTTATACATTAAACAAAAGTTAATACAATAAAATTTACCAAGCTTACGGACTCAACTGAATTCAATAAAAAAAGTCTGTAAACCTAGCAAAAAAGTACACAGTTATTGGAGCTGAAATTCAAGTCCAGCACAACTTGGAAATCTGAGCAACGAAGTCCTCAGGTCACTGCAGTCTCATCCGACTGAGCTTGGCATGAGTCCAGCTGTCTCTCTGCTCCGCTGCAGTCTCCATGGCAACCAGGCGACCCAAGTCGACCCAGTCTTGCTGCAGTCTCGCCCTTGCCCAAAGCCTCCGCTCCTCATCTTCCCTGATGCGGTGAGCGCCGCTGTCGCTGCCGCTGCGGTTCGAAACTCGCCACCGCTTCTGCCTGACCCAGCCGATCTTCTCCTCGTCCTGCGTCTCCATGGCGACGCATCTCTCTTTCTCGATCATCTCCATCTGCTGCAGGCTGAGCTCCACGTGCTCGCGGCAGTCGCTGTAGTGAGCCAGAGTGAGCAGCTCCTCCAAGTCCGGGTCTCCAAGCAGCTGTTCAATCCAATGATCGAATGCGATTGCAGGTGCGCGATTGCGGAGCAGCTCAGCTTGGAGACTCCAGCTCAGGCAGCGGAAGTTCACGTACAGGTGGGAGGAGAGAGGCTGCAACAGTCTGGCTGTGAACAGAGTCTGCGTGAACTCGGGAAGGAATGGGAAGCGAGGCGGAGAGTCGCAGGGGAGGCAGAACCTCCACGCCCAGTCTGAGTCTTCTGGCAATTCAGTTGGGCCATGTTCAGACCCTCGGTGACGAATATCCTGTGGCTTCAACCCTGACTCAACCTGATGTCTCTGCAGCTCCATCGCGAGTCTCTCAGCCTCCTCAGATTCTCCGAACTTCAAATGCGCCATGGCGGTCATGCACAGGGCGGCGCACTTGCACCACTGCAGCTCATGCAGGAGACTGAGCTGCCTCATCAGGGTGTCTCTGTCGCTCGATTCCGACTGCAGCTCGCTCACACACTGGTGCACCACACTGTACACGTCTGCAAACTTGTAGTACATTTCTTCTCGATGCTGACTTCCTTCCCTGATCTCTCTGACAGCGGGCGGCGCTGTCAGAGGCAGCAGAGTGAACGGGTGAAAGTAGAACTTCTCTGACTGCAGAGGTCTCACGAGTCTCCTCAGCTGCTCGACCACTCCGCCGATGTCGCTTCTCAGCTCACAAAGTCGATCTCGAACCCTCGACTTTGTGTTGTCGAAGTCGCCGCCGATTCCAGCGTTCTTGAAGTAGAGCGGAGCGTCGGGCATGAAGAAGTGCGGCATGCACTCATCGGGCGACCTCCTTGACTTCATAAATTTCAGCATCACGTCAAGAGACTCCTTGAGCAGAGCGATCAGATTGTGGGACAGCCAAGCCTCAGTACGCCAACTATTTGAGTCATGCTTCTCCAGAATTGCGAAGAGCAGAGTCTTTGCATGGTAGGTTTGAGTCCAGGTGTGTCCAGAGTGAGCGGCAAGTGTCTCTTGAAGATGAACTTGATGAGTGTGAACAACTGGCCCTTGACTGTGCTCAGGCGTCTCATGATGTCTTTCTCTTGGAAGCTGAAGCTCACTCTGAGCTCGTTGGTCGAGCTCGGTCTGGTCGCCCGAACGAGGTGAACTCCGTCATCAGTATACCAAAGCCGTTTTCTAACTCCATGATAACTGTGTCTGTGAAAATTCTGATTTAGGATTTTTTCAGTTCTGTACTCGTAGAATCTGCTGCAGCACTGGATCGCATGGCACGTATCGTGTGCAGGCCGCACACCGCACGCCGTGGCTGTCACTGCAGGTTGGCTGCCTGCAGAGCGCAGTGAGCGGAGATTCGCTTGTGTGGAGTGAAAAAATGGGTTGGTTTAAAAGTTGAAATATGTACGCCTGCGCTTAATTACACATGCGCTAATGTCATGCACGCTTATTCGGCCCTGTGGTGACAGGAGGGATCCCAGTCTTTTCTCTCAGAGTTGGGGCTAGTGCTCGGACTCTCAATGTGGTCCTCAAACCACTCGCGTACGACGCGAGGTCAGAGGGGGGGGGCGGCAGTCAGTTAAGCAGCTCGACCTGCCTCCAGCACGCGTACGACGCGGTGCCGGTCGGGAGTAGTTTCGGGACAGGCGTGCAACGCTCCAATTCCACCTAGGCCCTATACAGCTGACCCCAAAGAACAACCGGCAGAAAGGTCTCACGATTTTGGGTGATGCGCAGTTTACTTTTCGCGTGACGCAGTCGCAATGGAAACGCAGCGCAGAATAACAGTGAACAAGAAAAAAAAGTGAACAGGAAAATTATGCGGGTGAAATAAATGTTCCCCATAGACATTTAGTTACGTGATTGTTCAGTTATGTTAATATGAAGAGGTCGAACGGACCAAACTAGAAATAAAACAAATAAAATGGACTGAGAGCTGCATCAGCTGTCAAGCTCAAATTGAGGCTTTAGCAATGCACAACAGGGGCATATTGCAAGCAGCAGCTACCGAAATGCCTGGAAGTCCGACAAAGTCGCCATCCAAAAGAGTTGGTAAGACAGCCGCTGGCGAGAAATCAGCGCCAGCGATTTCCACGAAATCTGTACAAGTGGCCGAGTCGGCTGTTGCGACAGTGGAGCAATCAAACGCACAAGGTGCGACACCAAACGCGCTCTCAAGAGGCCAGCAATTTGAAATCGAAAAATTAGATGAAACTGCGAACTTTCAGAGGTAATAGATTCTCGCAGTGCAGTGAACTCAACGGCTGGCAGGAGGACACGAAAAACAAACTGCTTCTCATTAAGCTCAGCAACAAGTTATATGACGCCTTGGCAGACCGAGCTGCTCCAAAGAAGCAGGGAAAAATATTTTTGAAGAAAACAGTTTTGTCAAGCAATATTTTGTCTCCAAGAATTTTGTTCTCGGAGGTCCGAGAAGAGGCGAAAGTGGCCACCCTGGTGACAGCAATCGGGGAAGAAGCCTAAAAAGTGCTCCGCAACTTGTGCCAGCCCGATACTGTGGTCTCCAAGAATTTCACACAGCTGTCGAAAATTCTGAGGGAGCACTACGCTGCGAGAACTTCCATGCTATCGGCCAGATTTCCCTTTCAGCAGCGTGTCCAAAGGCCGAGCGAGAGCTTCGCTAACTTCGTAGCCGGTCTCAAGGCAGCTTCCGAGCACATCGAATTCGGGGAAAACCTATGCGAGAGGCTGCGGGATCAGCTCATTTTCGGCCTTCGCAACGCTTCTTACCGCGCCAAGCTCTTGGAAATCGACAAACCCGACTTCAAAGCTGTGGTTGTTAAGGTCGACTCTTTGGAGACTGCGGAGAAATCCTCATCGGAGATGACGCACAAGGCTGAACCAGAGGATCACCTGCAGTTTCATAACAGGCCGCCACCGCAGAAGCAGGGTTCTCGCCAAGCACCCCCAAGCTCAGCCAGCGCCTCACAGTCGCTGTGTGCCAGCTGTGGTGGCGCTCACAATCGCAAGGAGTGCAAGCTTCGCGATGCTAAGTGCCACAACTGTGGCAAGGTCGGCCACATCCGAAAAGTTTGCAGATCTTCCAAGCTGCACAAGGTGAATCCCGAGCCGACCGAGCTGCAGGAGCCACTCTTTAGCCTCCGGCAGAGCGGATCGAGCAAAGGACTGGCGGTTGAGCTGCAACTGCAAGGCAAGCCGTGTCGCTTCGAGGTGGACACCGGGTCCGCCCTCACCGTCATCCCGAAGAGCCTCCAGGAGGATGTTCTGCCGGGTCTCCGTTTGTCGCCGACATCCACGGTGCTGCGAACTTACACGGACGAGAGCTTTCGACCCATCGGACAGGCAGAGCTCGCGGTTCAGCACAACGGCCAAGATCGGCGGTTGACGCTGCTTGTAGTCGAGCAAAGCGATGTTGCAGTACTGGGTCGCGACTGGCTGAAAGAGCTGAGACTGGACTGGCCGACGATCCTTGGTCAAGTCAACGCGGTGACCGGACAAGTTGCTGAACCTTGGGCGAGGCTGCACCTCGACTTCGCCAGGCCCGTTAACGGTCGCACGTACCTGGTCATCGTGGACGCCTTCAGCAAGTGGCCGGAGTTTCATAAGACAGCGTAACGTCTGCTGCCACTATTGTTGTGCTACAGGCCGGATCGCGACTCTGATTATCACAGTGAACGAGCCGAAGATGGCGTCAGTCAACTGGACTCAGACTTCGGACTCTGAGCGAGGGATCGCGTCAGGAGACTTAATCAGCCCGTCCCTATTGCAGGATTAGGGACGGGCCTCCCTAGAGCGGCAGGTCGAGCAGCAGCCGCATGCGCGCGAGTTTCAAGTCGGCGATCAAGTTCTGCTGCGCGACTTCAGCTCCGGTGCGAAGGCCGGAGACACCCGCTGGACGGAGGGAACCGTCGTGTCTGCCGGAACCCGCAATTGCGCCGTTGACGTCGGCGGCGCTATCCACCAGCGGCACGCCGACCAGCTGCTAGCGAGCTCGCTGCCGGATGCGGGACCCGCACCACCACTGGAAACTTTCGGCGAAGCAGCGCTGCCACTTGCTGAGCACAGCGAAGCGGCCGCAGACTGCCCGGGCGCAGACGGCCACGACAGCCCGGCGCTACCCACAGCGTCGGAGGCAGCCACCTGAGCGTCTGCAGTTTGACTAAGGGACTATTCGAACTGACTGACGCGCTTCGAACTTTAGGGGGGAGATGTCGGATTGTTACTGTAACTTGTTTTATTCACTTTCTTAGTCAACGTGCAAGCCCTGTGACCCCGCCCCCACTCTTATGCGTGCCTAGCCAATCATATTTATTCTAGTACCCACCACCCCATCTCACTCCTGCGTGCGACTCAATAAATGTACTGCACTAAACAATATAAATATATGGACGCTGTCGCAAGCCAAAGGGCTTCACTTTTCACGCTTCTCACAACAAGCACTTTGCCTCGCAGAACCCATAACTCCACAGGTAGCAATCAGCAAGCTGTTGGAACAGGATTTCAGCACTGTCACATTTGACATGGCTATCAATATCGCTGAAGCGCCCAAGACACAAGAAAAGTCCGCCTACTCATAGTCGGTTCAGGAGAACTTCAACGCGACCAAAGACTACCGGTTTTGTAGAGACGGAAGGTACTGGAAGTGAGAATTGCTTTCACATTAGACATTCAGCAGAAAGTTACACCATACCTGTGAAGTTAAAGCAGACTAGTGGATCGATGTCGACAGTAAATGCGCAGATCGCTGCTGGCGCAGGAGTCTCCGTCATGTCTAAAACAATCTGGAAACGGTTGTGGGCCACCCAAGACTAAAGCCTACCGACACGGTACTGATGGCGTATGCCGATACCCGGGTGAAGGTTTTTGGAAATCTTGAAACGAATTGGAGTACAGTGGCGAGTCAATCCCAAGCATATTCTACATCGTAGAATCTCAGAGAAACTTTGTTCTTGTTCGTCAGGACAAGCTAAACTTGACACTCAATGCTGTTGATCAGAAAGCATCTACAGCACGTCAGGTGAATTTCGACCAGTGACTCTGAAGATCAAGGAGGGGGCCATTCTGATTCACTGCAAACTAAGACAACTGCCGTTTGCACTAAGACGGAGTAAAGGAAGAGATTGATCAAAACTGCTCAAAGAAGGCATAATCAGACAAATCAAGTTCAGTGAATGGGTTTCACCAATCGTCAGAGTCAGTCCTTCTGGAAAGCTGAGAATTTGCGTGCACTACAAGGTGACCTCTTGTCAATGATTCCTATCCGATGCCCGCTCCTGATGAAGTACTCGTAATTGCAACTGCGTTCGGCAGCCAGATTTACACTCGTCTGGACTTAGAGAAGGCTTATCACCAGATTCTATTGGATGACACTTCTAAAGAGCTCACAGTCATGTCAGCAAAATTCGGAATGTTTACGTATCTCGAATGTTGCTGACATTCGCTCCCGTTTGGAGTGAGGACAGTGCCCGCGATCTTCCAGCGGTACATTAGCCAAGTCCTACAAGAAATACCAGGTGTCATTGCCGATGTGGAGAACATCTTGAAGCTTAGCGGCAAAAGCTTAGATCAGTTGGCGGGTCGAGAGAAGGAAGTGTTGCACAGAATGAACCATCAAGGATTAAAGATCAAATCAACAGGGCGAAAAGTGAATTTCGTGAAAGGTCAATCGAATTTCTGGGGTATTTACTGGAAGGAGATCAACTGAAACCAGATCCAGCCAAAGTGAAGGACATGAATCCACCGCAGAATTTCGGTGAACTTGAGTCCTTTCTGGGTCTCCATAACTTCAGCGGAAAGTTCATCAGAACCTTAGCTGCACTGAGCAAGCCACTCAACCGGCTAAGGAAGAAAAACGAAGATTTTGTGGACAATGGAGTGCCAGGAAGCATTCGACAAAATCAAGGCTGCACTTTACAATCAATCAAGTCTCCAAATATTCAACCCAAGAAGCCAATTGAATTGGAATGGGACAGTTCTCAGCGAGCTCTGGGTGGAGTGTTGAAAGCGGTCAAGTCGTGGTTTACATGAGCGAGACATTGAAGCTGAGAAAAAATATTCACAAATAGAATGGGAAGTCCTTGCATTGGTTTGGTGCATTCAAGGATGTCATTGGTTCTTGTACGGCCGGATGTTCACTCTGATAACTGACCACCGACCCCTCACATTCATATTCGCAACAGACAAGGAGCTGTCAACCAGAGTTTCAGCTCAATTGCAGCGATGGGCAATCATCCTGGCTATTTCTATGACTATGAAATACAATACCGACCGTCTAAGGTAATGAAATCCCACTTATGCCCGACAACCCGAATGCTCAGACAACATCAATCGGACTAATGGAAGCTGACAGTCCTGGACTTATTCAGCTGGATCGCATTGCGCAAGCAACCTAGCTGGACCATGTGTCGAGGCGACTAAACGCTGCCATAGCCAACAATAGCCTCATTGAGGATCAAATGCTGATTAACTGATGCAGGATGAGCTGTCCGTCAATGATGGAATTATCTACAGAAAGGACAAAATTTTACTACCAGATGGCTTGAGAGAAACTGCCTTAGCAGCTGTGCATTCGACAAACAATGGAGTTAAAAAGTCAAAGTACGAGTAGATATTAGAAGAGCAGTTCTGGTGGCCACAAATGAATCGTGACATCGCTGAGTATATCGAACGATGCAATGTGTGCAACGCTTACAAGTCTAGAAATAACATCTTTAGACACTCGTGGCACACACATCGATTTCGCCAGCCTAATAGAATACCTACTCGTTGTGGATGCGTACTTGTGCTACCCCTAAGTGCTCGTTCATAACAAACGACATGAAGGCCGAAACAGGTCTAACAAAACTATTTAAAGGCTTTTCTCACAGTTGAGTGTGCCCCAGTGTCTCTTATCTGATGATGGCCCCAGCATCGTTAGTGAAGCCGTAACGAGCTGGCTTGCCAAGATTGGCTGTGCGCATACGTGTATCACAGCGCCCTCTTACCATCCCCAGAGCAAAGGGATTGCAGAGCGGATGGTGAGGACTGCCAAGGAATTAATCAAGACAAAAGTTTTTTCACAAAGAGCAATGACAGATTTCTATTGTACTACAGAGCAGCCAAAGGGAAGCATCATGCATCACCTTAAGAGCTACTTAACGGCAGGAAAATCCGACTCCCGAGCCACGAACTGTGCATTTGCCAAGACGCTTGGCAGCAACACAACAATTGTGAGTACAGATGAGGGATGATTAAAAAAGAGGACCCAACGATCACCGCTCCTCATTTCTTGGTGCGAGCGCTTACTGATCGGCCCGATTCCGGAAATTTCGGCGACTCGAACCGGTGGACGCAGTGTCACCTTTACTGGCTCATTTTCTGTAGGAATCCCTCGATAAGTTCGGCACATCCTCCGCACACTTTTTCTTTTACCCAGCTACTGTCCAGAACGCGAAGCTGGCCCACTGCAGACGAAACTCTCTTCCCTCTTCCGTTTCGCGCACTGCCAACACATTCAAAACTTTAAACTCCTCTCCCTGACCACGCTCCGCTACCTTTTTCTCGTCCGTCACTGCGTAATCGATTTCAGTATTCTCCGTTTCGGTTTCGCTCGCTGGCTCCCATTGCCGCTGAAACGTTTCTTCGGCAAATCTATCTCTTTCCTGCTTGCGCATCATTTCATCCCGTAGAGAAAAGCAACAGAAAGTAGGCGATGAACTTGACCGCATGGAAGCAGCGGGAATCATTTAACGAGTAACCCCAGCCCATGGATATCCATCCTGGTTGTCGCAAAAAAGAAAATCGGTAAAATTCGAATCTGCATCGACGTGCGAGAGCCGAATAAGTCGTTCGTAATCGATCGACATCCGATGCCTCAGCTGGACGAGATTTCAATAAAGATCAAGGCAGCAAATGGCCGCGTATTTTCAAAGATTGTTCTTAAAGCTGGCTATATGCAGATGCAGTTGCATGAGGCATCGCGTGACTTGACGGCATTCATCACGCACCGGGGTTTATATCGGTATTGCAGAGTGCCGTTCGGCTTAGCGTCAGCGCCAGCGGCCTTCCAAAGGATGTTGGACGACATAGTAGCCGAACTTGACGGGGTCTAACATATTCTGGGCGATTTCTTTGTTTTCGGGGCAAACATGACTGAACACGATTCAAGACTGCGAGAGCCACGACGGTGTGTGAACGACGCTGGCGCGGCCTAACGGCCAAAAGGAGGACAAATGCCTGCTGCGCAATACGGAGGTCGAATTTTTCGTCTTCATCTTCACAGCCGACAGTATGCGACCTTCAGAGTCTCAGACCAAGGCATTCAGCCAGTTGCGCTCGCCGTCGAACCGAAAGGATCTGCAGGCGTTCCTAGGATCTGCAAACTACCTAATGCGCTTTTTGCCCAATTTTGCTAAAGACAGCTCTGAGGGCCCTACTGAAAGGGGATGCAGAGTTCGAGTGGTCGACGCACTGCGAAAGAGCGTTCCAAGAGCTAAAATCAGCGAGCTGCAATCCACCAATCCTGGCGCACTTTGACCCAGAGGCCGAGATGATTGTCACCACCGACGCCAGTGCAGAGTCTCTTGGTGCACAGCTGTTCTAGGTCCAAGACGGCGTCGACCGCCTAATCGCCTCTGTCTCCCGAGCTTTGACTGACACCGAGAAGCGATACGCTGCAAATAAGCGGGAGGCATTGGCCAGTCTTTTGGCCATGTAGAAGTGGCACTACTATCTGTATGGGTGCCAGTTTGAGCTACGAACAGACCATCAAGCGCTACGTCAACTACTGTTGGGACCTACCCGTAGCGGCACGGGACATCGGCCGCTGCGCATCCACCACTGGTGCGACAGGTTTCAACAGTACGATTTCCACGTACAATATCTGCCAGGCACTCGGAACTTCGTTGCCGACATTGTGTTAAGGTAGAGCTGTGGGTCGGACATGAACATCGTACAGCTAGCGGACACTGCGACGCCACAAGTCCAAGTAGTTAAACCTACCCAGCTAGCGACAGCCACGGCCGAGGACATGGTTTTGCGACAGTTGATTGAGCGAGTGACTAACGGCAACTGGGGCTCAACGAAGGACACGGGTTGCACCCGTTTGTCAAAGTCCGAGAGCCCTTAGCGTTTGACAGGATGGCACGTGCCTGGCTTTTCAAGAGCGAGCAGTCATTACACATCGGCTGCGGCGTAAGCTACTGGAATCGGCGCACACCGTTCATTCGAGTGTGGTTCACACTAAGCAGCAGTGAGTTCACCTGTTGGCCAATGATAAACTGCGACGTGGAGACGTTTGTCATAGGCCGCAGAAAAGAATTTCAAATTGCGACCGGTTCCTCTGCAGCCTCTGCGGTGACCAGATAAGCCGTGGACACAGATCGCCATCGATATCGTGGGTGAGCTACAGGCAGCACCATCATCGTCACGATTCCTTCTGGTCATTACGGATCTGCATAGTAAATGTCCGGAAGTATTCGCAACGTCAAACATCACCAATGAGACGACCTGCAAAGTGTTACGCAGCCTTTTCGCACGCTGGGGCCTCTGCGAGATGCTGCTCACGGACATCGGACCGCAGCTAGGCGGTGAGCTCACAGGGTTCCTCCGGGAGCGCGGCATCCAGCATCAGAAGACCATCCCCTACCGTCCGAGCACTAACGGTCAGACGGGGAGGCTTAACTGGACTCTGGTAGACAGCATACGAGTGGCCTGGGCAGAGAATGTCCCCATGCAAGACGCGCTGCTGCAATTCCTTAAGACCTATCGCAGTACGCCGCATGGTCTGACTGGCAAGAGTCCAGCGGAGCTGATGCTAGGAAGACGTTCGCACACCGCACTGACTGTACTGGCTCTATCTAAGTACACCACGGAAGCACGGCCAGATATCGTTCAGCTAATTAGGGAGAACAGCAGCGAACGGCGGCTTATACCGACCAGCGGCAGGAAGGGGCGACCACCAACATACCAAGACCAGCCTCAGGACGAGCGATTATACCGCTCACTTCAAATCGAACCGCAGCAGCCACCGGTGCAACGCTACGGCTGGTAAACCTTTTAGAGAGGGGGAAGACACTGTGTCGTGATTTAATGTTTTAAGTATTTTTGTTGCTTGGACAATATATGAGCTAATGTATATAGACCGAATCTTTTCGAAATAATTTCGCAATAAAGACAGACAAAGACAGGGTCTCGGCGTTAGACCACTCAAGACGCGGCTGAGCTGAGCTACGCTCGCAAATAAAACAATATTGAATCCACGAGATATAGCACAAAGTTATTGAGCTTCCAGTTGCATGCGGATCTCAGCATTCTGATGATGAACCCAGCCTCACTCACCTGCTCCCACTGCCACCTGTGCGTGGCCCTCCGTGACCTGCAGCCGAGTGGCGTCTCTGCAGAAACCATATTGTCCACTGCAGCCACCTTCCAGATGGAACCATTGCCCAGCAACCAGCACAGTCCAGTCAATGTCCGAGTCTGCAGCTGTCCTGCCGTTCACTTGCACCAGACTGTTGGCCCAGCCCTCTGCGTAGCTGCCCGTCATCCGCCTGCCATCCTGTGTGAGGACTCGAGCGACTTCTTCCAGCCAGTCAGCCAGTCTCTGCTGACACTTTGCTCTCTGCTCGGTGAATCCCGCATCGCTGAGCAGTCGATGCAGCTCCTCGCTCAGGCGCCTGTCTTGCTGGGAGTCGTCTGAGAGCCTGGAATGATCCGAGATGCGTGTGGGTGATTTGCTCAGAGTTGGATGGACAGAACAAGCAGGAGAGCTGAGAGTGCAGCTGCTGCAGCACTCAGACTGGCATCTCAAGCAGGAGAGCTGAGAGTGCAGCTGCTGCAGCACTCAGACTGGCATCTCAAGCAGGAGAGCTGAGAGTGCAGCTGCTGCAGCACTCAGACTGGCATCTCAAGCAGGAGAGCTGAGAGTGCAGCTGCTGCAGCACTCAGACTGGCATCTCAAGCAGGAGAGCTGAGAGTGCAGCTGCTGCAGCACTCAGACTGGCATCTCAAGCAGGAGAGCTGAGAGTGCAGCTGCTGCAGCATTCAGACTGGCATCTCAAGCAGGAGAGCTGAGAGTGCAGCTCCTGCAGCACTCAGTCCAACCCAATCTTAACTTAACTGCCCTGAGTTTCGCTGCCAGCCTGTTGGAAGACGCTGTAATGTGAGCATCTAATGTAAATTACTGTTAGTCTTCGAATTACTAATTGTTGATTTGTTCAATTTTTAGTCATGTTTATTAAATTTCTTTTTGTTAGTTAGAGTTTATTTTTGTAAAATAATTCAAAACAGTTCGACACGTTTCCAGAACCAGTCCGGCTCAGGCTCAGCGGAGGGTCGAAAACTTAGCAATGTAGCCGGCTTTGCGCGGTCAGCAAATCAGGATCGGCCTGGGCCCCTGGCACGCGGCAAGCCAGATCTACCCGGCCTGAGAGCGCGCCGCGGGTTAAATGCAAGTGGAATTATTGATCGGCCAGCCAAAAACCCACCACCGGCCTGAGGGGGTTTTGGAGTAACTGTATATGAAACTATGTTTTTGGCAGTCGGATCTCGAGTGCTGGTTTTTCTTTCCGGCCTCTGTTCTCATCTGCTGGCCGTTTTGCCACCTGCCGCGCTTTGAGGCGCCTATCGAGTCGAGCCCAGGCCCATATTTTATTCCGTTGCCCGACCGCAGTAGCCTTGCCGGCGTAACATTCGCGACGACCTCGTTCAGAGTTTGTCGTCGGCAAGCACGGTCTAGACAGGAGCTTCCGGTTTGACACAGTACGCGACCTCGATCCCGAGGGCCCCAGTGTTTCACTGAAAGGCATATCTGGTAGGATTTGGCCAGGGATTCACTGAACTACCAGGCCCTGAGTGTCCTCTTCTGAGAGTAGGATCAGGCCAGGTTTGTAGGAAAGCTTCTCCGTTAGCCAAGATCCGCTGGCCAAAGTGCGTTATTATTTTATCGAGTGTTAAATTGCAAATTGCGTTATCTAATCCGTGTAACTCCGTGTTAATCAATTATAAACATTCAACTCTCAGCCATTATTCTCTCAGATAAGGACTATCACTCAATCTAAATCTATCTGGATTAGTCTTAATTCTGTGTTATTCAATTTCTCGTACCGTATCTGCGACTATTGGAGAAAGTCTGGTAGGACTCGCCGACCGGCGATAGGCAAATTAGCTAGGAGCTAAGAATTAAAAGTTTTAAAATCTCCGATCGCTCCAGTATAGGTTTGTCTAGGGCCTAAACTATTTGCCGATATCACAATATTATAAATGTCACTGCGCAAATGAGGTAAGGAAAGCTGAACCGGTCAGACTCACCGATGGAGGCCCGAATCCCAGCGGTGAGCGGCTGCCTGCTGGGTCTCTGTGATTCTGCAATGTTGGAAGGAAAGCAAGAGTTCTCACAGCTGTTGAGTCAGATTCTCAGGCGGCACAAATCACTTCAGTGAGTCGCAAAGTCCTATTGTATTTGAAGTTAAATTCTCAGTCAGTGCTTTATCAAAATTGCAACGCTTTTCAAGTAAAAAAAACAAAAAGTGGAGGGAGAGACAGGCTGAAGCAAAAGACCACGAGAAAGCACACACAAAGAAATACCACGAATAGGTGATTTAAAGAATTTCTAACTGGCTATGGATCCTATGCTTACTGGACATATTTTAGGGTAACTTTAGGCTCTTAATAAAATAATTGCAACACAAGCTCAACGTGGCTGCACCTTAAATGCTTAGTATGAATTGGAAAACTTAATGAAGCCTAATGAAAGATCTATAAAGTAGGAAGTTAAGGAAAATGAGGCTTGATAATTCAACTTCCTTCGTAATTTCTTTGCGGATCTTTCTAAAACGTGCAGGCTTTATCTTTTTGTAAAAAGAGGCAAAATATGCCTTTTGCCATTAATTTATTTTTGAAATCAAGTCGACTATTGCATTAGACTTGCTTACTTAGTCGAGTATACTTATTCGAGTATTAAGGTCATTAGCTAATTTTGTGTACGAGTACTTCATTAAGTTCTTGGTCCTTGTATTTTTGTTGCAAAGTGAAGTATCTAAGACAAATAAAATAGACTAGAGATAGTTTCTGTTAAGCGAGTGAGAGAATTCAAGATGACCAAATAAGTTTGGATGCTGAAAAGTATTTGGCAAAATACGTTGTCGTCTTTAATCATTCAGCCGAATAAAACAACGCAGGTATATTTTGCATTGCTCTATAGCAGTTGAGTTAAGTTAGAAACCTTTTTAGTCTTCAGTTCATAACAAACATTTTAGATGACGACAATTTGAACTTTTGCAACAATTGTTTAAATTAATAGCCTAAAATTACTCTTAAAATGTTAGAAATTCTTTAAATGACCTATTCCTGGTATTTCTTCAGGTGGCGGCCATTGCATGATCTCTGTACAGTTCCCTCAAGTCCGTACAGGTTATTGCTTATGACATGTTCGACCATGTAAATCTTGGTACACCACGGTGTCTTCAGTTTGCCACCCTTCCGATCGTCACGGTCGAAGTTCCGCAGAAACACCTTGTCACCGACTTTGAAGCTGAGGATGCTGACAGACAGCGCACTTTTGAACGCAATCTTAAATAGATTTTTCATGCCGTCCCAGTGATAGGTCAGCTTCGATAGCTTATACCAGTGGCAGATGCCCGATTTTCATGGATCAATCAACACCACTCTTCTTGATGTTCTACCTCCAGGCGACGCACCGTTGACCGATAGCGCTTCTCCTGACTATCATTCCTGAGATCTGATGGAACAGCTGCTGGCCATCTTGCTTTTTTTCAACTTGCTTTTTAAGTTGTTCTTCTCCTTTGTTATTGTCAAAGACGCAGGGATGTTTTTTGCGCCGCTATGCAAGTAAAGTTTTGTATCGGAATACGCGACACACATATTTATGATATTAGTGTCTTAAAATAAAAAGCCAAGTGCACGAAGTCCAGTGTACTAGTAGTGGATATACATGCCAACGTGTTGCGTAACAAAATGTACAATGATACATATCATACTGTATAGATTTAGATGTACTGAAAGTCAGAGGACTTAAAAAAATTTCAAAAGACTTTTGGACGAGAATGCGCGGCTATAAAAAATTCGGCAATATCCATTGAGGTAATACGAATACGAATCACCACCTCGTATCAGATCATTCTCTGCGATTATTGACAAGTTTTTTATTTCGTAATCCTCAGAGAGAAATCACTCTAGAAGTGCGCTTGACATGACTTATGTCGTGCCGTATTCCATCTGGGCTCGAATAAAATAACGCATCCAAAGTTACCCAGTGTTGTGTCTTCTGTTTTTTAATGACAAATCAAATGAGCAAGTCTTGAACTTAAAATGTTAAATTAACCAGCCGATCTTCGACTCTTGTCTTTTTATTTATGTAATCCCCGCTTTAGCCCGGCCAGCTGCCTATCTCCTCCGTGTATTTTCATTTCTTGGACTCCAAGAAATAATTGTCTATGGCTAAAAAACATTCTTTCAAATGAGTTGAGACTCCCATCAGGCGTTTCTTGGAGGCCAAGAAATAATTGTCTCTGGTAGTCTCATTTCCTCCCGCTGGCTGCGGCAATTAAATATTATAACCCCCACTTGATTCGGCTGTCTATGACCTAGAACGACTTCGGACTGCGCTTCTAGGCCTCGGCCTAGAAACGCAGTCCTCAGCCGTTCCTAGGCCAAAGAAACGAAATCAAGTGGGGATTATCTTATACTTCTGCAAGCCTAGCTTGCTCTTGTTACGCGTAGATCGCTAAAGCGTACGGTGCGTTGGCAAGCAAATTATTTTGTTTATGGTTCGGCTTGGCTTATAGCCACAGCGTCTCCCCTTTTTATAAAAATAACTTGAACAGTTTAAGTCCATGGATGAATGAATAGAATGGATTGCTATTCTGGCTCTGGCTATTTTCGTTTTTGACTCTTTTGCATCCGGTTCCCCCCGTGCCTTTTCATTGGTTGATGATTGCCATAGACAATTTTCGGCCTTCGCCCCTTTCTTTCGATGCACAAGCGCAAAGAACTGAGAATTTCAACAAAGTTCAATTTCAACACAAGTAACTTCTATTTACTAACAAGAAAGCGCTTGTGCATCGAAAGAAAGGGGCAAAGGCCGAAAATTGTCTATGGAAATCATCAACCAATGAAAAGGCACGGGGGGGAACTGGATGCAAAAGAGTCAAAAACGAAAATAGCCAGAGCCAGAATAGCAATCCATTCTATTCATTCATCCATGTTTAAGTCCCAAACTTGAGTGATGAAGGAAGTCTCAAAATAGTCACTCCTTGTAATTCACTTTTGGCTTTTGCTCCAGCCGTGTGCTGCGCCGTGGTAATTCTGGTATAGCTGGCTTAAACGTATGGTCCACTCGGACTGAGAATCCATTTGCAGTTCCGAAATGCCATCGTCATCGTGCACATGCTTTCCACCAGGGTTGCCATCGTTTTCACGCATCATTGGGTTTCCAATGCTGACATTCTTGTTCGAATCTAATTGATCGTCTTCCTGAGACTTCTGGTTTGAGCTTGTTCGTTGAATTTGATCTCTGTGCACTTTCTGGAATTTTCCGTCTTCCAGCTTGACAATTGCGGTATTCCTTCCTAATGGCTTGATCAGCTTGGCCTCGAGTGTTGACTTCTCCATCTTGTAAACTACGGTTTCACCAGGACTCCATCCAGCTGCTGACATCAAAGGTACACGCAGTTTTATTCCCATCAGTAATACTGCTAGTGATGTGTCTCCTTTGCCCGCTGATGCACGGTAGAATAGAAGGTACCTGTCGATTGCGGCTTTGGAAAATCCATTTGCACTGACAGCTTCTTTTATTGTACGAACAAATCGCTCAGCCAGACCGTTGCTAGCTGGGTGGTATGCTGGGGTTGTTACATGATCGCACCCGATTTGAGTCAACCAACCTCGTGTCTCTTAGCTAACAAAGCTTGATCCATTGTCGGACACCAGGACTCTCGGTACCCCTAGCTGGGAGAATGTTCTCAACCTCGAGATCACCGTAGTGGATGTCATGTCCCGTGTCATAGTTCGAGTAGTTCATAGTTCATAGTTCGAATGAGAATCAACAATAACGAGCAAATATTGTCCTTCTATCGGACCCGCAAAATCGATGTGAATTCGATCCCAGGGGACTTGTGGTGCTTGCCATGAAGTTCGGAAATTCCTATTTAGAGGCTTCGCCTTCTTGCATGTCAGACAACAACCAACTACACGCTCTACCGCCTTATCGACACCTGGCCACCAGAAGTACTCGCGCAATAGAGACTTAGTGCGTGCCATGCCTAGGTGTACACCGTGAGCTGCGTTCACTGCTTTATCTCGAAGTGCAACTGGCAAGACTATCTTGAACCCACGAAGCACCAAGTCTCCCTCAGTTGATAGTTCTCCAGCCAGTGGTTTGTAGCTACGCATCTCACTGTTCGAGAACTGTCCAGTTTGAATTGCCTCTCGGAGATTTCGCAGTTCGTGGCACTTCCTGGACCAAAACCGAATATCGGTCAGCTTGAGCAGATGACTTTCTGAAAGATGGATTGCACCAATCGCGTGAGTTGGAGCCTCCATCGAAGCGTTTACAAGCCTAGATAGTGCATCAGATCGCATCTCCGCCGACTTCCGATATGTTATGCTGTAGTTGTAGCCGGACAATAAAATAGCCCATCTTTGCAGGCGCGCCGAAACCCTTTCTGGTAGCTGACTGGAGGGTCCGAACACGAAGGTCAGAGGGCGGTGGTCAGTTGCTAGCGAGAATTCTCTGCCACAAAGAAACCGGTGACATCGCCGAATGCCCCAGACAATCGCCAATGCTTCGCGTTCGATCTGCGAATACCTCTTCTCTGCCGGTGACAACAACTTGCTAATGGAGATTATGGGCCTGCCTTCCTTAGAGATCACGCCACCAATGGCCACCTGCAAAGCGTCACATTCGATTTCCACTGGTTTCTTCGGATCGTACGAATGCAACATAGACTTAGTCGACAGTGCCATCTTGATCTTATTGAAGGCTTGTTCGTGCTTGTCTGTCCAAGTGAACTCGGCTCCTCTGCGTCTAAGCTGTGACAGGGGCTCAATGAGTTCTGCGAGGTTGCGAATAAATTTACCGCATAAATTAACGAGGCCAAGAAACGATTCCAATTCCGGTAGATTTTTAGGGGCTGACATCTCCCTTAACGCGCGCACCTTCTCTTCATCTGGCTTCACTGTCCCTGACTCGAGAATGTGACCCAGAAAGCGGACCCGAGTCTGCATTATCTGACATTTTTCCTCGTTTACTGTCAAGTTGTGCTTGGCCAACCGTGCTCTAACTTCAGCTTCTCTGTCTCTGAGGTCTTCTTTGGTCTCGCCGCCAATGAGAATATCATCGACATATTCTGCTGCTTCAGAAATTCCTTGAATCACTTCCACAATGTAACGTTGGAAAATACTGGGGGCAGTCTTTAACCCGAAGACTAGACGGTTGTATCTGAAGTTCCCGAATGGTGTAGACATCACAGTGATATCTTTGGAAGAGTCATCTAGGTGCACCTGGTTATATGCCTTCTCGAGATCCAGAATCGTGTAGTATTTGCAATTTGTCACTGCTGCGAATGCTTCTTCAACTGTCGGCAACGGGTAGCTATCCTGCTGTAGCTGTGGATTGACTGTCGTCTTATAGACGACACAGATCCTGAGACCGCCATTGGGTTTTTGCACAGTCACAATGGGTGACGCCCACTGCGAAAAGCTAACTTGCTTGATAACTCCGTCAGTCACAAGCTTGTCGATCTCGCATTTCAGACGCTCGCGCAATGCGAATGGCACAGGCCTCGCTTTGATGTACTTGGGCACTGCGCCATCGACTAATCGTAAGCTTGCCTTGAACGGAACTGAATCCTTCATCTCTGTATGTCCAATAGAGACGCATTCCGGATTGAGTTTGATGACATCTCGTCCGAGCAATGCAAAGTTGCGGTTTGAGCGTACTACTTGAAACGTAATCTTGATGTTTCTTCCTTTCCATTCCGTGACGACAGGCAATGAACCCAATTGGTCGAATTTGTGTCCGTCGGTGTAGCCCACCAAAGTCGAGGTGCTACCTTGCAACTTCGGCTTTCCAAATTTCCACCACAGCTTGCTGGACAGAACTGAAACTGAAGCTCCCGTGTCAATCTGACAGATTGTGGATTGCATTTTGCTTTCCACTTGACATGCCAGCTTCACTGTAGAGCACGACGCTTCTCTGCCAGTGTCAGTGTGCAAAATGTCTCTTTGTGCAGAATCCTCAGCCACAAAGTTCTTTTGACCGGATACGCTTGACCGACATGCCTTTTGAAAGTGGTTTGGCTTACCGCATCTCTTGCAGGTTTTTCCCATAGCCGGGTATGCTGTCTTTGGATGCTGGTTGCCACCACACCGAGGGCACTTCTTGTCTCCTCTGGGTGGGATGACAGTGTTGGTTTTGAGCTGCCGATTTTCATGACCGTCCCTTCTGCTTTTGATGCCGTTCGCTGACTGCATTATTTGTGTGTTCTTCAGTGACGCATACGCCTCGGCTTCCGCCACAGCAGCCTTGAAGGTTAGCTCCTCAAAATCTCGGATTAGCAGCTTTGCTATGATGACCTTATCATTCAGTCCGCAGATGAATTGGTCCCGGAGCCGTTCCTCCTTGTTGCTAAATGCACATTTATCCGACGCTTTGAGCAGCCTCTCAGCGAATTCTCGAATGCCCTCTTTTGCGTCCTTTTTGGCATTTTGAAAGGCGTACCGTTCAGACAGGACATATGTTTTAGGCACCAGGATCTCCTTCAGCGCCTTTTTGAGCTCTTCGAAAGACATTGTGCTCGGTAATGTAGGAGCGAGATGATCCGCCAGAGTGTCGGACAGACCAGCAGACAGACGCATGAGCAAAATCTGCGCCTTTTCTTCTTCTACCTATTTGCAGAGATTGGCCGTAACTGTGAAGCGTTCCATACATCGTGGAAATGACTTTCCTTCCTCCAGCTTCTCAATGTCGATCATGTTAAGCATTTTGTTTCCGATCATTGGCTGGTGGAATTGTGCAGTTTGGCCGATTCCTTCCAGACTCGAAGGCAGTGGCACTTTGCCATCCTTAGTCACCGTCTTTGCTGCAGACTTCACTGGCGATGCCATTTTCTCAGATGCCGGTGTTGGTGGTGCCATCCTGCTTGCGATGCCGCTGTTGTGTCTTCTGTTTTTTTTTCTCGCAGCGCACGAGTGCCATAGACCATTTAAGCACAAAAAATCGATGTATGAGTTGCATTGTATTACGTTGGCTTAATACTTTAGATGGCGCGTTAGATGCACGCTCAGTTAATTTGTCTTAACCATAGACAAAAATGCGTGAAAGGCACGCAAGTTGATTGAGTGTTGCGAAGAAGGGAATAAGAAGCTGTTAAATTAACATCACTTGTGAGAGAATATGGCTGAGCCACCAACTAAAGTCAGACTTCTGAATCTGAGCAAATTTCCGAACGAAATGATTTCCGGCTTGTCCACCAATGAGATTGACGACATTCTGAACGAGCCTGATAATCTACCGGAGTCGGCAATTGATCGAGAAGAGGAGGATCTTCTGGAGGCACTTTTCAAGAAGATACCTGACGAAGAAGCTGAACTACTTGAATTGGAACAGCTCGTTTCCGAAATCGAGGACACCGCTGCTAGTAAAAGTGTGACAAAGGCTACCGAATATTATGTCGGTAAGTTGCAGAGCTTCATGGAGAACCATCCGTCAGTTCAGCGTGATTTGGCGACTTCTACACCGCGCGAGATCGACAGTCTATTGCGATACTTCTATGGCTCACTTCGCAAGAGGAATGGCGAATACTTTGCTCCAGCCACGTTGATTTGTATCCGAGCTGCGCTCTACCGGCATTTCATGTCGACAAGGCGAATCAATATTCTAACTGACGACGCATTCTATGCTTCCAATACGACACTGAAGTCAATGGGCAGAATCTTCATTGCCCGAGGCGGACGCGCCCGACACTTCCAATCGATCGAGCCTGTTGATCTGAAGAGGCTGTCTGACTACTTCGATCGGAAATCTCCAGAGGTGCTACTTCATGAAGTGTACTACAACGTTATTTTCTACTTCGGAAACAGAGGTCGCGAGTGGATCCGTTCACTAAGCGATGATTCCTTTCGATTTGAGACGGATTCCGATGGGATTGAAGTGGTGCGCTTTGTTGCTGGAACAGTAAAGAATGTTTGCAAAGAACTCTCCAGGAACTCGTGTGACGATGTCAAGCAAGCTATTATGAGTGCGTTGCCAGACAGAAGCCGCTGCCCTGTGGAAGCTATGAAGCTCTATTTAGCTAAGCGTGAGCAATCCATTCCATCAAGCAGTTCGGAGACGGCGAAAAGATATCCTTTCTTCTTACTGCCGAAAAAGACTGGTTGGGCGAATGGAGCATGGTACTGCCCGAACAAGGCAATTGGTGTGAATCCTTTGGGCCAGCTGATGACCGTCATTTCAAAGAAGGCGAATTTATCAAAGTCATACACTGCGCACTGCATTCGATCCACGGTAATAAAGGAGCTATCTAACGCAGGTTACAGCGCGTCTGATATCTGCAAAGTCACTGGCCATAAGCAGACGCGAACTGTAGAACGCTACTTACGCTTTGGCTCCAGAAGGGACGGCGAAATGCGAGACATGTCGGTCAGCTTGGCTTCTGCACTACACAAGGATGATTCCATGCAAGACGTGATTATGAAAGACTCTTCTACCGTCATGAGCCAGTCACTGATTATTTCTGACACGTCGGACGTTGCTGGTGGGACGCCAAGTGATGACGCCAAGAAGAAACCAACTGTGGTTTATAACTTCTACAACACTGTCAACAACTGCACGTTCAATTCTTAGAGTGAGTAATAACAATGAGTAATAATTTTCCCACACTGAACTTCCAAATGCTGAACGCCTTCATTCTCATTAGCTTTCCCTGTCAATGATAGGTAATCGTCTACGCAGTCTACCTTGTTTACACAGTTCCCTGTTATTCGTTCGTTGTACTTGTAGCAGAAGTATACTTATTAAAATATACTCACTTTCCGTGCATTACACGCACGCGTTAGACGCACGCTTGTTGCTTTTACTCAGATAGAAAATTGCCATAGACACCTACATTAGACGCACAGTAAATCGTGCATCTAACGCGCGCCAGCGTGATACAATGACAAATCAAATGAGCAAGTCTTGATATTTATTTCTGCAAGCCTAGCTTGCTCTTGTTACGCGTAGATCGCTAAAGCGTAGGGTGCGCTGGCAAGCAAATCATTTTGTTTATGGTTCAGCTTGGCTTACAGTCACAGCACCCAGGCGAGTACTTTTCTGCCTAGG
The DNA here is from genome assembly GCA_002269645.1 of Macrostomum lignano. NCBI lineage: Eukaryota > Metazoa > Platyhelminthes > Macrostomidae > Macrostomum > Macrostomum lignano. The sequence goes on from NIVC01000102.1 coordinate 896,159, forward strand.
ATAATCCTTGGCATAACACTGGCACTGTACGATACCGCACCACTAGCTGCCCGTGGTCGCGGGGGTTAGCAAAATGGTTGGCAACACACGCCTCTTCGCCGCATCCGGATGCCTAGAACCGCCTTCTGAAGTGACACATTTTGGCCCTAAGAAAGTTCCCATCCAGATCGAGTGTATTTTAACCAATGAATGCGCTTCAACTAGCAAAAGCTGAGGACACGACCCCAACCAATGGAAAGTACCTATGCAACAACCAATGCGACCAAGACTGAAAAGTAACTATAAAAGCTCATTTTAACCAAGCAAGAAGCTCGCCTCTCTTCCCCTTTCTAGTCCGCCCCTCTTTCCCCTCTTTTGCCTCTCCTCTGCCTACCTTATTTTGCACGCTCTCTCCGCAGGACAACCTTTGATTGACACAGTTAGGATATCAACCAAAACACCAAAACTGATAAATTGACTAACTAAAACTAAACCAACAACCAACCCACGCTCCACAATAGACTGAACCTTCGGTTCACTCAAACAATCAGAAACTCCTTGTAACTTGAGCTGAACGAGCTTCTTATTTGGAATTCCATCTTAGACATTAAATTTTGTAAGATTACGAGTACATCTCGAGATTGTGACCATCAAATACAACGGTCTGTAAGTTACAATCAAGTGTTTGCATCATCAGGAAAAGTCAGTTGAATCCGCCGCCTCAGTTATTTGGCTCTCACATTAATACTTGAAGTAGACATAGAGCCATAGGAGTGAGAGACCAGAAGAACGATACCATATTTAAAATATTTCACTGCAGCTGAGTCAAGTCACGTTAGTCAAGTCACTCACCCCACTCCACTGAGATCCAGCAGTCGCAGCACCTGCCGCTGCTCAAACCGCTGTGCCACCTGCGCACACGTCAGACCCCGACCGTCTCGATGACTCGCATTCGCTCCTCTGTCTATCAGAGCCTTGGCTGCTCGCACGTGACCGGCTTCGCACGCTCGTGACAGAGCAGTCCGACCCTGACTGTCTTCAGCACGCACTGACGCACCGAGATCAATGAGTTTCTCAATGACCTCGTGATGACCTGCATCAGCTGCCAGCATGAGAGCAGTGGCTCCAGTGTTGTCTGGCAGATCGACATGCTGTGTGCTGACTCGGTTATCATTGATCAGTGTGACAGCAATAGCGACGTGTCTTTGAGAGATGGAGAGACAAAGCAGCTGTGTGATGTGAGCTGGCTGCATTCGAGAGAGGGTGCTGGTGAGAACAGAGTTCCTTCCTTCGATGGCCATTGCTGCAGTGAAGCTGAGGATGGAGCTGGATTGAAAGAGCCAGTCGGGCTCGAGGCCGAGGGAGGCAACGACATCTTCGTGAATACGAGAGCAAGCCGCGACTGCGCATTGGAAACGGAGATTCGCTCTCTGATCCGGACTTGAGAGACACGAGATGAGAAATTTTAAGACTTCTAACTGACCAATGCTTACAGCATATTTCGCAGGCTCGATGCAGCACTGATATCTGTTTGTTTGGTCCACGACTGTTGGCACCAAAAACTTGACGACTTCCCACTGATGAGTTCTCGCAGCAGATTCAGCAGCTTTGATGCAGCAATCATCTCTTTTTGTTTGGTCAGCGACTGAATGGACGAGAAACTTGACGACTTCCCACTCACGATTGCTTGCAGCAGATTCAGCAGCCTTGATGCAGCACTCATCTCTTTTTGTTTGGTCAGCGAATGTCGGCACGAGAAACTTGACGACTTCTAAGTGACCCTTGGTTGCAGCCGATTCAGCAGCTTTCATGCAGCAATCATCTCTATTTGTTTGGTCAGCGACTGTATGGACGAGAAACTTGACGACTTCTAAGTGACCCTTGGTTGCAGCCGATTCTGCAGCTTTCATGCAGCACTCATCTCTTTTTGTTTGGTCAGCGAATGTCGGCACGAGAAACTTGACGACTTCTAAGTGACCCTTGGTTGCAGCCGATTCAGCAGCTTTCATGCAGCAATCATCTCTTTTTGTTTGGTCAGCGAATGTCGGCACGAGAAACTTGACGACTTCTAAGTGACCCTTGGTTGCAGCCGATTCAGCAGCTTTCATGCAGCAATCATCTCTTTTTGTTTGGTCAGCGAATGTCGGCACGAGAAACTTGACGACTTCTAAGTGACCCTTGGTTGCAGCCGATTCAGCAGCTTTCATGCAGCAATCATCTCTTTTTGTTTGGTCAGCGAATGTCGGCACGAGAAACTTGACGACTTCTAAGTGACCCTTGGTTGCAGCCGATTCAGCAGCTTTCATGCAGCAATCATCTCTTTTTGTTTGGTCAGCGAATGTCGGCACGAGAAACTTGACGACTTCTAAGTGACCCTTGGTTGCAGCCGATTCAGCAGCTTTCATGCAGCAATCATCTCTATTTGTTTGGTCAGCGACCGTCAGCACCAGAAAATTGACAACTTCCCACTGATCAATGCTTACAGCAGATTTTGCTGCGTCGATGCAAAACTGATCTCTTTTTGTTTGGTCAGCGACTGTCAGCACGAGAAACTTGACGACATTTAAGTGACCCTTCATAGCAGCCCAGTTCGCAGCTTTGATGCAGCACTGATCTCTTATTGTTTGGTCAGCGACTGTCTGGACGAGAAACTTTAAAACTTCTAAGTGACCATTTCTTGCGGCAGATTTGGCAGCCTCGATGTAGCAGTGATCTTTTTTTGTTGGGTCAGCGACTGTCTGGACGAGAAACTTGACGACTTCCAAGTGACCACTGTATGCAGCAGATTCCGCAGCGTCAATGCAGCACTGATCTCTTTCAGCGACCGTCGGTATCAGAAACTTGACGGCTTCTAGATGACCATTTCTTGCAGCAGATTCTGCAGCTTTTGTGCAGCAGCGATCTCTGTTTGTTTGGTCATCAACTTGTTGCACGAGAAACTTGACGGCTTCTAGATGACCATTTCTTGCAGCAGATTCCGCAGCCTCGATGCAGCAGCGATCTCTGTTTGCTTGGTCAGCGACTTGTGGCACGAGACACTTAACGACTTCTAACAGACCATTTCTTGCAGCAGATTTTGCAGCGTTGGTGCAGAGCTGATCTTTTTTTGTCCGGTCAGTTGCTGTCTTCACTAGAAACTTCACAACTTCCCATTGACGATGAAATTCAGCAGATTTCGCAAGGTCAATGCAGCAGTTGTTTCTTTTCGTTTGGTCAGCGACTGTCTGCACGAGAAACTTGACGATTTCCCACTGACGATTTTCTGCCGCATATTTAGCAGCCTCGATGCAGCACTGATCTCTTTCTGCTTGGTCAGCGATTATCGGCACGAAAAACTTGACGACATCCCACTGACCATTTCTTACAGCCTTTTCTCCAGCCCGGATGCAGCACTGATCTCTCTCTCCTTGGTCAGCGACTGTCGACACTACAAACTTGACGACATCCCACTGACCATTTCTTACAGCAGATTCGGCAGCCTCGATGCAGCAGTGATCCCTTTTTGCTTGGTCAGTGAATTTTTGAACAAGAGACTTGACGTCTTCCAAGTCACCGAGCCTTCCAGCCAGTCGAGATTGTTCTCGAAGTTGCCTTTGGTTTTGGTCCATTGTGCGACTGTTGATAGTTAAAATGTAGCTTGGTGACATTGAAGATAGTGAAGCAGTGGAAGGAAAGGGAAAGAGGAGGGGAGAAAGGGATGCGGGGAGGGAGGGAGAAATATGTGGAGAAGGGGCTGCTATATACGGTTGTGAATTTTTTGAAAAAGAGTTTTAAAGAGTTTTACCTCATTTTAACTACCATTTGGTTGCTTGAATCCTTCCACTGATAGATGTATCCATTCTGCGGTGTTGATTAATTAAAGTTAAAGACTATTAGTACAAGGGCGGAAGTGGTAGAGTAAAGTGAAAAAGGGGAGGAAAACGGAGATAGACAAGACAGAATGAGAGGGGGGTTTGACCTTTAAAAAACGAATTTTTATTAAACTTTTTGAATCCTACCTATCACCCTTGGCTGCTGTCAAAGTGGCAAATGTCAGTCACGGCTGCTGTCAGAGTGGCAGATGTCAGTCACGGCTGCTGTCAGAGTGGCAGGTGTCAGTCACGGCTGCTGTCAGAGTGGCAGATGTCAGTCACGGCTGCTGTCAGAGTGGCAGGTGTCAGTCACGGCTGCTGTCAGAGTGGCAGATGTCAGTCACGGCTGCTGTCAAAGTGGCAGATGTTTCAAAGGTTTGTGCAGCCGGTTGCCAGAAAGATTTTACCGCCTCATCTCTCAGCTGCCCTCCCTTTTTCAGCCTCTGGCGAGGCCAACCACCCCCGGCCTGAGCAAGCAACAGAAGCTTCTCTCCCGAGCATGAGCGCTGAATCCTCCGCCTTCGCCTCTGTGCACCCAGCATGGCAACGGAGAGGCTGCAGCTGCAGCGGCCACCCCAAGCTGTACTTGATGAGACTGAGCTGACCCATTGTGCCTCAGTACAGTGTGAGATCTTTAAATGCATTTAATGGCCCACTGTGAGATGTAAAAAGCTGTTCAGTGTGTCAACTGTACTCAGTCTGTTTTTGCAAATTCATGTTCAAAGCAAAACAATGAATGGCTTGAAATCGCATCAGTTTGGTGGGGCGGCTCGGGTGCACAGGAAAGTACATTGCCAAACTAGCCGTAGCCTACTTTATACGAGGTATTGCCATAGACTGCGTGTAAAAACCCATAACTTCACGCAATACCGCACGCTGCCAGCGTGCAGCAATAGTTGATGGCGTTTTGCTTTATTTAGCCAGCATAAATAATAAACAATGAAATTAACTTTGTGAAGCAGCACTGTGACAAAAGACCGGTCTATGTAGTTACGTATCTCGTTGAAGGCCTCTTTTTCCACAACCTCGAAGTGCTAAGTGCGTCCACCGTTTTGCAAAAACAGTCTACAAACAGCCTTCTACGCCTCGCTTGCGCTGATGTTTACTTGCTGCCGAGTGCGCAAAAGGAAACGGAAAAGACCGGCACGCATGCACATCAAAGTTGCCGGTGAATAGTAGCTACCGTTGGTCTTTGCGCAACGTAGCATAAAAATACCTTAACTTGTTGGCTAGTTCTTTTTCTTCGCAACTGATCATGTTGAAAGAGGCACAGGTGAGAGCCACATACTCTTCCAGGAATCACCGAAAGCGATCCACGGCCCTGTCTTCTTGTCTGGCCGTCGACTTGACCTTGGTGTCTTCCTGCATGCTGTTTCATCACCAGTGCCTCCAACTTATCAGTCTGGCTATCCGGTAACAGCAAAAAAGTTCCTCAATTGCAGCTCATCCGTCAATATTCTCGTTCAGGTCATCAAATTTGATCTTCTTAATCTCTGAATTTCTATCAAACAGTTGGACTTGCTGTCCAAGACCGCAAGGTTAGACCGCTGATCATTTGATCAGGAAACCAGGACAGATCCAAAATGTTTATTTGTTTGGGTGTCGCGCTTAATTCATACCTCCATTTCATATATCCCCCACTTGCCCCGGGCAGTCGTCTATGTTTTTAAGCTTTCAATTTATTTGCACTAGTGCAATAAATTATTTATTTCACTTTGCATCGATGTAAGTAAATGTATCCCCCTTTTGCCCCGGGCGAGTGTCTATGTGACGCATGTTTTCATTTATTTCCCTAGGTGAATAAATCATTTATTTCCCGCTGCCCCGCGGGCTGATAAATTCGAGACAACAACCATAGACAACGAACGGGGATACATATCATATTCCCCACTCATTTAGCTGTCTAGGGCCAAAAGCACTCGCTGTCTCGATCATTGACCTCGGCTTCGCCTCGGTCAATAAACGAGACACCTCTTGCTTTTGCCCGCTAGACAACAAAATAAATGGGGAATATATACCATTTACTTTAATCCCCGCTTTGGCCCGGTCAGCTGCCTATCTCCACTGTGTATTTTTATTTCTTGGACTCCAAGAAATAATTGTCTATGGCTAAAAAACATTCTTTCAAATGAGTTGAGACTCCCATCAGGCGTTTCTTGGACTCCAAGAAATAATTGTCTATGGCTAAAAAACATTCTTTCAAATGAGTTGAGACTCCCATCAGGCGTTTCTTGGAGGCCAAAAAATAATTGTCTTTGGTAGAAACACATATGCTGTTATACTTTTGAAACAAGACCGGTTTCACAACACTGAATAGCAATAAATGGGGATCGTAAGTGAAAAATCTAACAACGAACAGTTATAAGCAGTCTTGTAGCAGAGGGTGTCAGAGGGAGTCAGCGAAGGAGGGAAGATCAAACTAATCGAAGTGGAACACCACTCTGTTGCTGTCTCCAAAAGCCTCTATGCGCATTTTTTCTTCGTAGGAGCCTGCACCTCCAGAGGAGGCAAGGGCACTTGCACCTGCGCCGCAGTCACCTGAGACTCACTCACCGGTTGGCCGGTTGAGGAGCCACTCAACAGTGCACTCGTGCGTTTCTCCATGGTCACCGAGGTACCGATGTACTTCTCCACTGCACTGGAGCTGTGGCCAGTCACACGGCAGATATCCGCCCGTCCCATACCAGCCTCGCGGAGGCGCGGGGTTGCGCAACTCTTACGGAGACTCTGATTCGAGTAGCGTCCAGTGTCGGAGGGAGCAACCACGGCCACGGCGTCCTTGACACACACACACACAACTGAAGCTTTTCTGATGTTACACAGAATATTCAGCTTTATAGAGCTTTATAGCCAATAGTCTATGGCCGAGGCTTAGTCTCATTTCCTCCCGCTGGCTGCGGCAATTAAACATTATAATCCCCACTTGATTTCGTTTCTTTGGCCTAGGAACGGCTGAGGACTGCGTTTCTAGGCCGAGGCTTCATCAAGTGGGGATTATCTTATACATAACACAGAACTATAACACAACCATAGACAAAATTGTCTTAACGTTCTTAAATGTGGGGGCTCTGCCCCCACACCCCCGCAAGGAAGCTGAGCGCCCCCTCGACCCCGCTTTCCCTGTTACGCTGCATTGCTGAGTTTTTCTCTCTCACTCTGCCGCTGCACGGCCATCTCAACTGCCGCAGCTTCAGCCAGTTGGTTGGCAAGCAGCTCGGCTCTCTGCCCCTCTCTCTCTGTCTCACCCTCACTGCCGACCCGCCACTCCTTCTAGTGCAAATTGAGACAAAGGGCTCAGGTGCGCTGCTGGCGCCTCCACGTTGATGCCGTCAAGACGGCATCCGACAGTGCTCAGGTCCCAGCCCAGAGTGACAGATCACAGTGCTCAGGTCCCAGCCCAGAGTGACAGATCACAGTGCTCAGGTCCCAGCCCAGAATGGCAGATCACAGTGCTCAGATCCCAGCCCAGAGGGACAGATCAGTGCTCAGATCCCAGCCCAGAGGGACAGATCAGTGCTCAGATCCCAGCCCAGAGGGACAGATCAGTGCTCAGATCCCTGCCCAGAGGGACAGATCAGTGCTCAGATCCCAGCCCAGAGGGACAGATCAGTGCTCAGGTCCCAGTCCAGAGTGACAGATCACAGTGCTCAGGTCCCAGCCCAGAGTGACAGATCACAGTGCTCAGGTCCCAGCCCAGAATGACAGATCACAGTGCTCAGATCCCAGCCCAGAATGGCAGATCACAGTGCTCAGGTCCCAGACCAAAGTGACAGATCACAGTGCTCAGATCCCAGCCCAGAGGGACAGATCAGTGCTCAGGTCCCAGCCCAGAGGGACAGATCAGTGCTCAGATCCCAGCCCAGAGTGACAGATCACAGTGCTCAGATCCCAGCCCAGAATGACAGATCACAGTGCTCAGATCCCAGCCCAGAGTGACAGATCACAGTGCTCAGGTCCCAGCCCAGAGGGACAGATCAGTGCTCAGATCCCAGCCCAGAGTGACAGATCACAGTGCTCAGATCCCAGCCCAGAGGGACAGATCAGTGCTCAGATCCCAGCCCAGAGGGACAGATCAGTGCTCAGGTCACAGCCCAGAGTGACAGATCATGTTGTCGCACTGATGACTAATAGTGCATAATATTACTGTGACTAAGAGATTTCCCATAGACATTCTGGGGGACTCGCGCTTTACAGATATAGGCTTGAAGCCAGCGTTTGCTAGCTGGAAAATATACAAGCGCATTGTAGAGGGTCAAGAGGTCATATAGAGTTTCGACCTCGCAGAAATTTGTGTCTTACGACTTCAACTCCGGTTCATCAAAGAAGGGAAGAACACAACAGATCATGGCGTCGCAAGTGCGCAAATGCTGAAATGAGCTAGGCCTGCTGATAGTTCACCTAACTAAGGACATGGTGTCATCAACAGTGGTGATCAGAATACACAGAACGTTCTCCCAACTCGGCGTTCCTGATCAGCTCGTGTCCGACAACGGTCCATCCAAGTTTTTGTCAGAGAGGAGACGCGCAGCTGGCTGGAAAGGTTTGTCTGCAATCTGGTCACAACTTCTGCGTACCATCCGCAAAACAACGGATTAACAAAACGCTTTGTACGCACCATCGAAGAGGCAATTTGAGCCAACGGCCATGAGTCAAGCTGTCAGTGTTACTGTTTGGCAGGAAGATTCAACCGCCACTATACTCTCAAGAAGTGAGAGCCTCATCTACGCGGAGTCAGGAAGCCACACTCGTCTGCTCTACAGGCAAAAACACTTCAACGGATTCGCACCTGCACAAGACGACTTCAGATGGGAGATTTGCGATGCTTAGAGACCTGAAGTGATGTGCCAACAGCTACCAAAGGCGGAGGCGACAGCACGCCCTGTTTCACAGCAACTGTAGCGGCAACACAGGTTGAGACACCAACACCACCACCCAACCTAAGCGATGAGCGGAAACAAGTTGAAGTCGGTAAAGAAGAAGAAGAACTCATATTGAGTTTCGAATTCGCAGTAGTTCGTGTCTCACGACTTCAACTCCGGTTCATCAAAGAAGCGGAGAACACAACAGATCACAGTGCTCAAGTCCCAGCCCAGAGTGACAAATCAAATAACAAATGAGGAATTAGAAAATAAAAAAGGCTATTTAAATTTTTTTATCAGTGAGCAAATCAAAAGTACACCCAGTAACATCCGCATGCGCTCATCAAGAGTCAGGAGTCTGTACAGCTCAGTAAAAATGACTTCATGCTTGCAATGCAGCTGCTGTCCGCTCATCTGCGCACCTGAGGCTCAGCACATTGGCTCAGCTCCATGAAAGCTCGCACCTCGGCGCTCCCCATGTTGAACCCGTACTCCAAGTCCCTGACACCTTTGTACATGATGTTCTTCTTGCCGGGATAGTACAGTCGAATTGAGTGAGTCATCTTCTCAAAGTCCATCGATGGCCGATTCTTCACCTTGGCCCAGGTGCGGGCTGCTGACTCGCTGTTGATGAAGCGGAACAGTCCTGAGGGGGCGTCCAGCCACTCCACTGATGGGTGACTGCTGATGAGCAGGTGCAGCAGGTGCTTCCACAGGACTTTGCGTCGGCTGGGGACTGGCAACTGGGCTGTCGGCTCCAGGACTGCGGGACAGAATGAGGAATATGGGATTAGAGATCTTGCTGTCTAATCTCACCAGGGAACCCCGCTAATCCCAGTAGAGAATCCCCGCTAATCCCACCAAAGAATCTCCGCTAATCCCCACCAGAGAATCCCGCTAATCCCACCAGAGAATCCCCGCTAATCCCACCAAAGAATCCCCACTAATCCCACCAGAGAATCCCCGCTAATCCCACCAGAGAATCCCCGCTAATCCCACCAAAGAATCCCCGCTAATCCCACCAGAGAATCCCCGCTAATCCCAGTAGAGAATCCCCGCTAATCCCACCAAAGAATCCCCACTAATCCCACCAGAGAATCCCCGCTAATCCCACCAGAGAATCCCCGCTAATCCCACTAGAGAATCCCGCTAATCCCACCAGAGAATACCGCTAATCCCACCAGAGAATCCCCGCTAATCCCACTAGAGAATCCCGCTAATCCCACCAGAGAATCCCCGCTAATCCCACTAGAGAATCCCGCTAATCCCCACCAGAGAATCCCCGCTAATCCCACCAGAGAATCCCCGCTAATCCCACCAGAGAATACCGCTAATCCCACCAGAGAATCCCCGCTAATCCCACTAGAGAATCCCGCTAATCCCACCAGAGAATCCCGCTAATCCCCACCAGAGAATCCCGCTAATCCCACCAGAGAATCCCCGCTAATCCCACTAGAGAATCCCGCTAATCCCACCAGAGAATCCCGCTAATCCCACCAGAGAATCCCCGCTAATCCCACCAAAGAATCCCCACTAATCCAAACCTCTCTTCCAGAGCAGAAACTCGTCACTGAGGAAGCTGCCAAAATTGTCCAACAAGTAGCGGTCCATGCCGCTGAGGCCATGGGATCTGAGATGGCTGCTCACACTGTGGCTCAGTGCGGCCATCGAGTGCCTTGAAGACCGCTGGATCTGAAGCGAGTGCCGAAACATCAGAGTGCTCAGCAGCCTTCTCTGGTCCTCGAAGCTCCAGTCTGTGATGGCGAGGGCGGAGGAAAAAGTTATAAATTGGTCACTCTTGAAATGATCAATTGGTCACTCTTGAAATTATCAATTGGTCACTCTTGAAATGATCAATTGGTCACTCTTGAAATTATCAATTGGTCACTCTTGAAATGATCAATTGGTCACTCTTGAAACTATCAATTGGTCACTCTTGAAACCATCAATTGGTCACTCTTGAAACTATCAATTGGTCACTCTTGAAACCATTAATTGGTCACTCTTGGAACTATCAATTGGTCACTATTGAAACTATCAATTGGTCACTCTTGAAACTATCAATTGGTCACTCTTGAAATTATCAATTGGTCACTATTGAAACTATCAATTGGTCACTCTTGAAACTATCAATTGGTCACTCTTGAAATTATCAATTGGTCACTCTTGAAACTATCAATTGGTCATTTTTTTAAATTGGCCACCAGACCAGCACAAACGGTCAATCAGTGCAGAGCCAATATATTAAATACCTTGCAGCGCCTTTGTCCTGATTGGCAGGCCCAGATCTGCGGCCAGCTCAAGGATTTCATCAGCTGACATGCCGGACTCATTCGCTTGTGTGTTTGCGGTTTTTTCTAACTTGGTTTTGTTAAGCCACTGACAGACTGGCAAGCTAAAATATGCACTGCCTTCTGAGTCAGTACCTTGTAGATGTGCAGTTAAAAATAGAATTTCGCCTTTGGCTGCGCGACCTGTTGAGCACTCTGGGTTAGTTTCGTCCGGGCTGGGGTGGGTCTTCAAATGGTTGGTCAAAGCAGCTCAAAAAGGATAGAGGGTTGGGTGCGGACTTTGCAGAAGGCTTCAAGTAGAAAATATGCTCATGCAACACCCACGCAAAATACATAACAGTGAGATAGATAGACAGACAGATAGATAGATAGATAGATAGATAGATAGATAGATAGATAGACAGATAGATAGATAGATAGATAGATAGATAGATAGATAGATAGATAGATAGATAGATAGATAGATAGATAGATAGATAGATAGATAGAAAGACAGATAGATAGATAGATAGATAGATAGATAGATAGATAGATAGATAGATAGGTACGTAGATACGTAGATACGTAGATAGGTAGGTAGGTAGATCTATTTGTGTATCTAATTATTCAAATTCGTTTCTGCTTCAGAAATTAGAAGAAGAGACGCTCCCAATTCTCAGAACTGAGAAAGCTGCTCACTCAGACGGTAACTCAGCATTCGCAAAGATAAGATTAGCCACCAGTTCTGCATGCTTTGCTTGCAGTCAACAGTGAACGGAGCCACAAACATTTTCAGGTTTAAACAGTGATAAGAAATGCCCATTTTAGTCAGGAAAGCAGAGAATTATTTTTTCCATTCTTCAGAAGAAGCAGAAAGGAGCGCACAGCAGTTACTGTCTGCGCCAGAATTCAGTCATGGATTTCGCCCTGTTCGAAACGTTTCGCGGCTTCAACTCCCTGGCTGGGGACTCCAAGCTGGATGATGACTTCGTGGACCGGCTGAACCGGTACTGGACCTCGCTGATCATGGTGATGTTCGCCATCATTCTCAGCGCCAAGCAGATCGTTGGCGAGCCTCTGAAATGCTGGACGCCGCAGGAGTTCAAGGACCCCTGGATTCAGTACGCCGAGGACTACTGCTGGGTCAAGAACACCTACTTTGTGCCGAAAAGCGAGGAGCTGTCGCCTCACGCTGAGGTGCGCAAGACTCAGGAGATCGGCTACTACCAGTGGATTCCCTACGTGATGACTTTGCAAGCCTTTTGCTATTATTTCCCTGCCATGGTCTGGCGGATGTTCAACTGGAAATGCGGTGAGCGGCTGACTGACTGACTGACTGACTGACTGACTGACTGACTGACTGACTGACTGACTGACTGACTGACTGACTGACTGACTGACTGACTGACTGACTGACTGACTGACTGACTGACTGACTGACTGACTGACTGACTGACTGACTGACTGACTGACTGACTGACTGACTGACTGACTGACTGACTGACTGACTGACTGACTGACTGACTGACTGACTGACTGACTGACTGACTGACTGACTGACTGACTGACTGACTGACTGACTGACTGACTGACTGACTGACTGACGGAAGTCACTGAGAGGAGAACAGTGGGGGAAGAGAACATGAGGATCTCTCCCAAATCGAAGCGATGCGTCAGTCCTACCCGGTCCCACTGCGCCCTCAGGCCTGGACCTGCCAACAATCGTGTCTCGAGCCGTCAATCGAGACAACCTGGACGGTGTTGGCTTCCAGCTGAGCTCCAACCTGCTCACCCGAATGGATTCAGAGCGAAACAGCTTCTTCTTTCAGCGCAGCTTCCTCACCTGCTTGTACCTCATCACCAAGCTGCTGTACTCGGTGAACTCCCTGGCTCAGTTCTTCATTCTGTCGTCATTTTTCGGTCGAGCAACTGACTCGCTGTTCTCCGTGACCCGGGACCTGGCGCTAGGAGTGGAGTGGCATGAGTCCGGACATTTTCCCAGGATTACATTCTGCGACTTCTCAATTAGACGGCTGGGGAATATTAATAAGTGAGATGCTTTATCAGTTCTGATTTTGGTTATGTTTCTAGGTTACATTCCAGATATTTTATTTAGATCTCCGTAGACCATTGCATAAGAAATCAGGTTTCTATTCCAGATATTGGGTATAGATATCCATAAACCATAAACCATATCCATAAACCATTGCATAAGAAATCAGGTTTCTATTCCAGATATTGGGTTTAGATCTCCATAAACCATTGCATAAGAAATCAGGTTTCTATTCCAGATATTGGGTTTAGGTCTCCATAAACCATTGCATAAGAAATCAGATTTATATTCCAGATATTGGATTTAGATCTCCATAAACCATTGCATAAGAAATCAGGTTTCTATTCCAGATATTGGGTTTAGATCTCCATAAACCATTGCATAAGAAATCAGGTTTCTATTCCAGATATTGGGTATAGATCTCCATAAACCATTGCATAAGAAATCAGATTTCTATTCCAGATATTGGATTTAGATCTCCATAAACCATTGCATAAGAAATCAGGTTTCTATTCCAGATATTGAGTTTAGGTCTCCATAAACCATTGCATAAGAAATCAGGTTTCTATTCCAGATATTGGATTTAAATCTCCATGGACCTTTGCATTAGAAATCAGGTTTCTATTCCAGATATTGGGTTTAGATCTCCATAAACCATTGCATAAGAAATCAGGTTTCTATTCCAAATATTGGGTATAGATCTCCATGGACCTTTGCAAAGAATCCGGTTCTACTCCAGATACTTTGTTATCGAACTCCATTACTAAAATAGAGATTATATATGTAGTTGCCATAATTTTTCCACACCAGACACCTACTAGATGGACTGCATTACAAAACCGCCCCCAACTCCCAAAAGCTACTCAATCCAGTGCGTCCTCGCTATCAACATATTCACGGAGAAAATTTTCGTATTCGCCGGCTTCTGGATGCTCTTAGTTGCCATAGTAACCGTGCTGCATTCGTTCGGTTGGTTGACCGCACTTCTGTTGCCATGGCGACGTCGGGGGTTCGTTGCCCAGTTGAACAGCGACCCAGACGTAGACAGATTCGAGCTGGAAGACTTCACCGACAACTGCCTGGGCTCTGATGGCCTGCTGGTGTTCCAGCTGATCGCTGCGAATGCGGACGAGCGAACTGCCAGTCACCTGCTCGGCTGCGTCTGGCGGGAATTCGGACTGCGCAGAACTCCGGACGATTCGGTTGACAACGATGCCGGTGACATCCCGCTGATGCCGTCTGTTGGCAGTGAAACACTTCAGCTGCCTTCGCGAGAGGCTGAGCCGAGTCAGCTGAAGACTGAGGCTGAGTATGCCTAGCATATCTGATGATGGACTGCGGTGGCTGCTGACTTGGGTGGAGCTTTGGGGAGGTGGCTGGGTCAGATTAGGTCATATTGGTCATATTTAGTCATATTGGATCATATTGGGTCATATTGAGTCATATAGGGTCATATTGAGTCAGATTGGGTCATACTGAGTCAGTTTGGGTCAGATTGGTTTAAACTGGGTCAGATTGGGTCAAATTGGGTCATATTGGGTCATATTGGGTCAAATTGGGTCATATTGGGTCATATTGTGTCATTATGGGTCAGATTGGATCATTATGGGTCAGATTGGATCATTATGGGTCAGATTGGGTCAGATTGGGTCGGATTGGGTCAGATTGGGTCATACTGAGTCATATTGAGTCAGATTGGGTTAGATAGGGTCAGATTGGGTCAGATTGGGTCAGATTGGGTCAGATTGGGTCAGATTGGGTCAGATTGGGTCAGATGGGGTCACCTTGGCTCAGATTGGGTCAGATTGGATCAGATTGGGTCAACCTTGGCTCAGATTGGGTCAGATTGGGTCAGATTGGGTCAGATGGGGTCACCTTGGCTCAGATTGGGTCAGATTGGGTCAGATTGGGTCAGATGGGGTCACCTTGGCTCAGATTGGGTCAGATTGGGTCAGATTGGGTCAGATTGGGTCAGATGAGGTCAGCTTGGGTCATATTGGGTCAGATTAGGTCAGATTGGGTCAGATTTGGTCAGATTGGGTCAGATGAGGTCAGCTTGGGTCATATTGGGTCAGATTAGGTCAGATTAGGTCAGATTTGGTCAGATTGGGTCAGATTGGGTCATACTGGGTCACTGGGCGGCAAGTGAGGTGTTCAGTGGGTCATTTGGTTTCATAAGTAGGGACGGTCATTCTGTTGAATCGCAGTTGACTATCAGGGGTCATTTTCGACTGCCATTTGTAAAGTTTATGCTGTGAAGGTCAAATGAGAATAAAAATTGATTTTTATTGCTCAACGCTTCGAATACGAGTAATACAGTACTACTGAATACAACTTGGCTAATAATTTGAGTGTAATGTAAAACATTAACAAATAAAATCATATTTAAATACATGTAGCATTCAATATTTGTTTGAAACAAGCTATCATAAACAGGAAGTTTTTTGTTAAACTGTTTAATTGCTGTTTATCAAAAAACTGTTTTCACTTGGTAATTTTCAAACAATTACTGTAGCGATATTTGTTTTACTGTTTTTTTCGTGTCAAGTATACGAAATTCAAAGACAAACCGTTATTAAACAATCAGAGCAGTTTTGCGCTCTTGAAAAAATGATTAATAAATAAACAGTCTGCTAATTCAACGGTTAATTTATAGAGAAATTATCTGAGCTATCGTATATATTTTTTGTTAAAATGAAGTTTTAAAATATCAAGATATAAATATTTAAAATCAGCTTTCTTCAAACTTTCAGTGCTATTGAAAATTTAACCAAGTTTAAACGAATTAAAGAGTTTTAAAATACAGCTCATTAGCAAATTGTGTGCAGGTTTCATTAAGAGGTCACACCGATTTATTAATGAAAATAATAAATAAAAAAATAAATAAGCCACTATAATATAATAAACGTTGGACCCAAAATGAGCTTTGACGGCAATTCTGCGCATTCCTCTGAATCCTGAGCGCATACCAGCTTGTACACTCGCTGGGCCTTGTGGGGTCCATGTCCATGGAAGCCACCCGCCCTTCTCAGCACAGTCAGCCATCAGCTGAGCGACACGACATTGGCTGGCATCGGCTTGCCCGGCGGCTCCCGCTTCTTGACATTGCCCTCCCGCTTGGTGGCTTTCCGGTGGCTGTGCGGGATGACGCTGGGAGTCTGGCCAGACCGGCCCCGGCTGTTGCTGCTGGATGCCGACTGGATTTCCGGCAGCACCGAGTAGCGCTTCATCTCGCCGGCGCTGGATGCCGAACCAGAGTCCGGTGGTGGAGCGACTTCGTCCCAGGCCCGGGTGACGGCCGCCGAGCGTTGCGGCGGCTGCGGAGGCGGCGACAGGGCAGCGGCTGGCGATTCGGCAGGTCTTGTCGTCAGGCTGGCGATCCGACGGTCGCGTTCGGCCAGTTGACGCCGAAGTGACTCAACAGCTGCCACCAGCTCGTCGGTTGCATCTGACGTCGTCGGCTGAACGCTGCCACCCTCGAGCACCTTCAGCAGGAGGCGGTGCCGAGCGGTCAGCATGGCGTTCTCCTCGGCTTGACCTGCCACAAGCCGGGACAGCTCCTCAGCCAGAGGCTGCTGCGGGTCGAAGTCGCCGCTGCCACCATCTGTGGAACTCGCCAACCTCTCTGCCAGCTGCACCACCTGGCGCCGCTCCTCAAGCAGAGCGCGACAGGTCGCCAGGAATCGTCCAGCGAACTCCGATTGAAACGACGCTAATCGATGACTGTCGTCCAGCTCCTGACGAAGGTTCTCAACGAAGCCGCCTTCTGTAGCGTCGCCATCGGTTAAAATCGACGGCACCTGGTCGGCGGCTTCGGCTTGGAACTGTCGAGCTTCCGCTAGCACAAAATCAAAGGCGGCGCTGTAGGCTTCCAGACGGGCCGTCGCTCGCTGGGCCTGGCTCTCGCTGGCTGCCTGGTGACGCCGAGACACTTCTAGCTGACTGCGGAGCTCGCTGACATCATCCGCGGCTCCTGCCGCTGCGGCCAGTGTTGAGAGGCGCGACTCCAGCTGGGCGATGGTCTGGTCTCGCTCGGTAACGGCAGCTTGAGCTTGGGTCAGCTGCATCAGTTCAGAGTTGGGAGTTGGGTGTAGTTTGGTGTCTGTGAGAGCAATGACTGTACATGCAGCAGTGATCAGTGACTGTACATGCAGCAGTGATGTGACTAGTACATGCAGCAGTGATCAGTGACTGTACATGCAGCAGTGATCAGTGACTGTACATGCAGCAGTGATCAGTGACTGTACATGCAACAGTGATCAGTGACTGTACATGCAGCAGTGATCAGTGACTGTACATGCAGCAGTGATCAGTGACTGTACATGCAGCAGTGATCAGTGACTGTACATGCAGCAGTGATCAGTGACTGTACATGCAGCAGTGATCAGTGACTGTACAATGTACATGAAGCAGTGATCAGTGACTAAATGAAGCAGTGATCAGTGACTGTACTTGCAGCAGCAGTAATCAGTGACTGTACATGCAGCAGTGATCAGTGACTGTACATGTGAATCGAACTCACCTCAGCTTGCAGCTCAGCCATAGCAGCGGTCTTCTCTCGCACATCTCTAGCAGCTCGCCAGGACTCCTCAGCGTGCTGACGCCGCAGGCTCATGACGTCAGCACCAGCTGGGTCAAACAGGGACTCCCGGCACCAGGTCAGCAGCCGCCTCTCTGACAGGAACTCGGCGAGATCCGACTGAGCTTCGGGCGAGTCTACGAGACGATCGGCGACAGACTGAGGCAGGCGGTTGGATGTACCGAATAGCAGCGAGTTCGTGTGCTCGGCTGCGCTGGGGTCCTTGGAGTCCCAGGACGTCACTGCATGTGGCACAGGGGGTGGCGCCGTTAAAGGCTTCTTTAAAATCATGCCAGGTCGAGAAAGAAAAACATGCAAAAAGGAGAGGAGAGGAGAGAAAGAAATATGAGAACTTCTCTTCTGCTCTGCTTCCCGTCTCTTCACTGCTGCTGCTGCTTTCATGGACCGCTGGATTAGCCATCCGGACTGGGATAAACTGTCGCCTCAGTGGCACCATAGGAAGTTCAAGACTCATCTTTCACAAGAACAGAGATTCACAAGACCAACAATTTACAAGAACAAACATTCACAAGAACAGAGATTCACAAGAAGAGAGATTCACAACAACAGAGATTCACAAGAACAGAGATTCACAAGAACAGAGATTCACAAGAACAGAGATTCACAAGAACAGAGATTCACAAGAACAGAGATTCACAAGAACAGATATTCACAATAGATTCACAAGACCAGAAACTCACAAGACTCGAAATTCACAATACTCGAAATTCAAAAGACCAGAGATTCACAAGACCAGACATTCACAAGATCAGACATTCACAAGACCAGACATTCACAAGATCAGACATTCACAAGATCAGACATTCACAAGACTAGAAATTTACAAGCTTCAAAATTCAAAAGACTCGAAATTCAAAAGACAAGAGCCGAAGGCTTTAAAGGGCTTCAACCTCCGTTCCAGTCCAGGTGTCTCGTAGGGGGAAGTCCCTGACACTGAGCAAACACTATTTTTCTATATAGAACAAAAGCTGCTCAAGTTCTTGATAAAAGCTCCCGTGCCCAAGCACTGCATGCGCAGGCACAGGGACCAAAAGCAGATTGAAGTGTCCGCAATAACCTGTCTGCAGCAGCAGCTCCGCCATCAGGGGATGGCCGGCAATTCTCAGGCAGTGGGCCAGCTGGTGAAGTCGATCCGGTTCCAACGTTGCCATGGAGACAAACAGATTCGGATCGGATTGCCGACGGGTTAGAGGGGCTGCTGCGACTCTCTGAAGGAATTGCAGAGCGACGTTTGATCAGCTTGAATGGACTTGATTGGTTGGGTTTGGTAGGCTGCTGGCAAATATAGTGTGTTTCTGTGTTTGCATGTCTGTGTGTCTGCATGTCTGTATCAGTGTATCTGTCTGCCTGCATGCCTCTGCATGTCTGTCTGTCTGTCTGTCTGTCTGTCTGTCTGTCTGTGTGTCTGTCTGCCTGCATGTCTCTGCATGTCTGTCTGTCTGTCTGTCTGTCTGTGTGTGTGTCTGTTTGTCTGTGTCTGTTGTCAGTGTCTGTGTGTGTGTGTCTGCATGTCTGTCTTCTTGTCTGCATGTTAGTGTTAGTGTTGATCTGTATGTGTATCGGTATGTCTGTGCCAATATTTCTGTATGTCTGTGTCTGCAGGTTTGTATCGGTTTAATTGATATGTCTATCTGTCTGTATATCTGCGTCTGTACATGCATATGTATGTCCTTGTGATTGTGCCAAAATATCTGCATAAAATTAATCATGTGCTGTATTCTATTTTTCAGTATTTTTACGCACATGTACATGTATCTATGCACTAGCTCCGACAAACTTACAGAAGACTTAGGGGTTAAGCATCGCAATTCCATTCCAAGTCCTAAATCAATCTCTCTCCATCTCTCTTCCTGTCTGTCTCTGTGCTGTATATATATATATATATGTTGTCGCATCAGTACATGATCTGAAATCCCACAAAACCAAAAGAATAGTGCTAATTTCGCCTCATGCTTGCCTTTAAAGCATGGCTCACTATAAAGTCACAGAGGTCCTACTAAGGTGTTTAATTAGTCTAGTGTTAGCTGCTTTACGTTCTCCGGGGTCTCCGGGGTTCCGGGGGTCTCCCCCCGGAAGTCACAAGCTAGGTTGAAACATCCTGCCGAAAAAACTAAGGTTTGCTTTGAGATACGAGCTATCCGGATTGTGATGTCCGGGTCAAAGAACAATAATGTACTAAAATGATTTTTTGGAACAAAAAGGCTAAGTGAAAGTGTTTCAAGGATGTAAAATTACTGAGTTAGGAAAGTTTTAAATGTTTCCTAATACTATATAATTTGGTGAATGAAAGGCCCTGGTTATTGGTCATTGTTCTTTGTTGGTCACTCCCCTTTCGACCCCCAAAAACTTTTATATACCTAATTTTCAATAGACCCCCATGCCTCTATCGAAGTTTAGGTACATGAATAAAAATCGATCCCCCATGAAGAATCTCCACACCCTAAAACCTCCCGTTACTTTTCGTTGTAAAATCGCGCGGTAAAGAGGCCAATGGTGCTCTACATTCCCATTTAACATGACTCGACATGCAGTGTTTTGATCTTTTCCCTGACTTCATCCTCCGTAAAGAGCAACACGCCGCTGCTGTTCCTTTTCTTGCGGTTTCTCACTTGTGACAGTGTAATTCGTAGAATCATCTGATCGTATTTCCTTATCTCGCATGCATACCCTACCACTTGTATTCTTTAATTTATTTTAACAATATTCTATACGCATTATTATTGCGCTAATGTTACAGTTAATTGCGTTGTTTTTGTAGCCTCGTATGTATTTATTCTATTATTTGTATTTCATTCATATCGTTTTATTTCTCGTAAAGTAGTTCTACCTATGTACATGTACTGGCGTATGTTATTCTTACACGATATAATTTATCGATTAATTTGTACATCTACATTGCGCGCCGCGTGGGGGGTTTGTCTGGGTTTTGGATTAGGGGTGTTGTTGTTTGTTATCTGTTTACCTACCAATTAAATATACGCTTGCAGTCTCTCTCTTCTCTTCTGGGTTTTCGCTCCGCTTCTCGCGGGCCCTTAGCCGTCGCATTCAATTGCTTTTGTCGCACTAAAATTAAGCAGCTACCAATCCAAACCTAACCTTCAATTCAATATACCAAATCTGCAATTTACGCTAAGGGAAGTCGGCTGCTAGCTCTAGATAATCAAACTTAACCGCTACACAAACCGTACGTCTTCCCGCCTTTATTCGTCACAAAAGACTTTACTTTTCTCTCCAATTTTGCGCTTCAAATTGTCCCTAACTTTGGCCGGCAAGTCTCCGGGAATTTCGACGTACTCCTTCAATACGAGCTCGCAAAAGAACACTTGGTTTAGACTCGCCTTTGCCATGTCTGTCTCCATTTGAAACTGCAAGTACCTCAGTCACACTTGCAGCCTTCTAAATTCTTAATAATTTAGCTTCTAAATAGCTATTAAAATACACTGAGCATCTAGAGCTCACCTCTGCTAGGTACAGATGTATACTCAGCAACAGTCAAAAGTTCCACCCTCCAAATTGCGAAAACTTCACACTCACAATTCAACCCTCAAGTTACGCAACTATAAAGCCGCCGCGAGGAAGGGAAAGTTGATTGAATATCATTACTCGTAGTAAACGTCAGTCGCACAAAATCATAAATTTTGTATGCAATATTCAGTTAGAATTGCGATGTGTGTAGGACCCCCTCGCACGCAGAAGTGCGGCGACTCTGCGGGGCATCCCAAGGATGAGGCGGCGCAGAAAGTCCTGGGGAAGCTGCTCCGAAGCATGTTCACGTTTCAATAGCATGACGCAGAGCTCTCCGCAAAATACATGGTGGATTCTATTTTCGAATGTTGCGTTTTAGGAAGTCCCCAGACATGCTCGATGGGATTCTTGTCTGGGGACCGGGAAGGCCAGCGCAGAGTGCGCAGCTGTAGCTGTTCTTTCGGTTGACTGACAGCATCGGCTTGGTGTGGCGGCGCGTTGTCCTCCTGGACCATTAAGCAGACCCAAGCCACCCCCAAGTGGCAATAAGCTTTGCGCGTGCCGTAAGTTGCGTCACTCGCAATATCTCGCTTAGTGGGGTGGAACTTTTGACTGTTGCTGAGTATATTAGCTGTTTGCATATAAAGGCTGTGTGAGTTCCTGCACATGCAACCAATAATTATTTGGCAGAGTTTTAGCCCCGAGGTTGTACACCGCTCACGTACATCTTTACCCCCAGAGATCTCAAATTCCTTTGTTATGCTTTGCGTTGTCCGGGACTCGAGATTGCAAAGCAGAGTCACATTTGTCTTGCGATCTCCGGCCGGAGACTGCAAACGCACGGAGATTGCTAAGCCTAACACTGGTATAGATAAAACCCGCAACTCACCGATTTCACTCCATTCTGCTGCGATATCAACTGAGATTCCTCCAACTGCTCAAGCAGCTGATCTGTCACTGGTACATTCTTTGACAGAATGGTCAAACATTTCTCAAGCCTCTGTCGACCCTCGTCTGAAGGCGGTTCGTCCATGCCCAGGTGTATCTACGCTGAGACAGCTCTCTATAGACTAAAGCATTCGAAATAGCCAAAGCAGTTTAAATGAGCGATTAAATATACTGTACAGTGTTGCCCCTTATTCTTCATATAGCTACCCCCGTGTCAGAGCAGGGTCTGTTCTTATCTGCTGAGGTAAGAGAAGCTAGATTCACGCCTGACCCCTCTGCCCCTGGGTCAGTCCCCACCTCAGGTCTGCAATTAACAGGCCGCAGCAGACAACAGACTAAAAAAACCTGAACAATCGTTACATTTAACAAGCCGCGCACTTTGAGAACACTCGGTCTAACTCAATTTCTATGTCTATTTCCATTGTAGACAAAGAAATTTTTATTTCTGTTTTCTCTTCAAAAAAATTCATCTCGGTTGAAATGATTCCACTTTTACTTAAGTCTGTCTTGGCTTATGGTATAACAGCGGCATTTATATATAGCTCGTAATTCTTTTTTGTAGCTCTGTAAGGGCGGGTCTAGTGTCTGTTCTTCATCATCAGAGAGAGGTTCTGGTCCATACTTTAGCAGTCTATATAAACATTTTTGAGCTTTAGGAGTTGCATTGAAGCTGCGACCTGCATCAAAATGCAATTACCTCTCACTTGAGAAGAAATTACTTTAACCCTTACGAGCTACATGTATATGATTAATCTTCATGATTGCCCTCTCCGAAATGCTCTCTCTCCCTAATGGCCTCTCCCTAATTCCCTCTCCTAATGCCCTCTTCTAATGCCCCCTCCCTAATGGCCTCTCCCTAATGGCCTCTCCCTAATGGCCTCTCCCTAATGGCCTCTCCCTAATGGCCTCTCCCTAATGGCCTCTCCCTAATTCCCTCTCCCTAATGGCCTCTCCCTAATTCCCTCTCCCTAATGGCCTCACCCTATTGCCCTCTCCCTAATGGTCTCTTTTAATGCCCTCTTCTAATGCCCTCTTCTTAATGCCCCCTCCCTAATGCCTCTCCCTAATATACCACACTCCTTAAACTCCCAATACCTAATCTCCCACTATCTAAATAATCAGTCAGTTTTTTTAGAAAAATTTCTATAATCACAAATACGAGCCATCTATTAAAAACACCTTCATTTGTCTAGTGGCTACTAAAAGTAGACTGTAAGCGAATCCAAAAAATTAAAAAATTAACAAATAACAAATTCACAAACAAATCATTGAATCTTTCTTCTCTGCTAAAATTCAGTAAAAAACAAAAATCAAAAGTCATATATACATATTTTTATATATTTTTATTCATTTTAAAAAAAATGTGTGCTCCCGTGTTTTCAAGTTTGTAAAACAATGCGACAAACCAGCTGAATATATGCAAAGAAAGCGATAGGACTCATGATAATACAGCAGAAGACAAACAAACGATAAAACGTGTTTAACACAGACAAATTTTAAACAAATAAATATTTACAACTTCTTAAATCTATTAGCTGCTGCAGAGAAGTGCACTCGTTAAATAAAAAATTAACTTAATTTATAACGATAAACATTTCAAATGAAACGTTGATTCTGAAACATTAAAAAACATTTGATTGACTTTATTTTTCAAAAGTAAGACAATAAAAAGTTTTGTACAAAAAAGCAGTGCCAAGATTGCTGCTAATCATCTGTTCTGCTAATTGCTTAAAAATTTAACAAGCTTCATCAATAAATTGTTAAATCTTTGAGAGATTTTTAAAATTAGTATTATGAAAATAAATGAAATACACGATATATTAAAGACGAGAAAGTGCAGAAAATGGGAAGTAGATAAGGGTGGGAAGAGAAGTAGATAAGGGTGAGAAGAGAAGTAGATAAGGGTGAGAAGAGAAGTAGATAAGGAAGAGAAGTAGATAAGGGAGATGAGAGGTAGATAAGGAAGAGAAGAGAAGTAGATAAGGAAGAGAAGTAGATAAGGGAGATGAGAAGTAGATAAGGAAGAGAAAAAAGTCGATAAGGGAGATAAAAAAATGATAAGGGTGAGAGGAAAAGTATTGTAGATAAGGGAGGGGAGAGAAGTAGACAAGAGAGCTAAAACATTATATTGAATGAGAGACGAGACAGTACATGAGACGAGTGGCTGAGACAGCTGATCCATAGCAAAATAAATCACAGAAATGCCAGACCTATTACAAGAAAATTGCCCAAAAAGAAATTCGATCAAAAAAGAGATTAAAAGCAGAGCTGCAGAATCACGCGATAACAGCATCCCACATGGTAAAAGCCTGCATCATTCGCAAGCCAGTTTGCTGTCAAACGAGGACAGAGCAATGCCAAAGGCTTGCAGAGGGCACAGCGGATAAGCAAAGTCCATGGTGAACAAGTCGTCTGATATTCGGCCGAACTGCATCACGATTTGGTCCACTGCGAATTTTAATGAGAGGCTATTTGAGTTCAAAGATTGTAAATAAATTCTTGTGGTAAAAGTAAAGTTGCTTCATAAAAATGTCATAAATTTGCGTGTCGCAACTAAATTTGTCCACTGTCTCATTTTTATGAAGGTCATTGAGTCTCTAAAACGGTCATTGGATTGATCATAAAGCTTTGATGAAGGTCATTGGGTTGGTCATTGAGATTCTATGAAGGTCATAAGGTTGGTCATTGAACCTCTATGAAGGTCATTGAATTGATCATAAAGCTTCTATGAAGGTCATTGGGTTGCTCATTCAGTCATGAACTTTATTAGTTGGTCATAAGCTCATGAAGGTCATTATGGTTGGTCATAAACTCATAAAGGTCATTATAGTTGGTCATTAGCTCATGAAGGTCATTAGTTGGTCATTAACTCATGAATGTCATTAACTCATGAATGTCATTAGTTGGTCATTAGCTCATAAAGGTCATTAGTTGGTCATTAACTCATGAATGTTATTAACTCATGAATGTCATTAGTTGGTCATTAGCTCATGAAGGTCATTAGTTGGTCATTAACTCATGAATGTCATTAACTCATGAATGTCATTAGTTGGTCATTAGCTCATGAAGGTCATTAGTTGGTCATTAACTCATGAATGTCATTAACTCATGAATGTCATTAGTTGGTCATTAGCTCATGAAGGTCATTAGTTGGTCATTAGCTCATGAAGGTCATTAGTTGGTCATTAACTCATGAATGTCATTAACTCATGAATGTCATTAGTTGGTCATTAGCTCATGAAGGTCATTATAGTTGGTCATTAACTCATGAATGTCATTAACTCATGAAATTCAATAGTTGGTCATTAGCTCATGAAGGTCATTATAGTTGGTCATTAGCTCATGAAGGTCATTATAGTTGGTCATTAGCTCATGAAGGTCATTAGTTGGTCAATAACTCAAAGGTCATTAGCTGGTTACCCAAATGGACTCACCATCGTTGTCGCGAACGATTTGAAAATTTTTAACCGACGCTTGAGTCACCCGACCATGAAAGTTGAGCACATAGGACTGGGTCTCTGTAAAGGTTCATACGACAATACAATCAGACTGGGCATTGTGATTCAAGGCTTGAAATTGAGTCTGCAGGTTAACTTAACTGCGACAAAGCACTCAATCATTTCAAAAATGGATGCATCCGATTACTATAATAAAGTATGATAGTTCTTGTATGTTCCACCCGAAGGCATTATAAATCATATTTATTTAATAAGCTTAAGCTTATACAATGAATGGGAGTATACATGTACTGGGCATAGGGTGTAATAAAACTGTAGAGGGTATAATTTATCAACTTTTGAATAGCTACAGAGATGCGGAAGAAAGCGTTAGACTTGGATCTTGATAAATACATGAAGCAAAGTTAAAGAGCTTTAACTGTCTCAACTGAAAGTGTCCACTGTCTCAACTGAAAGTGTCCACTGTCTCAACTGAATGTGTCCTCACTGTCTCAACTGAATGTGTCCACTGTCTCAACTGAAAGTGTCCACTGTCTCAACTGAATGTGTCCTCACTGTCTCAACTGAATGTGTCCACTGTCTCAACTGAAAGTGTCCACTGTCTCAACTGAATGTGTCCTCACTGTCTCAACTGAATGTGTCCACTGTCTCAATTGAATGTGTCCACTGTCTCAACTGAATGTGCCCACTGTCTCAACTGAATGTGTCCTCACTGTCTCAACTGAAAGTGTCCACTGTCTCAACTGAAAGTGTCCACTGTCTCAACTGAAAGTGTCCACTGTCTCAACTGAATGTGTCCACTGTCTCAACTGAATGTGTCCTCACTGTCTCAACTGAATGTGTCCTCACTGTCTCAACTGAATGTGTCCTCACTGTCTCAATTGAATGTGTCCACTGTCTCAACTGAATGTGTCCTCACTGTCTCAACTGAATGTGTCCACTGTCTCAACTGAATGTGTCCTCACTGTCTCAACTGAATGTGTCCTCACTGTCTCAACTGAATGTGTCCTCACTGTCTCAACTGAATGTGTCCTCACTGTCTCAACTGAATGTGTCCTCACTGTCTCAATTGAATGTGTCCACTGTCTCAAGTGAATGTGTCCTCACTGTCTCAATTAAATGTGTACACTGTCTCAATTAAATGTGTCCACTGTCTCAATTAAATGTGTCCACTGTCTCAATTAAATGTGTCCACTGTCTCAATTGAATGTGTCCTCACTGTCTCAATTGAATGTGTCCTCACTGTCTCAATTGAATGTGTCCACTGTCTCAATTGAATGTGTCCACTGTCTCAATTGAATGTGTCCACTGTCTCAATTGAATGTGTCCACTGTCTCAATTAAATGTGTCCACTGTCTCAATTGAATGTGTCCTCACTGTCTCAATTGAATGTGTCCACTGTCTCAATTGAATGTGTCCACTGTCTCAATTGAATGTGTCCACTGTCTCAATTAAATGTGTCCACTGTCTCAATTGAATGTGTCCTCACTGTCTCAATTGAATGTGTCCACTGTCTCAATTGAATGTGTCCACTGTCTCAATTGAATGTGTCCACTGTCTCAATTGAATGTGTCCACTGTCTCAATTGAATGTGTCCTCACTGTCTCAACTGAATGTGTCCTCACTGTCTCAACTGAATGTGTCCTCACTGTCTCAACTGAATGTGTCCTCACTGTCTCAACTGAATGTGTCCTCACTGTCTCAATTGAATGTGTCCACTGTCTCAAGTGAATGTGTCCTCACTGTCTCAATTAAATGTGTACACTGTCTCAATTAAATGTGTCCACTGTCTCAATTAAATGTGTCCACTGTCTCAACTGAATGTGTCCTCACTGTCTCAACTGAATGTGTCCTCACTGTCTCAATTGAATGTGTCCACTGTCTCAATTGAATGTGTCCACTGTCTCAATTGAATGTGTCCACTGTCTCAATTGAATGTGTCCACTGTCTCAATTGAATGTGTCCACTGTCTCAATTAAATGTGTCCACTGTCTCAATTGAATGTGTCCTCACTGTCTCAATTGAATGTGTCCACTGTCTCAATTGAATGTGTCCACTGTCTCAATTGAATGTGTCCACTGTCTCAATTAAATGTGTCCACTGTCTCAATTGAATGTGTCCTCACTGTCTCAATTGAATGTGTCCACTGTCTCAATTGAATGTGTCCACTGTCTCAATTGAATGTGTCCACTGTCTCAATTGAATGTGTCCACTGTCTCAATTGAATGTGTCCACTGTCTCAATTGAATGTGTCCACTGTCTCAATTGAATGTGTCCACTGTCTCAATTGAATGTGTCCACTGTCTCAATTGAATGTGTCCTCACTGTCTCAATTGAATGTGTCCACTGTCTCAATTGAATGTGTCCACTGTCTCAATTGAATGTGTCCACTGTCTCAATTAAATGTGTCCACTGTCTCAATTGAATGTGTCCTCACTGTCTCAATTGAATGTGTCCTCACTGTCTCAATTGAATGTGTCCACTGTCTCAATTGAATGTGTCCACTGTCTCAATTAAATGTGTCCACTGTCTCAATTGAATGTGTCCTCACTGTCTCAATTGAATGTGTCCACTGTCTCAATTGAATGTGTCCACTGTCTCAATTGAATGTGTCCACTGTCTCAATTGAATGTGTCCACTGTCTCAATTGAATGTGTCCACTGTCTCAATTGAATGTGTCCTCACTGTCTCAATTGAATGTTTCCACTGTCTCAATTGAATGTGTCCACTGTCTCAATTGAATGTGTCCACTGTCTCAATTAAATGTGTCCACTGTCTCAAGTGAATGTGTCCTCACTGTCTCAATTGAATGTGTCCACTGTCTCAATTGAATGTGTCCACTGTCTCAATTGAATGTGTCCACTGTCTCAATTAAATGTGTCCACTGTCTCAATTGAATGTGTCCTCACTGTCTCAATTGAATGTGTCCACTGTCTCAATTGAATGTGTCCACTGTCTCAATTGAATGTGTCCACTGTCTCAATTGAATGTGTCCACTGTCTCAATTGAATGTGTCCACTGTCTCAATTGAATGTGTCCTCACTGTCTCAATTGAATGTGTCCACTGTCTCAATTGAATGTGTCCACTGTCTCAATTAAATGTGCCCACTGTCTCAATTGAATGTGTCCTCACTGTCTCAATTGAATGTGTCCACTGTCTCAATTGAATGTGTCCACTGTCTCAATTAAATGTGTCCACTGTCTCAATTAAATGTGTCCACTGTCTCAATTAAATGTGTCCACTGTCTCAATTAAATGTGTCCACTGTCTCAATTAAATGTGTCCACTGTCTCAATTAAATGTGTCCACTGTCTCAATTAAATGTGTCCACTGTCTCAATTAAATGTGCCCACTGTCTCAGCCATCACTTTAGCCACCCACGGGAAATTTGCAGCAAAAAAATTATTTCCAAAAGAATAATTCAGTCAGGTCAGTCAAAGATTTGCGATAAACATTAATCCATAGCACACCCAGGATCAGGCGGCCCCGCCCCCGTCAGTCTCCAGACACACTCAACTCTGCCCATAACGACCCCGAAGCTTAGGTTAGGGAGCTAAACTTCGCATGAGCGAGCAGAGAGAGAGAGAAAATTCTCGAAACTCGCTCAAATCCTCTAAGCAGGCAAATTTATTCAAATCTCATTTCGCACAGATAATACAGTAATACGGCAATATATGTATAGATATAATATTTATAAGCCATGCATAATGCTGATGCAAAATAGTTGCTTCTGTGTGATTGGCTGCTGAAATTATGAGATAAAATAAAAAGCCAGCTAACGAGATTGCACATACTCACTGAATCACAAAACCTCAAGAAATCCCAACAATCAGTTCTAGATCCCAACAATCAGTCCCAAATCCCAACAATCAGTTCTAGATCCCAACAATCAGTCCCAGATCCCAACAACCAGTCCCAAATCCCAACAATCAGTTCTAGATCCCAACAATCAGTCCCAGATCCCAACAATCAGTCCCAAATCCCAACAACCAGTCCCAAATCCCAACAATCAGTTCTAGATCCCAACAATCAGTCCCAGATCCCAACAAGCAGTCCCAAATCCCAACAACCAGTCCCAAATCCCAACAATCAGTTCTAGATCCTAACAATCAGTCCCAGATCCCAACAAGCAGTCCCAGATCTCAACAGTTAGTCCCAGATCCCAATAGTTAGTCCCAGATCCCAATAGTCAGTCCCAGATTTCAACAGTTAGTCCCAGATCTCAACAGTTAGTCCCAGATCTCAACAGTTAGTCCCAGATCTCAACAGTTAGTCCCAGATCCCAACAGTTAGTCCCAGACCCCAATAGTCAGTCCCAGATCCCAACAATCAGTCCCAGATCCCAATAGTCAGTCCCAGATCCCAGCAACTCACCCTCATTCCAAACCGGAGTTCGGTTATGCAGCTCCATCAGATGCGACATCTCCCTCCGTTTCAGCCTCTCAACCAGCCCCTCCTCCTCAGAATTCGGTCTGATGTCCACCCTGACGCAGTCACCCTCCTCAGCCTCCAACATCGCTGGCAGGACCACAGTCATTTTCCTGGGGCCGCGAAATCCCAGCACGTTAGTCTCGTAGGTGATCCCAGCCAGCTCCCTCCTACCAGCCTCCGGTGACTTGGCCGCAGTGAGCTTCTTCGGCGACAATCCTGAATCAAACACGGTGAACGCTGTCCCAAGAAAATTTGCTCTCAACTTTCCAACGTAGCCCTCGCCGCGTCGACTTAAATCGGTGGGATCGCAGGAGATCAAGTAGTTTGATGTTGACGAACGTTTGCGCTTTCTGGCAGCCAGCAAGAAGCTTCGTTTGCCATCGTCGCGTTCCAGATGCAGATAGTAGGTCGGGTAGCGGGACCCGTCCATGCCGCGGGAGTGTCGGCTGATGCGACACTTCAGCGATCCGGCCGCGTCTCTGCCCGCTGGTTGAAGGGCGAAGTCGCCCAGATCCGGGATGTCGGTCTGGTGAAAAGGCTGAAGCCGTAGCGACTGCGGGTTGGTGGGCAGATAGGGGGAGGTTTGTTTGAAGTTTGAGCACTGCATTGGAATCTGTGCTGTAAGAGTGTGCGGCTGAGTCTGTTTTTATTGCTGACTGGCAAAATTACTGCTCAGAAGTTTTTCTGACCGCTTTTAAAAATTTCTATATACTTTTCTTATCTGCGTCTGTCTACTGCAATCGTTCTCTTCTCTTGTTATCTACCTACATTCTCGTTTCTACCCCTCCTCTCTATCTACCCCTCCTCTCTATCTACCCCTCCTCTCTATCTACCCCTCCTCTCTATCTACCCCTCCTCTCTATCTACCCCTCCTCTCTATCTACCCCTCCTCTCTATCTACCCCTCCTCTCTATCTACCCCTCCTCCTCTCTATCTACCCCTCCTCTCTATCTATCCCTCCTCTCTATCTACCCCTCCTCTCTCTATCTACCCCTCCTCTCTATCTACCCCTCCTCTCTATCTACCCCTCCTCTCTCTATCTATCCCTCCTCTCTATCTACCCCTCCTCTCTCTATCTACCCCTCCTCCTCTCTATCTACCCCTCCTCCTCTCTATCTACCCCTCCTCCTCTCTATCTACCCCTCCTCCTCTCTATCTACCCCTCCTTGCCTATCTACCCCTCCTCTCTATCTACCCCTCCTCTCTCTATCTACCCCTCCTCTCTCTATCTACCCCTCCTCTCTATCTACCCCTCCTCTCTATCTATCCCTCCTCTCTATCTACCCCTCCTCTCTCTATCTACCCCTCCTCTCTCTATCTACCCCTCCTCTCTATCTACCCCTCCTCTCTATCTACTTCTCGTCTCTATCTACCCCTCCTCCTCTCTATCTACCCCTCCTCTCTATCTACCCCTCCTCTCTATCTACCCCTCCTCTCTATCTACCCCTCCTCCTCTCTATCTACCCCTCCTCTCTCTATCTACCCCTCCTCTCTCTATCTACCCCTCCTCCTCTCTATCTACCCCTCCTCTCTATCTACCCCTCCTCTCTATCTATCCCTCCTCTCTATCTACCCCTCCTCTCTATCTACCCCTCCTCTCTATCTACTCCTCCTCTCTATCTACCCCTCGTCTCTATCTACCCCTCCTCTCTATCTACCCCTCCTCTCTATCTACCCCTCCTCTCTATCTACCCCTCCTCTCTATCTACCCCTCCTCCTCTCTATCTACCCTCCTCCTCTCTATCTACCCCTCCTCCTCTCTATCTACCCCTCCTCCTCTCTATCTACCCTCCTCCTCTCTATCTACCCCTCTCCTCTCTATCTACCCCTCCTCCTCTCTATCTACCCCTCCTCCTCTCTATCTACCCCTCTCCTCTCTATCTACCCCTCCTCCTCTCTATCTACCCCTCCTCCTCTCTATCTACCCCTCCTCCTCTCTATCTACCCTCCTCCTCTCTATCTACCCCTCCTCCTCTCTATCTACCCCTCCTCCTCTCTATCTACCCCTCCTCCTCTCTATCTACCCCTCCTCCTCTCTATCTACCCCTCTCCTCTCTATCTACCCCTCCTCCTCTCTATCTACCCCTCCTCCTCTCTATCTACCCCTCCTCCTCTCTATCTACCCTCCTCCTCTCTATCTACCCCTCCTCCTCTCTATCTACCCTCCTCCTCTCTATCTACCCCTCCTCTCTATCTACCCCTCCCCTCTCTATCGCTCTTCTCTCTCAATCTAACCCTCTCCTCTCTCTCTTTATCTACCTTTCTTATCTCTATCTAGGCCTCTCTTCTTTCTCTAGCTACCTCTTTTATCTAACTATCTACCTTTCTATCTACTTAATCAGTAGTTATCCGTCCCACTTTTTCCGCTCAATCGCAGGACCAAGAAAAGATGTTAGATTTCAGTTAACATATCTAGCTAGTCTCTGCAGCAGTCTCTCACACTCAAGCCAGTACTGCAGTGCCTTCACAGCTGCCACCAGCATCAAGCAGGCAAACAGTTAGCAAACAGAAGATAGAGAAAAAATATTAGGTACAAAGTATGCCACCAATTAAGGTTGATCAAGTTAAGCTGTAAACATAATCTACAAATGTTAAGCCTTCATAGTGATAAATTTTGAAAATTTCATTTCCTATAGCTTATTAAGATAAGTCGTTGAATTAGATTGTACTTATTTACCTCTTTATATAATGTATACAAAATAGTTAGAATTTGTTAGAATGTTAGGGAACGCAAAGTAAGTGAAGTAATATGAGAACTAAATTAGAAAATTTTGATTATAAACAACATCAGGGGCGTCGCCACCAAGGGGGGGGGGAGACAGGGGGCACATCTGCCACCAGCCCCCCAGTAAAAGCTATGGGGGGGACATGGCAATGCTTTGTTCCCCCCCACTTCACCTTATGACCCGTTGTGTAAAGCAATAATTTTGTTTCAGGGCGCTAAAATGAGTGCCTGCGGCGCTAAAATGAGTGCCTGCGGCGCTAAAATGAGTGCCTGCGGCGCTAAAATGACTGCCTGCGACGCTAAAATGAGTTCCTGCGGCGCTAAAATGAGTGCCTGCGGCGCTAAAATGAGTGCCTGCGGCGCTAAAATGAGTGCCTGCGGCGCTAAAATGACTGCCTGCGACGCTAAAATGAGTTCCTGCGGCGCTAAAATGAGTGCCTGCGGCGCTAAAATGAGTGCCTGCGGCGCTAAAATGAGTGCCTCTTGCGCTAAAATGACTGCCTGCGGCGCTTAAATGAGTGCCTCTTGCGCTAAATTGACTGCCTGCGGCGCTAAAATGACTGCCTGCGGCGCTAAAATGAGTGCCTGCGGCGCTAAAATGAGTGCCTGCGGCGCTAAAATGAGTGCCTGCGGCGCTTAAATGAGTGCCGGCGGCGCTAAAATGAGTGCCTGCGGCGCTAAAATGACTGCCTGCGGCGCTAAAAATGAGTGCCTGTGGCGCTAAACTGAGTGTCTGCGGCGCTATAATGAGCGCTGACAACACCGATCTTAAAAAAATTTACATGTAGAAATTTAGTCATGTACATGTACATGTAAAATTCATTGCTTTGTCCCCCCACCATAAAATCCATGGCGACGACCCGGAACACCACTAAACTTGGGCTATTTTAGTTACTATATATAAAAATGAAAAGAAACTCCACGAAAGCAAAAGTTTCAAGTTAAAAAGTTAAACACGACACCTTATTTAGCGACGTGAGGGAAGCAGAAGGTAGTCTGTGTGCGCGATTAAAAAATCAGAGTAAAGTGACACAAAGACATCAACTAGGAAGAGACCTCAATATTGCTGGCATCGTTCACTACCGCTGAATCTTCATTGTGCAGCTCCAACAGCTGCTGGGAGCGGTTTTTTCTGCCGTGGTGGACGTCTTCAGCTTGCGGCGTCTCTTGTGAGCCAGCTTAGGTGCGGTTGCGCAGCTCATTGGGCGGCTGCTACTGCTGCTTTTGTTTTGCTTCCTTTAGCTGCTCCTGCTGCTCCCGGTGCTCATTCTGCTGTTCATTTTGCTGCTCCTGGTGCTCATTCTGCTGCTTTTGCCGATTTTGCTGCTCCTGATGCTTATTCTGCTGCTTTTGCTGCTTTTGCCGTTTTTGCTGCTCTGATGCTAATTCTGCTGCTTTTGCTGCTTTTGCCATTTTTGCTGCTCTGATGCTCATTCTGCTGCTTTGCTACTTTTGCCATTTTTGCTGCTCCTGATGCTCAGTCTGCTGCTTTTGCCGTTTTTGCTGCTTTTGATGCTCATTCTGCTGCTTTGCTGCGTTTGCCGTTTTTGCTGCTTCTGGTGCTCGTTCTGCTGCTTTGCTGCTTTTGCCGTTTTTGCTGCTTCTGGTGCT
The DNA here is from genome assembly GCA_002269645.1 of Macrostomum lignano. Classification (NCBI taxonomy): domain Eukaryota; kingdom Metazoa; phylum Platyhelminthes; family Macrostomidae; genus Macrostomum; species Macrostomum lignano. The sequence continues at coordinate 930,409 of NIVC01000102.1, forward strand.
CATTCTGGTGCTTTTGCTGCTTCTGGTGCTCATTCTGCTGCTTTTGCTGCTCCTGGTGCTCATTCTGCTGCTTTTGCTGCTTTTGTTGTTTTTGCTGCTCTGATGCTCATTCTGCTGCTTTGCTGCTTCTGCCATTTTTTGCCACCTACCTCTCTTCTATAACTATATACCTCTCTTATCTCTTATCTACCTCTCTTCTTCCTGCTCATTCTCTTTCATTCTACCTCTCTTCTCTTTCGCCCAAAAATGCTTAAAATTTAGTTGATATATTTATTTTGCTGCTCCTACCGCCCATTCTGCTGCTTTTAGTGCTGGTTGTGCTGCTTCTGCTGCTGCTCTTGCTGCTTTTGCTTCTGCTGTTCATTTTGTTGCTCATTCTGCTGCTCTTGCTGCTTTTGCTTCTGCTGTTCATTTTGTTGCTCATTCTGCTGCTCTTGCTGCTTCTGCTGCTCATTTAGTTGCTCTTGCTGCTTCTGCTGCTTATTCTGCTGCTCTTGCTGCTTCTGCTGCTCATTCTGCTGCTCATTCAGTTGCTCTTGCTGCTTCTGATGCTCATTCTGCTGCTCTTTTTGCTCATTTTGCTGCTTCAGCTGCTCTTGCTGCTTCTGCTGCTCTTGCTGTTTCTGCTGCTCTTGCTGTTTCTGCTGCTCATTCGGTTGCTTTTGCTGCTTCTGCTGCTCATTCGGTTGCTTTTGCTGCTTCTGCTGCTCATTCTGCTGCTCATTCAGTTGCTCTTGCTGCTTCTGCTGCTCATTCTGCTGCTCTTGTTGCTCATTTTGCTGCTTCTGCTGCTCTTGTTGCTCATTTTGCTGCTTCTGCTGCTCTTGTTGCTCATTTTGCTGCTTCTGCTGCTCTTGTTGCTCATTTTGCTGCTTCTGCTGCTCTTGTTGCTCATTTTTCTGCTTCTGCTGCTCTTGTTGCTCATTTTGCTGCTTCTGCTGCTCTTGTTGCTCATTTTGCTGCTTCTGCTGCTCTTGTTGCTCATTTTGCTGCTTCTGCTGCTCTTGTTGCTCATTTTGCTGCTTCTGCTGCTCATTTTGTCGCTCATTCTGCTGCTTCTGCTGCTCATTTTGTCGCTCATTCTGCTGCTCATGCTGCTTCTGCTGCTCTTGCTGCTCACTCTGCTGATCCCGCTGCTGCACAACAATCCATTTTGTCTTGCCTGGCACTCTATTTTCAGCATTCACCTCCAGCAACTGCTGCTCGCGCAGAAAATCCGCACGGGTGGAAGTTTTTAACTTGCAGCGTCTCATGTGCGCCATCTTGGCCAGATTGCCCGACTCACTCACCGGCATTCTGCTCTGCCGCACCGATGACTGCTCATGCTTTAAAGTTTTGTAAGAAATGAAAGTCTGTTTATGAAGTGTTCCGTTTATTGAATTCATTGACTAAGATGGTTCGTACGCTAATTGAATCACAACATTGACCTCAAAATTTACTGGTACCCCTGACCCACTACACCCGACCCTGACCCACTACACCCGACCCTGACCCACTAGACCCGACCCTGACCCACTACACCCGACCTTGACCCCCTACACCCGACCCTGACCCACTACACCCGACCCTGACCCACTACACCCGACCCTGACCCACTACACCCGACCCTGACCCACTACACCCAACGCTGACTTACTACACCCGACCCTGACCCAGTAGACCCGACTCTGACCCACTAGACCCGACCCTGTCCCACTACACCCGACCCTGTCCCACTACACCCGACCCTGTCCCACTACACCCGACCCTGACCCACTACACCCGACCCTGACCCACTACACCCGACCCTGTCCCACTACACCCGACCCTGTCCCACTACACCCGACCCTGACCCACTACACCCGACCCTGACCCACTAAACCCAACCCTGACCCACAATCAAGTAACTAACAAACTTAGCCAGTGAAATATTTACACGCAAGCATAAATCAATATAAACACAAGAAGCACTAATAGAGGCTTTCAATCTAAATAAAGATTTTCAACTCCAATATAACAAAATACATTCATTTTTCACTATCGAAATTCTAGATAGTCATTCATGCAGTCAAGCAGATAAAACAAGAGTTGCTACAAATGTTGAAACAAAAAACTATACTTTAAGCATACTATACATGCAATCTTAGATTCGGGCTTTGAAGTTTTGAATTGTGAAGATTCGAATTTGTGAATAGTCGAATTTGTGAATAGTTGAGTTTGTGAATAGTCAAATTTGTGAATAGTTGAGCTTGTGAATAGTCAAATTCGTGAATAGTCGACTTTGTGAATAGTCGAATTTGTGAATAGTCGAATTTGTGAATAGTCAAGTTTGTGAATAGTCTAATTTGTGAATATTCATATTTGTGAATAGTCAAGTTTGTGAATAGTCAAGTTTGTGAATAGTCGAGTTTTTGAAGAGTCGAGTTTGTGAATATTTAAGTTTTCATATTTGAGGTTGTGAATAATCTAATTAGTGAATATTCGAATTTATGGACTTTCAAGTTTGTGTGAAGATTCGAGCTTTGCATAATGCCCCTACCGGAGTACACAGACAGGCAATTATTAAAGTGAGCTCACACTTCTCGGAGTTCCATTCGCACTGCTAGCATTTGAGCTGCTGAGCATTCGATGCTGCGGACTGTTAAAGTTGCTGTCAGCACCGCTAAGTGCTGGCTTGTTGATGACGCTGTTTGAGCAGGAAGCTGCATTAGGGCTGGTGGAAAGCTCCAGTGAGCTCATTTTCGCTGCCACGGCTTCCAGTTGGTGCGTTGGCGATGGACCGTCAGGATTTTGAAATGCTTGGGGACCGTCGTAGGCTGGAAGGCGATAATGGGGATTTGGGAAGTTTAGTTTTCTGATTGCGTAATCACTGCTGATGGCTCGGATAGGAAATTGGGATCAGGGAGATTTAATTAAAGAGGATATTGGGAATGAGGGAGACTGTGTTGAAGTGGTGAGGAAAGGGGAGTAGAGAGATAAGGAAAGGTGAGTAAAGAGATGGGAAAAGCGATTAGAGAGATGGAGAAAGGCGATTAGAGAGATGGGGAAAGGGGATTAGAAAGATAGGAAAGGGGATTAGAGAGATGGGGAAAGGGGATTAGAGAGATGGGGAAAGGGGAAGAGATTAGAGAGATGGTAAACGGGTTTATGAAGATGAAGAAAGGGGAATAGAGAGATAGGGAAAGGAGATTAGAGCGATAAAGAAAGGGGAAGGAATTAGAGAGGTGGGGAAACGGGTTTTGAAGATGGAGAAAGGGGATTAGAGAGATGGGGAAGGGGACTAGAGGGAAGGGGAAGGGAATTAGAAGGATTAGGTAAGGGGATTAGAGAGATGGATGGAAAAGAAATGAGGGATAAGGGACATCGAATATGGGATTTGGGATATCAAACAGGAGATTAGGGATATCGAATAGAGGATTAGGTATGTCGAATAGGGGATTAAAGATATCTAAAAGGGGATTAGAGAAACCTAATGGATAGATTAGCAATCCACTATGATTACTAGTAGGATGATTATATAAGCGATAGATTAGCAATCCATTCTAATTATTAGTAGGATTATTATTATATATAATTCCTAGATAAGGCCTAGGAAGATTACAGCAACAAGATAGTGAACTAAAGACAGGAGAAGAAAAATGGTAATTGGAGTAAAACAACAAATTCTCACCAAAGTGGCAAGCCCGCTCTCCAGCATTCAGGCCCAGAATCGGCAATAGCAGAGGCGACCTTTCGTTCTCTTTGCCAGCCGTGGCGCTGCCGGGGCGCGAGCCCTGCATGCTGGCAGCGGAGCTGTTGCGCTGAACAATTGCTGTAGACATTGCGATACGTTTCTGTGCTTTCTGCTGGGCCAGGTCGAGCTGACGCTGATTGAGCTGCTGCCTCAGCTGGGGGTCTGACATGTCACTGATCTGGGATTTGCTACTGCTGGGCAGCTCAGGAGTTCGGATTTGAGGGAGTGGATTGCTAATCTATTGCTTATAATAATAATCCTACTAATAGTTAGAATGGATTGCTAATCTATCGCTTATAATAATAATTTTAGTAATAATTAGAATGGATAGCTAATCTGACCCAGTCGAACCAGACTCATCAAATATCTTATCAAAACAAAAAAGCAATCAGGAGAAACTGCTTCTCCAATAACGAGTACAGATTTTAATTACCAGATACAAAGGTAAGATTATAAAAAGGCTGCATCTAAATCTGGGTGATTATATTATAAATACTACAGAGACTAAAGGCAGTACAATGAGATTTGCTAGATAAATTCACAAGGACAAAAGGCCTCAATTGATGAATTTAAATCTTGTCAAAACAAGCTCTTCTTTTGAAACACTGAATTAAGGAATCGATTGAAGTTGAATAAGACTGCTGAATCGCTGAAATCTGAAATTGGTTTTGATAAAATCTTCAACAACTTCAATCCTGAATTCTGCCAATTGCGCCGACTCTCCAAGGACTGGGGGGGTCGCCAGACACAGCCTCAATTACCCCAGCTAATGCTGGCACCCATTTTACAGCTGGGTGGACTGAAGCAATGCAGAGTTAAGTGTTTTGCACAAGGACACAAATTGTTCCAGTGGGATCGGGAATCGAACCCCCGGCCTTCAAGTCGTGATTCTAAGCCTCCATGAGTCAAGATACAGACCTCTTCATACAGCAGAAATCGCCCAAGTATAATTAGTGAAAGCAAATATCTTATCAATAGGCTCAATAGATCGGGTTGGGGCTCAAATTTAATACGCATACGGCTACACAGATGCCTATATCGATCATATGGCAATTAGTAATACAACACGGTACTGATTAGTAATACAAGACAGTTTGCATATGTCTACACTGATAATGCATAGAAGTGAAGCAGGCATAGGGAGACACAGGGAACATGTGTTTGCATAGCAACTTGTCCTCAATACTTCTTTTATTCTGATTCTGGACACTCTCCAAGGCAGCCTTGAATTCTAATATTTGCTCTGCTATAGCTGGGTAGGTTAGCCTAAAAACAACTTGCTCCAGCACGCGCGCCCAGTTCTCCTGATTTTATGCAACATTAATAAATCATCGTTTCTCGTTATAACCAACCCTTCCTTTCAGTGGCTCAGGCGGGACGGCACACATGCAAGCAAACTGTGGCTGTCTCAAGAACTCGCGCCACATGCGACACCATGTTTTGATTTTGTGCAGGGTGGCTACATTAATTTGGGACTTGTGCATGATAACTTGGCCCAAAGGGGGTGACACGGTTCTGGAAAGTCAAAGGGCTGCTGCACACCCTCTGTGAGCATGTGCATGCATCGGAATTGCCTCAGCGCTCTGGTTGTGAGACAATGTCGCCAAACGCATTGCACCAGGGTGTCCCAGCATCCTTCCTGTAATTATTATCATTAGTAATGAGCCCAAAAAACATGGGCATCGAAGTGGGGTCCTCTAGCTAAAATACAGAAGGGCTGAGTGGTTGCAGGTCATGCCAAGAAGTTCACAAATTCAGTCTGGCGGTGAATGAGTTCTGATATGCTTTTGAGATGTAATTCACAATGATGTCCCTAAGGCATAGGATGTAATGAGTATATACATATATGAGAGATTTTAAGGCATATATACCCTATTTAACCATTGATTTATATCCATATAAAGCATTCTTGTTATCTTTAGGTATCAATGAGATAAATAACAATTTGCCTCTTTAGAGCTATATACAATAATCAATATGCTTGAAATAGCTTATAGTTCAAGAAACTTTTACAGAGATTTTTATTAAATTGAGAAACATTTTTCTCCTGGCATTAAGATAGGATATTTAAGGAAATAAATTAAAATGAAAACCTTAATGAAAATATTACAATGAAGGTGAACAATGGTCAATTTCCTAAATAGCAAAGTAAATTTCAGCATTAAATTGTTACTAAAAGTTTCAATTTCAAATGGAAAATCAAACAATATAATTTGTTAATAGCTTAATATTATTTCTTAACCAATCTTATCCTAATCCTGATGGGCTAAAGATTACCTACATTTTCTAAGAAATTAGTATTTAAAAAGAAATTTAAATGTCTACATTAATCCTTAAATTTTATTAGCTATTTATGGAATAAGTTTTTATATTAAATAGATTTTAATTAATAAAACATAAGTCTGATCATTAATACTATAATGCAAAACAATTTTTATAATATTTATTTGATTTTAAGCATTAGAAAATAGACTCTAGATCTCTAGATCTCTCTAGATCTCTAGATCTCTAGACCCTAGATTTTAATCATTAACAGAAATATTAATTAAAAAGATTTTAATGATAACAATATTGATATGATAAAATAGCTCCAGCTCTAGGAAAAAGCCAAGGTAACACTTAGGAGCATATCGAATATGATATACTCGATAGCAAGTAGTTTAGCTGGCATAATGATAGTATGTTCTATTTTTAAAACAAAAAGTCTTTTGCGATTTTTAAACATAGCCGCCAGTCAGACGGAGCGATAAAAACCAACTGTCTAAATAATTGTCAATAGCAAAAAACGTAATGTACTTAAAATAGAGACGGTTGCTCATAAAGTTTTTTAGCCACTAAGAAATAAAAAATGGCGGCACTGTACTACATGCTAAGATAAATATAATAAAGGCTAAGTTTGCTTTTAAATAAGTTATAAAACAATCTTCACCGCAGTCTGCAGAGCGCGATATTTCAAAGAGTTTTCGTGGAAACAATAGATCATTTAAAAATGCGCTCTGCTTGAAGTCTACCCATTAAATCAAATTACTGGTAAATGCTACCAAAGTTGTTTTGTTAAATAAAGGCAGTTATTAGACTTACAAACATATTGCTTTATAGTTTAAATGAAGACTTACTAGTACGTTAAATAGATTTTATTATAGCGTAGTCGCGCTTCCTCAATATTTAGAATTGCCAGAAATATTCCTGTTTATGCCGACATGCCCAGTTGGAACTGACCGCTTTCCTCAATTTTAGACACACAGTGTTAGACACGAGCGAAGCATTCAGCTTTAGTAAATCATGCATTTTTATACGTATTAATATTAAGAAAAATCCTAACTAAAAGATATTCTGGATTCAGGTTGAAAAGATTTCTGCATTTTTTTCCTTTTTTATTCAATGGAAAAAAACAAATGTCTAGATTTTTCAATGAAATTAACCATCCATTCAGAAGCAAAGCTAAAAACAGCTATTGATAGATTTCAACTCTAATTTTCCTTTGCATATTAATTTTAAATTTGTTACGCGTCTAGTCCTAACAGAAATATGTTTAGATACTTGTAAAAATTACTGTTTAAAATATGACAACATTAAGAGAAAATTATGGATTTAGTAGTTGGCCTTATATAATAAGAAGGTTATTTCTCTGGTAATGTCTGAAATATTTTAGATTTTAAATAAATATTTTATTGTAATTTTTTTCCATTTCAGCGATTTCAAATCAAAGTTCTTTTTAATAGTAAATCAATCAGCAGACAGAATGCACTCGGGTAGAAGTTCTTCCATGAGCAACAGAACCAGCAGCACTGTCAGGTTCAACCCCATAACGGTGAATTGATTTTACTGTCTGCAATGCTGCTTTGAGTGCGTTTCAACCATTTTAAATTTCATCCAGTCTTCTGAAATTGTTTTTATAGGGCGAAGAGAAAGTTTTTGAGCCGCCTCCAGCCGACCAGCAGGGCCCGATTTCTCGCCCCAGCACCCGCCCAAAAGGTGTCCCGCCTTTGCCCATCGGCTCTCAGGATAACAACAGCGTCGTGGATTATCGTCGTACGAAATCCGGCTTCCAGAGGCACCAGCAGCACCAACAGACTCCTCCGGACAATGCGAGCTCCATCAGCTGGGGTTCGGGCAGCGAAGCCGATGTCCTCTCAGTCAAGAGCAACGAATTCGGCGAGAGAGCCGCCGCTCCTAGGGGTGTCCCGCAGCTAGAGGTTCGAACCTACGGCCATCAGGCGCAACGCCACCACGACCAGCAGCAGCAGCAACGTTTCCGTGGGACAGGAGCCGTGAATAGGGGAATAAAAATTGTGAGAGCAAAATTGCATGCTTAAAATTGCAATTTATTTATGCATCATCTATCTATCTATCTATCTATCTATCTATCTATCTATCTATCTATCTATCTATCTATCTATCTATCTATCTATCTATCTATCTATCTATCTATCAATCTGCCTTTATTTGAATTCAATATCGTTTTATTAAGCCTCATATCGAGAGCTAAAAACCAGTTAATAAGAAGTTTAAGCCCCAGCTAGCACACCAGTCTGTCTGCCCCACAATGCAGCAGAGTAGTAAAATACAAGCCCAATGCAGAATCGCCAATATTGATTTAGTCGCGACAAAGTCAGTTGAGCTTCAATCTACAAAAGGCTCATGTGCGGCAACCCCACAACGCAGTTGAAGTATATTAAGCTTGGTAAAAAATCATATTGATCGAGCTGCAGTCGCTAACACTGGATATGAGATATGAGTCAGCGCTCGGGGCAAATGCTAGTGGCGGGCTTCTGGTCTTCAATGGGATACCATATTGTTTTTATTCAATTCATTCACTAGTGAGCTTCCGAAGGGGTTAGCAGTACTTCACTCTTCAATGGAGGGTACACGTATTCTGGAGACGGAGTGCTGTGCCCAGGGAAAAATAGATCGAGTGAGCTCAAGGAACGAGACTCGTATACTGACAATACTTGTTGTGAAAACTTCAACATATCTCGGTATTTGATTGCTCAAAGTAGGAAAAAAAATTAAATTCTATTGACGATATTTCGAAGTGCATCGAAGTATACTACAATTTGTTGAATTAAAATCATAAATAATTATTTATAAGATTTTGTCAAAGTTTAAAACTTTTAAATTCCGAGAATGAGCGTATTTTAACAAACATTTTGCTATTTTTTGAATCTTTGACAAATCGTTTTTAATCAGTACCCTTTAACTGTACACTTCTATGATTCCAGGAAATGAATTCAATTAAACAAATTTAAACTCTACACTCCAATTTGCAGTTTTTAAAATGTATTTTAAAAGTAATTTAGCTATTTTCCTGTTTTAGAAATTCTTAGAAATCAGTGCACTTTAACTGCACTCCCATGTATGATTCTGAGAAACGAGTTCAATAAAACAAATACAATCTTCACGAATCTCCAATTTCAACAGGGCCCATACGAAGATGACGACTTGGCCTCTTTGGCGTCAGGCCGGTCAGCAATGTCCAGCTATTCAAGCACATCGTCCAGAACCAGTCAGACATCATCTGGTCAGTCGCCATCATTTGACGATGTGAGCAGCTGTCGTGGTGAAATATTTATGATTTATTGATTTCTTAACTATAGATTTTTATTAAATTTTTTCTCTTAATATCATCTCCCGCAGTCCGCGAGTACAGTGAGCTCTTTCAGATCGCTGAGCTTGTCAAACAGGCCGCCGGCCTCTGAGGACGCCATGAACGAGGCGTCGAAAAAAGTTGAGATTTTCGAACGACTCTGGGCGTCTCGACAGGATAAGAGCAACAATGAGTTGCTGAGGCGACTCAACAAGGTGATTGATCAGTCTCTACGGCGTATTATCCCACGTCTCTATCCATTATCGCACTGTCTCTATCGATTGGCTCACTGTCTCTATCCATTATCCAACTGTCTCTATCCATTATCCCACTGTCTCTATCGATTATCTCACTGTCTCTATCCATTACCCCACTGTCTCTATCCATTATCCCACTATCCTTTCTCTCCCATCCCCAGGAGGAGGAACTGGAGGCCCGCCGTCGCGAGTCCATCCTGGACGCGGTGATGGTGGACCAGCTGTCGCGAGCCCCGATGTGTGACCCTGAGCAGGAGACCAATCGATCAGATGTGTCAGTCAACCAGGCCCTGCAGCACGTGCCTGGCATGCCTCGAGGCAGCATCCGTCATCTGCATCATTCGAAAATTCGAACAGCCAATTCGGCTACCGAACAGTTGCTGAGCGATCGAGTTCGATTCACAGTTCGAATAATCACTGCCAGCGGCAACCAGGACGCCATCCGGGAGCTCACGGGATTCTTCTTTGCTCTGGACAGCACTTTTACTGTCTACGAGTTTAAAACATTTGGTAAAACGTAGGTCCTATATACACTACTTTATTTTAAGTAGTAGGCATGTAGCGCCTTTTCCAACTGAAAAATGGGAAATCTAGTGAAAACTTAAATTCATGATTTTTTTAATTTGGACTTTTACTCTGCTAATATTGGTCCTGTATTTTTCAATATGATTTATATAGTTTTATGAGTTTTTATAGAATCAGGGATTTGGAATCAGAGATTTGGGATTTGGGATCTGGGATTTGGGATTCGGGATTTGGGGTTTTGGATCTGTGATTTGGGATATGGGGTTTAAAATCTGAAGTTTGGAATCCGGGATTTGGGATCTGGAATTTAGAATCTGGGATTTGGGATCTGGGATTCGGGATTTAGGATTTGGAATTTGGGACTTGGGATCTGGGATTAGGGATTTAGGGTTTGAAATCAGTGATTTGAAATCTGGGTTTGAAATCTGCAGGCATTTGGGATTTAAGATATGGGATCTGGGATTTTGGATCTGGGATTTGGGATTTGGGAATTGGGATCTGGATTCCGGATCTGGAATTTGAAGTCTGGGATTGAAATCTGGGATTTGAAATCTGGGATTTGAAATCTGGGATTTGAAATCTGGGATTTGAAATCTGGGATTTGAGATCTGCAGGCATTTGGGATTTGGGATTAAATATCGATGATGATATAGGCGGTTTTTAGTATCATAAAACTACACTACTGCAAGTAGTTAGAATCTCAATCAATTCAAAAGAAAACCCACCGCAAAATAACCCCTCAATCCACAGGTCCAAAGCGCTACCATTTGTGAAACGCGGTCACTACCGAGCCGCTTGGGGTCGCAAGCGAGGCCAGCCCTACACAGTGTTTGACCTGTGGCCGGGGAACACGCTTTACATTGCCACTGATGACCAGCCCGGACTGCCGAAGTCCACTCGAGCCTGCGCCGTGCTCAAGCTCAGGGTCTCGGAGGTTGACGATCCTGTCAGGAAAAAACTCATGTGAGATTTTCGAGAATGGGAGAAGGAAGGAATAGTAGGTTTGAGAAGGGTGTGAAGGGCTGAGATGGAAATGAAGGGTTGAGAGGGAGGGAGTGAAGGGTTGAGAAGGAGGGAGTGAAGGGTTGAGAAGGAGGGAGTGAAGGGTTGAGAAGGAGGGAGTGAAGAGTTGAGAGGGAAGGAGTGAAGAGTTGAGAGGGAAGGAGTGAAGGGTTGAGAGAAGAGAAGTGAAGGGCTAAGAAGGAGGGAGTGAAGGGTTGAGATGGAGGGAGTGAAGGGTTGAGAAGGAAGGTGTGAAGGGTTGAGAGGGAGGGAATGAAGGGTTATGATTTCAAGGAATGAATGAGATAAATGTGAGACCTGATTTATAAGCTGAATTTTAGAAATAAAAGTAAAAAACGCCATGAAAACTTGTTTTTGTTTTGAATTAAAGGCAAAAGTACGGCTTGCTACAAGGCTGGGAAATGGAGAAGTAAATGAGTGCATCTAATTTGTTTTTCTATTGGGTTAATTTCAGTTTTCATCGGATTCATTTGGATTGCTGCTTTATTCAGAAATTTTCAATACCGGGTGACTGCGGCCTATTTTTATCAACAAACAGAAAAAACCGGATTCATTCGCATTTCCTCTACTAACAGTAGTATGACTTAGTAAAAGTAATAGAAAAAATCGTTTATAATTTTTTAAATATTGCAGAGAGACTCTGTACATGTCGGGCAAGGACCTCACTGCCAGCCAGTACGCCAGACTGCACGTGCCCACCGATTCGGACGAGCTGAATCAGGTTGTGCAACTCGAGCAGGTGCAAAAACACGCAAGGTCGTTGGTTCGACGCCGAGCGGTTGCCACCCTGACTGGCCTGTTCTCGCACTGTCGCCGGATGGACGAGGAGGGCCGCGACCAGCTGCCCAGGCACGAGTTGGAACTCGCGTTGAAGAAGTTCCGCATGCACGGACTCACGGATGAGCAGCTGGACAGAGTGTGGGACGCGTGCGACCCGGAGATGACGTCATTCGCTGATTATTACGCCTACCTGTGCGCTGTGTTCGGTGAAATGGATGAAACGGTTAAACGGCTGGTGATGAAGGTGATTCTATCAATAGTTGACCTGCTTTACCACTATCTACCTGCTCAAGCTAAAAGAAGGACGTTGTGCACCTTGTTAAGGCTACGGTTCAGAAGTTAATACTTCAGGATGCCATGACTCAATGCGGGGAGTTGTTGAGATGCCATGACTCAATCGGGGAGTTGCTGAGATGCCAATTGGCTCAATCGGGGAGTTGCTGAGATGACATGGCTCAATGAGGAGTTGCTGAGATGCCATAGCTCAATCGGGGAGTTGCTGAGATGCCAATTGGCTCAATCGGGGAGTTGCTGAGATGACATGGCTCAATGAGGAGTTGCTGAGATGCCTTGGCTCAATGGGGGGAGTTGTTGAGATGCCATAGCTCAATCGGGGAGTTGCTGAGATGCCAATTGGCTCAATCGGGGAGTTGCTGAGATGACATGGCTCAATGAGGAGTTGCTGAGATGCCTTGGCTCAATGGGGGGAGTTGCTGAGATGCCAATTGGCTTTTTTTTTAGTTGCTGAGATGCCATGGCTTAAAGTGGGGGGGGGTTGCTGAGATGCCAATTGGCTCAATTTGGAGTTGCTGAGATGCAATGGCTTAAAGGGGGAGTTGCTGAGATGCCAATTGGCTCAATGAGGAGTTGCTGAGATGCCTTGGCTCAATGGGGGGAGTTGTTGAGATGCCATAGCTCAATCGGGGAGTTGCTGAGATGCCAATTGGCTCAATCGGGGAGTTGCTGAGATGCCAATTGGCTCAATTTGGAGTTGCTGAGATGCAATGGCTTAAAGGGGGAGTTGCTGAGATGCCAATTGGCTCAATTTGGAGTTGCTGAGATGCCAATTGGCTCAATGGGGAGTTGTTGAAATGCCATAGCTCAATCGGGGAGTTGCTGAGATGCCAATTGGCTCAATCGGGGAGTTGCTGAGATGCCAATTGGCTCAATCGGGGAGTTGTTGAGATGCCATGGCTCAATCGGGGAGTTGCTGAGATGCCAATTGGCTCAATTTGGAGTTGCTGAGATGCCATGGCTTAAAGGGGGAGTTGCTGAGATGCCAATTGGCTCAATTTGGAGTTGCTGAGGTGCCAATTGGCTCAATGGGGGAGTTGCTGAGATGCCAATTGGCTCAATGGGGAGCTGCTGAGATGCCAATTGGCTCAATGGGGGAGTTGCTGAGATGCCAATTGGCTCAATGGGGAGTTGCTGAGATGCTCAAACATGAGCTAAACCACGCTGAAACATCTAAATGCGTGATGAAGTGTTGAATTTGTGATGAATTGTGATGAAATTGTGATGAATTTGTTAAAATATTCTCAACCCATACCAACTTTAGGCCTTCCTAAAAATGGACACGGCAAAGTCTGGTGCGGTGTCCTTCGCAGACATTGGTCGTTTCTATCGAGCAACCAGCCACCCATCGGTGCTGCAAGGTGAGGTTTTCTCAGCTACAGTGATACAGCTCAAATTGTAATCATTTACAGTAAATTTAACTGATAATTTGTATTTTTCCCCGCCTTGAAAAAACAACAGCCTATCATTTCACGTCAGGTAAAATTGTTTCTGTTGGACCCAACAGTTCAAAGTATTGCGATTCGAAAATAATTTATTATCAAATTACCTACAAAGAATTCTCAGATTCTCAGAAAGTTTTTTCCTTAATCAAACACAGTCAGTGCTACTTTTTAACCGTTGATATATAAAGTAGTATAGTGCGCGTAAAATGACTAAAATTGGACAGAAAAAACTTTCAGCCAAATTCTGAGCATTAAATTCTGAAACGACTACTTACTATCTCTTTATTAAGTAGTCTAATTTGAAAATTTTCTACGAAACTCTTTAAAACAGGCGAAAGTTCGCAAGCCAACGTGTTGAAAAATTTTCTAGACGGTTTTTCCAACTTCATCCAGCGCAAGGAGACTGTTTCAGCAATAGAGTTCATCGTGTACTACGAAGGCCTTGGGATTCAGTTGGACGATGACGTCACACTGGCCGAAATTGTCCGAAACTGTTGGAACGTTTGATGACCTCAAATTCACTTTAAACCAACCAAAACTAATGCAGCAAAGAGTTATTATTTACTGATAGTTTGGTTTCTGCCGAAGCCGGTATGGGGCAGATTTTTATGGCTGATATCACTGAGGTCATTGCTCTCCTATCTTCCTCGGCCACTGGTAGTTACGCTCGTTTATTGACTCGGTTTTTACTGAATTGCATGCTCGTAAAAAAGCATAATTGTTACTGGCGACTTTGATTCAAAGATCTTTGACCCACTTGATCCCTGACCCACTTGATCCCTGACCCACTTGATCCCTGACTGACCCACTTGATCCCTGACTGATCCTCTTGATCCCTGACTCTCTTGATCCCTGACCCTCTTGATCCCTGACTGACCCACTTGATCCCTGAATGACCCACTTGATCCCTGAATGACACACTTGATCCCTGACCCTCTTTATCCCTGACTGACCCTCTTGATTCCTGACTGACCCTCTTGATCCCTGACTGACCCTCTTGATCCCTGACCCTCTTGATCCCTGACTGACCCTCTTGATCCCTAACCCTCTTGATCCCTGACTGACCCTCTTGATCCCTGACCCTCTTGATCCCTGACTGACCCTCTTGATCCCTGACCCTCTTGATCCCTGACTGACCCTCTTGATCCCTGACCCTCTTGATCCCTGACCCTCTTGATCCCTGACCCTCTTGATCCCTGACCCTCTTGATCCCTGACTGACCCTCTTGATCCCTGACCCACTTGATCCCTGACTGATCCTCTTGATCCCTGACCCTCTTGATCCCTAACCCTCTTGATACCTGACTGACCCACTTGATCCCTAACCCTCTTGATCCCTGACCCTCTTGATCCCTGACTGACCCACTTGATCTCTGAATGACCCACTTGATCCCTAACCCTCTTGATCCCTGACTGACCCACTTGATCCCTGAATGACCCACTTGATCCCTAACCCTCTTGATCCCTGACTGACCCTCTTGATCCCTGACCCTTTTGATCCCTGACTGACCCTCTTGATCCCTGATCCACTTGATCCCTGACCCACTTGATCCCCGACCCACTTGATCCCTGACCCACTTGATCCCTGACCCACTTGACCCCTGACCCACTCGATCCCTGACCCACTTGATCCCTGACCCACTCGATCCCTGACCCACTTGATCCCTGACCCACTTGACCCCTGACCCACTTGATCCCCGACCCACTTGATCCCTGACCCACTTGATCCCTGACCCACTTGACCCCTGACCCACTCGATCCCTGACCCACTTGATCCCTGACCCACTCGATCCCTGACCCACTTGATCCCTGACCCACTTGACCCCTGACCCACTCGATCCCTGACCCACTTGATCCCTGACCCACTCGATCCCTGACCCACTTGATGCCTGACCCACTCGATCCCTGACCCACTTGATCCCTGACCCACTCGATCCCTGACCCACTTGATGCCTGACCCACTCGATCCCTGACCCACTTGATCCCTGACCCACTCGATCCCTGACCCACTCGATCCCTGACCCACTTGATCCCTGACCCACCCGATCCCTGACCCGCTTGACCCCTGACCCACCCGATCCCTGACCCACTTGATCCCTGACCCACCCGATCCCTGACCCGCTTGACCTAGACTCAATCGATATTTCCAACAAGATCAGCTGCTGTGCGGCAGGAATTCTGACTGTTTATTTCAACATGACTACTTTTCATTAATTAGTTAACAATCATTCATTGTTGGCACGATTATAAAACTGTTTTCAAATCTTTTTAAAAAAATTACTCTAATCTTCTCTGGTGAGTGCAGTTTACTCAATATTTATGCAAAGATTTAATTTCCGTACTTGTATCCAAAATCCAAAAAATTAATCGTAACTCATGTTTTGACTGGATTGAATTGAGTTAAAATACTTTTTGACACTTTAACCAAAGTTTTAATGTTAATTTGCTTAATGCTCTACTGTAAAGCACTTTAATTGCATTTTTCTATCATTTTGAAAAAAGCATGAAATATAACGGCTCGCATTGGGATGGATAGTTGTGTTTATCCGATGAAATTGGCTGGAACAGGTAATTCAGTCTGAAATCTGTAATTAACTATGATAGCTTTTGCTTTTCCATGTGTCAGATGAGGTACAGCAAGTACAGGTAAGATGTGTCAGATGAGGTGCAGCAAGTACAGGTAAGATGTGTCAGATGAGGTGCAGCAAGTACAGGTAAGATGTTTCAGATGAGGTGCAGCAAGTACAGGTAAGATGTGTCAGATGAGGTGCAGCAAGTACAGGTAAGATGTTTCAGATGAAGTGCAGTAAGTACAGGTAAGATGTGTCAGATGAGGTGCAGTAAGTACAGTTAAGATGTGTCAGATGAGGTACAGCAAGTACAGGTAAGATGTGTCAGATGAAGTGCAGTTAGTACAGGTGAGATGTGTCAGATGAGACGTAATTGCACTGAAATTAGGAGCAATTATCGATTTACCGTTTATGTAGCGAGAGACGTGTCGGATGCATTCAAACAAAAATTTTCACTCTGCATATATTTCCACAAAATCGCATGCACAGGTGAACAGTGTCACAGGTAAAAGTACTTTAAAATTCGCTAACCTTGCATGCAACTTTTCAATAATCTAGAGATTTATTAGTAAGCGATTCAGATTGCTTGTACGTTGTCCATGTTATTGACTCCACACAACATTGAGCACAACTATCCAGCTCGCTCTTCATAGCCAGAGTCCACAGCTTCAACCGTGCGATTAACAGATCTGGAAGCGTCGACGCACATCAAACAAGCCGGCACAATCATGGCCATCATGATGACCAGGATAGCCACATAGGTCATGGTCGAGGCCAGCTCAGAGTCCTTTAGTGGCAGTGGCAAGTGGCAAGTGGCAAGCATGAACAGGAGTAAAAGGGCAAACACAAACAATAAGCCCAAAATTTCAATCTTAGCAAAGAAATAAATCCCCAAAATGCTGCCCCGAATCCGACGGGCCGCTCGCTTCCGCATTGCTGCCTCAAGGAACGCCTCAGACACCGCGCGGAATCCGCGGCGTCTCGACCGCTTTGCCAGCGAGATCAGCAGCGACAGGGAGAAACAGGTGAGCAACTTCACCAAGCTTGAATTTGCTGCCGGTTCTTCATCAGCTCTCCCATCGAGACAGTCGGGATCTGCTACGGTAGAAGCCAGGGCTTGCACAGTCCTTTGTGAGCTTTTTTCAGCCAGTGATGGCTGTAAAGCATTGGGTAAATGATAGTTGCTAGGCTAGGTATTACAACACTCACACTCAATTTAAATTTTACCCGTTTTACAGCTGGGAGAACGGAAGCAATGCAAGAGTTTTAAGTGTCTTGCTCAAGGACACAGATTTTTTCCGATTGGGTCGAGAATCGAACCCCCGCCTCCGATCTTTCAATCGCGTACAACCTCTTGCAAATGTATAGTTTCATAATCTTTATTTGGTTTGCTGTGACTATAGAGCAGATACTATCTCCTACACAAATACATCTTACCATGGGGTTCTGCCTACAACCAAATGTTCAATATAATAGTAAATACCATTCGAATTTCGTGGACCTTAGTGACAAGCCCAATGGGTTGATTTGTTGTCAACCTCTCTTAGCAAAGATGTTACTTTGATGTTACCTGCTACTCAAATTACAGAGATTTTTTAACTGGACCTGGTGGGTGGAGTCAAGGTACCTGTAAGTACAGAACTAACTGGCACAAATTTTGAAATTTCCGCAAAACAGGATCACTTACCAATCGCTGCATCAGCTCTTCAGCCTTCTGTCTCGTCTCCTGATGGCCGCAAACTAATGTCCGATGCTTGTGAATCAGTCGGACAAGAATTTCGTCATCATTGCAAAGTTCCAGCGTCACAAGCAGCTCCTGAACGTCAAGTCTGGCGCGTCGAAGGTTGTCTTCGAACCAAAGCTCCAAGTCGACGTCGTAGTCTAACCAGATGCTCAGGTTTTTGAGCAGCGCATCAAAGTTCACATAGTACCAGTCAAACTGACCAGAGCTCAGCGAGACAAAATCTTTTAACCTGTCTGGCAGGAAGTCGAAAGCCAAAGGCTTGTCAGATTGAATCAGGAGCTTCCAAATGGAGCTGACCCCTTCCAAGTGCTCCCACACCGCCAGTTCCGCATCTGCATCAGTCACTTGCTCACGCAAGCGGGGCAGAACTCGGCTAACCTGATGATATCGACACGAGTGCAGCACCCTTCGCGCTGCGTACAGCTTGCCGAACTTCAAGTAAATCAACGCAATCAGCGAATATTTTGCAGAGCGAGCGTACTCCGGAATTCTCCTCGCCAACTTCAGCATCTCGTGTTTGTCCTCCAGCAGGCAGCGTCCGAGATTGAGCTTCAATAAAATTGACCGGATCGCATCGTAGACGTCGTGGAACTGCAGCCTGGAAGACAGCGGCACGGGCCTCGGGTTCAGGATTGGCAGCACCAGGAACGGGTGAAAATTAAAAATTTTGTCCTGCACTAAAGGCGACAGAACTCTTTCGTATTGCGAGACAATTTCTGGGAGATGATCGACTACGTTACGTACCGCGAGCGCAATGGCTTCCTTCTCATCGTGATGTTTCTTCAGATAAACCCAAGCGTCTTTGAGAAAGAAGTGTCTCATGCATTTACGCGGATCTGGTGTGTCTCTCAATGAGTTCAACAGCATGAGCAGTGCCCTTCTCGCTAACTGGATTAGAAGGCTACTGTGCCAGTCCACTGCGGGCGTTTCACCCAGCAGCTGGAAGATCAGAGTCTTGGCAATGTAGGTCTTCAGTCCACTCACGCGAGCTGCAATCACCTTCTTAATGATGAACTTGATGAGCAGGAACACGTGTCCCTGTTCGATTGTGAGGCTTCTGAGCAGCCTTCGCTCCAGAAAGGTGGTGCTGACCCTCAGCTGTTGTCCGTCCTTGCCAGGTGGAGCCGCCGACACCAGGTGACAGGGAGACTCCAGCATCTCCTGCCTCAGGCTCTGCAGCACTGATGGAGCAATGCAAGTTTTGTACCCTGGCTGCAGCACCTCGATTCTTGGATAGCAACAGCAGCGGAAGGTCCAAACCAGATCCACTGCCGGTCTCTCGTCAGATCCGGCCCACCGCTGCGACGGATTTGAAGCTGCAGTGAAGGTTTTAGGCATTCGTTATGCAAACTCTCTGGCAACGCTAAACCGAAAATATTGTAAATTTGCTTACGCGATTCGCCCCATTTGACGTGACCGTTCTCATACTCCACTTCAGCGTGACGTTCTCCAAAAAATGAACAGTTGATGCAGCTGCAGCTGCCTTTGATATGAAACAGCATGCCTATCGCTATGAGGCAGACGTCGATGTCGGAGTCTGCGTCAGTTTGACCGTCCAGTCGAACCAGGCTGTTGGACCAGCCGTCACTGTAGCTCCCGACGATGTACACTTGGTAGTCCTTGTACTCATCTGCGTCCAGTCGCTTTCTAACAATATGCTGCAAAGCATCCGAGCACGCAGATTGCAGCTTGACTCGGTTCAGAACAAAACCGCAATCTTTCAGTGCTTTGTGCAGCTTAGTGCTGCTCTCTTGACACGCTGGGAAGCCGTCGTCTTCTGGTTCGACTTCGATTAGATGCTCGTCGTCGCGCATGCTGTCAGCTTCCTGCTCGCTTCTGTGAAACAGGAAATCGGCATTTCAAAAATGATTAACATAAATTTGAGTCAAACAAGATTTACGAGCTCCCAACCTCTCATCGAATGCAGACGACCTGAGCGACAGTCTATGAGCTCGAGGTTCAATGATAAGACGATCATAAATCAGCTGCTGCAGCCGTCTATTTGCTCCTTCGTGCCGGATTCCGAGCTCTCTGGCGTGAGTCGCATGCTTGAGCAGCAGCTGCAAGACCTCGCGATGTCCGAAGCGACAGGCGATGGCAGCGGGGCTGAGCCCGTCTTTGTTGAGGTCGCCGAGCCCGCAGCCGAGCTGCAGCAGAGTCTGGGCAGCGGCCTCGTGCCCCATCGCTGCCGCAGCGTGCAGCGTCGTCGACCCGTCGCAGGCCAGCGAGTCGGCGGCGACTCCCGCCCGGACGAGCAGCTCAATGGCGGCCCGCTGGCCGTGGAGAGCCGCGGAGTGCAGCGGGGTCTGGCCACGCGCATTCCTGGCGCTCGGATCCGCGGCTGCCAGCAGCAGAGCAGCGAGCACGAGCTGCTGCCTGAGCTGAGCAGCCAGGTGCACCGGCGAGTCTCCGTCTGCGAGCTGCTGGTCGCAGTCGGCCTGCCGGCTCAGCAGCTGCACGACTTCGAGGTGGCCGTTTCGCGAGGCGAGGTGCAGCGCCGAGGAGCTGGACTTCGTCACCAGGCTGGTGTCGGCCTCGGACTCGAGCAGCAGCCGGACCGCATCCCGGTGACCGTGCATCGAGGCCAGGTGCAGAGCGGTCGCCCCGCTGCTGTCCTGAGCGTCCAGCTGAGCTCCGGCCTCGATGAGAAGCCTCGCCACCCTGGACTGGCCTCGCTCGGCTGCCCAGTGCAGCGCCGTCCGCTGCCGGTCGTCAGCGACGTCCGGACTGACGCTGCTCCGTAGAAACTGCCGCACCTTGCCGACTCTGCCGTCCATGGCGGCGCTCTTCAGCTCCGGGAGCAGGTTCATTTCTCTGGCAATGCCGAGCCTTACCAACCTCGGGCTGACAGTTATTCGTCTTTCACTTTAAGAAAGCTAGAAAAAGTTCTTCAGAACAAAACTTTGAACATTGTATATTCACGCATTAGGAATGACACAGTGGCAGAACGTTTGAAAGCGCTATGTTCGTTGAGATAAGAAAATTGATAAGACCATTGCAGTGCAAGGCGTCAGAGCAGCCCGCGGTGCGCGGATGTCACAGATTTATCACAGGTTGACAGCCACGTGGGATCCTCGTGAAAATAAGGTTTAACGATGAATTAATTAGTTTAAACGATGCAAGTTAGCCCAGCTAATGAAATTTTAAGCGCTTGCTATTTCCGGTGTCATTGTGCAGCATGCAGGGCCTGTGTATTGCAGCCCAGGACTATCGCATCATCGAATGCTATGTGCTGTGTGCGAAGGCGCCAATGGGATAGCCGGGGCATCTCAGCAACTTCCAATTTAGCCTTGGAATCTTTGAAATACCCTACGTTGAGATGCGAACAGAATCTTTGAATAAAGTATTTTAAGACATTAGTGTTTTATTTTGCACACGTGTACAGAAAATTATTTAGTTTAAACAAAAAGCACAGAAAAGTTATGCTAATTAAACTTTAAGGGCATGTGTACTTTTAAATTGAAGTTGCAAGCATTATTATTCGGCCTCAAAAATAATTATTTTATCAATAAAATTTTGCTTTCTGTAAATAAATTTAAAAATTCCAACAGTACGCTAGTATCCTACTCATAGTAGAGTGCATGAAGAGTAGCGTGGCCTCTGGCCGTTGGCCCCGCCACCTCCGCCTCGATGCAATTGTCGGCGCATTCGCCAGGCGACCAGAGCGCTCTGCTGGCAAGACAGGCTCCGCCGGCATCGCCCGGGTTCTTCGGGCACTGCAGCAGCAGGACGAACACGACGAACTTGTACCGCTCAAAGCCGGCCTCCTTCACTCGGTTCCGGATCATCTGGGAGATGTCGCAGGCTCTGCGGCCGGCGGTTGCGGGGTCGTACTGGTAGCTGGCCAGGGCCTCCGTCAGGGTGTCGGTCAGAATCGGCTTGAGTCGGAAGCCGCGGAGGCGCTCCTCCTGTTTGGGCTGCATCCGGTAGGTGTTTTCCAGGCGGATTTCCTGCGCCTTGCTCCGACGGCTATTGGCAAGGTTGCCCAGCGACATCAGGGCGGTCCGGCCCAGCAGGCCGCCAACAATCGAGCGCCGAGGTCCGAGAGCTCCGGACGTCATGGTTCCGCGACGTCCGGTGACCGGCGGCTGCGAGTTTGACGACGCCGTGGCAGCGGAAGGCTTCCCGGTGCCCACAGAACCGACTGTCTGCATTGGTGGCAGGGTGTCCTCGTTGCTCTCCGGCTCGCGGTCTGCCATGGCTCACTGTGTCTGGTCTGTCGGTCTGGGGAAAAAGAGTTGTGGGCAGTCTGCATAGCGGTAACATCCTCCACGATCCCATAACCAGCGCTGGGGCGTCAATTCTGCTCATTCCGTTGACTTCCACGGACCTTGTAACTTTTTAATCGTCAGGCATGTGCTTTGGGGCTGGTCCTCACGGGTGTGAATGGCATGACCACCCACCGGGATGCCATTTTTGTGTTACAATTCAATCCTCAAATGAAGAGAGCTTTGCTGCACGGAATCAATCCATGGGGTCGCTTTGTCCCATTTAGTGCTATTCATGTCTTTTGGGCCCTAATTTGTAGATGCCACTGACAAAACTGCTTGAAGCTCTTTGAAATTCCATTCTGATTGATTTTGTTCGCACGTGCAGTCACTAAAAAAATCTTTGCCTCGAATATTCCTGGACTTACCTTTAAACTTAGATGCCTTTGTGTCTTGCCTTCTCCGAAATTGTGGTAAGCAACTGGCTTGCCGTAAATTTTTTGTTGCTTATCTGCTTAAAAGCAGAAACAGAACGCAGTAGAATTTATCGTGTTGAAATGATGTGGAGGGAGACAAGAGCACTGCCTAGCAACTGCCGGCTGCTGTGTCCCTGCCCCTGCATCTTTCAGAGACTCATCCAGAGAGTTGATATAGTTTGCTCTCAGCGGGAGAGCGCGAACCTGTGCCTCCCCAGAGCAGTTTAACTACAAGGGAAGATATTCATCATGTCTAATCGTGAGTAGAGAGCAGTATGAGCTCAGCTATCATTAGTAAGTGTCAGTACTGCATTGCACATTCAGGTTAACTAAGAGCCTGAGAAGCAGATCACCTGCTGAGATGTTTCCTTAAGAGTCTCTTAAGCATCGCAGTTTTTCTTACCAGTTCTTCAAGTAACTAACAATCTGCTTGTCCCTGCAATCTACAGAAACAAAGAACTTGCGAACTACTCTACTCGTAGCTTTATTAAGTAGCATTTACAGCGTTTTCTCTCGCGTAGTAAGAGAAAATCTAAAATTCTACGTGCGTGAAGCTGAAATGTACATTGAAACTGGGGAGAGGTTAGCAGCTGCGTCAGCTAGAGGTCTGGCCTGGCCCTCTCTCTCTCTCCCCCATTCTTTCCACCTGCTGCCCCGAAACTTGTACAGTGCATAGTAATCGGAGAGTACAGACTGCCAAGTGTACTGCAGTGTCGGCCTCACTTTGGTAAGCCTTCCTCTTGCTCAGACCGTTACCAGTGACAACAAATTCAAATTCCACCGACCGACCCAAGCTAACTTAATATCGCCTTGCTCCTTAATGCATTGAATTCTCTGAATTTGCTCACCTCAACTCCCTGACAGAGATGAACCGAAATCAAGCAGCCAGCAGGATCCAGCGAGCCTGGCTTGGCTACAAAAACCGGCAGGTGTTTCGCTTGCTCAAATGCACCGTCGCGGCTGCCGAGCACTCCCTGACTCACGAGATTCTCAGAAAACTCGCCCCGAAAGAGGCCGATTTCTTTAGCAAAGATCAAAACCTTTTGCAGTTGAAGATTCGATTCAGATTCGGTGGCACCGAATTTCCGCCAAGGATATTGTACAAGATCTACCTGGACACCGGCTGTCGGGTGAAGTACGTCACTGGCAAGGGCACGATTCGGGCAGAGACCGATGCGGCTGCTCAGTCTGCCAAGCTGATGGGCAACAGAAAGTACTATGATCTGATGCTGCAGGACGAGTTGATGAGACTGCAGCATCAAGTGGCTGATGAGACTGACGTTGTCACTGTGAAGGACTTCATGAGACTGTTGGCTGTCACGGATGAGACCGGAGCTGACATGGGAGGAAAGGTAAGTGATGCGTTCTCAAGACAGTCCATTGTGAAAGGAGTGATTGGTATGATATTGTAGACGGATTGTAGTATTGTAGTCAGATGTGTCTCAAATTTGGTCAGATGTGTCTTTAAATTGGTCAGATCTGTCTTTAAATTGGTCAGATGTGTCTTTAAATTGGTCAGATGAGTATTTAATTTGGTCAGATGTGTCTTTAAATTGGTCAAACGTGTCTTAAATTGGTCAGATGTGTCTCTAAATTGAACAGATGTGTCTTAAACTGGTCAGATGTGTCTTTAATTTGGTCAGATGTGTCTTCAGTTGTTCAGATGTGTCTTCAGTTGGTCTGATGTGTCTTCAGTTGGTCTGATGTGTCTTCAGTTGGTCTGATGTGTCATCAGTTGGTCAGATGTGTCTTCAGTTGGTCTGATGTGTCATCAGTTGGTCTGATGTGTCATCAGTTGGTCAGATGTGTCATCAGTTGGTCAGATGTGTCATTCATTCGGCAGATCCCCCCTCCCCGCAGGCCAACACCTGGCGCCAGCTGACAAGTCAGGCGGCACCGCGGCACACGGTCTTCCGAGACGTCTTCGACTTTTTGGCCACTCGTCGAATGACGCAGCGACTTCAACGTCATCTGCCGCTGCTGACCGCCCTGCCGTCCAGTCAGGAGGTTCGCAGGGAGCAGCTGCGGGTCCTGGCTGAGGTCGAGGCTCCGAGGCTGACTGCGGAGGACCGGCAGCGGATGGCGGCTCGCAAGCAGAAATGGCAGGCAGCCGAAGGCGGTGGCATGGCGGGCGGCACCAGCCGCAGGTCCAGCAGGGCGGTGTCCCGCGCCAACAAGATGCGAGATTTGTACCTGCTCAGCGGCAGCGACTCCAGCCAACCTGCTGGTGACAATCATCGCCATGACAACAACAACTATGATGAGGACAGCTGGCTCAGGCGGGATGGACCCGGGGGCGAAGTTCGCGGCGAAGAAGGCCGCGAGAGCCTGTTTGAGGACGATGGAGATGAGGAGGAATGGGATGAAGCTGAGGCTGAGATGCTGTACGAGTGGACCAAGGAGCTCACGGAGGGTGAACTGGGCTCGCCCAGGCTTGCCTGACTGAGAGTTAATAACTAGAAGAGCCACTCGATAAGTTGCATTTATTGGTTTATATTTGATTGACACTCTTCAGTGTAGCCGAAGGTACATGCTTTTTATTAACTCGAATATATCAATAAGAATTTTTTGTGCATGTTTTTTGCGTAAAATATGCATAAGCTGCAGAAAATATGTTCTGCAGTTGGTCAGGTTGGTCAGGAATTAGTGGGGTCGGTCAGAATTTGGTCAGATGAGTCAAGATTTCGTCAGATAAGTCATAAGTTTATCGGATAGGTCAGGAGTTGTTGGTCAGAAAGGTCAGTCAGGAGTTGGTCAGAAAGGTCAGTCAGGAGTTGGTCAGAGAGGTCAGTCAGGAGTTGGTCAGATAGGTCAGTCAGGAGTTGGTCAGAAAGGTCAGTCAGGAGTTGGTCAAATACGCACGTAGAATACTGAAAATATAAAAATCAAAGATAGGTCAGTCAGGAGTTGGTCAGTTAGGTCAGTCAGGAATTAGTCAGAGAGGTCAGTCAGGAGTTGGTCAGATAGGTCAGTCAGGAGTTGGTCAGAAAGGTCAGTCAGGAGTTGGTCAGATAGGTCAGTCAGGAGTTGGTCAGATAGGTCAGTCAGGAGTTGGTCAGATAGGTCAGTCAGGAGTTGGTCAGATAGGTCAGTCAGGAGTTGGTCAGAAAGGTCAGTCAGGAGTTGGTCAGAGAGGTCAGTCAGGAGTTGGTCAGATAGGTCAGTCAGGAGTTGATCAGATAGGTCAGTCAGGAGTTGATCAGATAGGTCAGTCAGGAGTTGGTCAGAAAGGTCAGTCAGGAGTTGGTCAGAAAGGTCAGTCAGGAGTTGGTCAGAGAGGTCAGTCAGGAGTTGGTCAGAGAGGTCAGTCAGGAGTTGGTCAGATAGGTCAGTCAGGAGTTGGTCAGAAAGGTCAGTCAGGAGTTGGTCAGATAGGTCAGTCAGGAGTTGGTCAGATAGGTCAGTCAGGAGTTGGTCAAAGAGGTCAGTCAGGAGTTGGTCAGATAGGTCAGTCAGGAGTTGGTTAAATACGCTCGTAGAATACTGAAAAATTAAAATGAAAGAATATAATTTAGAGTGTTTATTAGTAGTATATCCACGGAGATTATACTCGTACGTTAGTAAATTCAATCGAAGAAAATATTTTACACGAATTTTAATGCTTTCTTCAAAAGTTGTTTTGTTTAATTGTAACCAATAACCCAACCTGCCTTCTCGTTCTACTGCTGACAAACAAATCGACATGAAGTCAATATTTTATAATTTTTGTAAATTTAATGCTCGTTTGTTTTGGTGTTTCTACAAGTAGACATTTCTGTGATATGGCATCCCAGTATTTGACTCTGTTGACGGCAAAAAACTGTAATGATCAAAAGAATAAACTACAGACGATTTTTAAATTATAAAATTTTGGCCATTTATTAAATTTAGCCATTTGACAACATATCTCCTGGTTTTATTCGACATTCATGTCGTAACAGACACTGTAACAGACACTAACAGACACTGTAACAGACACTGTAACAGACACTGCAACAGACACTGTAACAGACACTGTAGCAGACACTGTAACAGACACTGTAACAGACACTGTAACAGACACTGTAACAGACACTGTAACAGACACTGTAACAGACACTGTAACAGACACTGTAACAGACACTGTAACAGACACTGTAATAGACACTGTAGCAGACACTGTAGCAGACACTGTAGCAGACACTGTAACAGACACTGTAACAGACACTGTAACAGACACTGTAATAGACACTGTAGCAGACACTGTAGCAGACACTGTAACAGACACTGTAACAGACACTGTAACAGACACTGTAATAGACACTGTAGCAGACACTGTAGCAGACACTGTAACAGACACTGTAACAGACACTGTAAAACCCACTGTAACAGACACTGTAACACACACTGTAACACACAGACACTGTAACAGACACTGTAACAGACACTGTAACAGACACTGTAACAGACACTGTAACACACAGACACTGTAATGAATGCCATACAGACACTATCGGATCTGTAAAACTTTTTGCTTTCAGTCTTGTCTTTTAATTGTAAATTGTGATAGTGAATGAAACTAATTTTTCACCTTGATAAAGATACAGACAACTTGACCCGATTCAACTTAGAGCTGAAGTCTGAATTTTATTAACTGCATGCATAAACAGTATCAAGAAGAGAGTGTGTGTGAGTAATCGAGTGAGCATATTTAGGGCTTATTTGCTGAATTGCAGAGAGCTACATTTAGACCAGCGATTACAGCTAATGCCATGTGCGCACAGAACTGCGTAGCCCCCCCCCCACCCAGTTACAAGCAGGGGTCAGAGAGTGAGTGGGTCTCGTAGCTGGTGGGTTTTGGTCCGGCTTTCGGACAGCAGAGCTAAACTGAGCAGAGAGAAAAGACTTGAAAAAAATTGCTGGAGGTAAGAAAGGAAGAGAAAAGCAGATCTTGGCATTTCTAATTCAAATAGTAGCCGCACAGAGCGCAGGTTAATATTGTTAGTAGAACACCACCCAGCCCTTAAATTTTCTATTTCTACTCAGCTTAGCCCAGGTTGGCAAGTTCGGAATCCTCTGCTGCATTCTTCAAATATTCTTGTGGAAAAAAATAAAGAAATCAGACAGCACTCAAGATGGCGATGGCGGATTTGAAAAATCGAGTACAGGCGATGCGAAATGAGTTCGAGGATAAAACGGCTGAAATTGAGGAGGTTCGAACTAAACTCAAGGTGAGCTGCTTTCGTCTGGAGCTGACTTTGAGGTTGCTCCTTTTCAGTATTTTGGTTCACGAGCTTACAAATTGCTTTTTTCTCCGCTTCCATTACCAACTCTCTCTCTCCGTCACCAACTCTCTCTCCGTCACCAACTCTCTCTCTCCGTCACCAACTCTCTCTCTCCGTCACCAACTCTCTCTCTCCGTCACCAACTCTCTCTCCGTCACCAACTCTCCCTCTCCGGCACCAACTCTCTCCCTCTCCGTCACCAACTCTCTCTCCGTCACCAACTCTCTCTCCGTCACCAACTCTCTCCCTCTCCGGCACCAACTCTCTCCCTCTCCGTCACCAACTCTCTCTCCGTCACCAACTCTCTCTCTCCGTCACCAACTCTCTCTCTCCGTCACCAACTCTCTCTCCGTCACCAACTCTCTCTCTCCGTCACCAACTCTCTCCCTCTCCGGCACCAACTCTCTCCCTCTCCGTCATCAACTCTCTCTCCGTCACCAACTCTCTCTCCGTCACCAACTCTCTCTCTCCGTCACCAACTCTCTCCCTCTCCGGCACCAACTCTCTCTCTCTCCGTCACCAACTCTCTCCCTCTCCGTCACCAACTCTCTCCCTCTCCGTCATCAACTCTCTCTCCGTCACCAACTCTCTCCCTCTCCGTCATCAACTCTCTCTCCGTCACCAACTCTCTCTCCGTCACCAACTCTCTCTCTCTCCGTCACCAACTCTCTCCCTCTCCGTCACCAACTCTCTCCCTCTCCGTCATCAACTCTCTCTCTCTCCGTCACCAACTCTCTCCCTCTCCGTCACCAACTCTCTCTCTCTCCGTCACCAACTCTCTCCCTCTCCGTCACCAACTCTCTCCCTCTCCGTCACCAACTCTCTCTCTGTCTGTCTCCTAAAAATGACATTAATATAGAAGCTCATCACGCCATCTCTCTAACAAAGGAGGAACGATCGAAACGCGAGGTGCTGGATGCGGAGCGAGAGGACCAGGAGAGGCGGGTGGCGGTGCTGGAGCGAGAGATCGATACGGCCTCCAGGCGGTTGGCCGAGGCGGAGCAGCAGCTGGTTGATACTCAGGATCAGGCTGAGCTCACCGAGACTGAGCGGAACTCCAGGGAGAAGACGAGCAATGAGCAGGTAAGCGATTCTCTGGGAGAGAGTAGGGCGATTCTCTAGGGGAGATTAGGGCTATTCTTTAGGAGAGATTAGTGCGATTCTCTATGGAAGAGTAGGGCGATTCTCAATGGGAGAGTAGGGTGATTCTCTATGGAAGAGTAGGGCGATTCTCAATGGGAGAGTAGGGTGATTCTCTAAGGAAGAGTAGGGCGATTCTCAATGGGAGAGTAGGGTGATTCTCTAAGGAAGAGTAGGGCGATTCTCAATGGGAGAGTAGGGTGATTCTCTGAGGAAGAGTAGGGCGATTCTCAATGGGAGAGTAGGGTGATTCTCTAAGGAAGAGTAGGGCGATTCTCAATGGGAGAGTAGGGTGATTCTCTAAGGAAGAGTAGGGCGATTCTCAATGGGAGAGTAGGGTGATTCTCTAAGGAAGAGTAGGGCGATTCTCAATGGGAGAGTAGGGTGATTCTCTAAGGAAGAGTAGGGCGATTCTCTATGGGAGAGTAGGGTGATTCTCTAGGTGAGATTAGGGCAATTCTCTAGTGAAGATTAGGGCGATTATCTAGGGGAGATTAGGGCGATTCTCTAGGAGAAATTAGGGTGATTCTCTAGGTGTGATTAGGGTGATTCTTTAAGAGAGATTAGGGTGATTCTCTAAGTGAGGTTAGGTCTATTCTCTAAGTGAGATTAGGGCGATTCTCTAGGTGAGATTAGGGCGATTCTCTAAGTGAGATTAGGGCGATTCTTTAGGTGAGATTAGGGCGATTCTCTAAGTAAGATTAGGGCAATTATCTAGTGGAGATAAAGGCGATTATCTAGGGGAGATTAGGGTGATTCTTACCGGGAGTTTAGACACCCGGTGGGAAAAAAATGGTCGCCGCGACGGCTTCTGTTTGTTGCGTTTACGACGGCGGAAACTCCGTTCGAGTGAACGCCGAGTTTCCGTCGCCACAACGGTCGCTGCGACGGCGGTCGGAAGACCCATTAGCGACTCTTATATGCGTACGATACTACTTGTATCGTGTAGTAGTGTAGATGGACCATGATATATCCCACGAATTTTTTTTTTTTCGGAATAAAAAAGAAACGAAATATAGATGCAGTCCTTTTCAACAAATAAACATTATGTTGCTATGGGAAATGCTTTTTAGCATTATATTTATAGAATTACCTGATTATTCAGTTCCTGCTAGAGAAGAAAAAATTCACCCATAGACATACTTCAAAAAAGTACAATAATATCAAACTGTTGTTTATTAAGCATACACGAAGCGTACAAGAAAGCAATCGTTCACAATATTAAGTACAATAAAGTACAATAAGGTATAAATGGCCTATAGGGTCCATTGTACCCCACAGACAAATAAGCAGTCATCAATAGAAATATGGCGTGCATTAGCTAACTAATTTTCTGATTATGAACATTGAGCAACTACTCCAGATCAGAGCAGTACTCGAGTTCGAGCTCTTGCTCAACTCAGAGTTTGAGGTGAAACTTGCCAGTTATTGCTCACTTTATTCATACGGCCAAATGACTAATTCAATGGGCTTTCTATGCACATAAAGTAATAACACTGTTATGTACAGAAGCTGCAATAATAGTCGATTTATGGGGTCAAAAAACTCATTATTTTTTAAACGTTTGGGGTTTAGAGTAAAAGATCAGCTGTATCATTTAACATATAAGGACACCTAATTTAGCGCCCCAAGGACATCTAGTTTGATCCCCTAAGGACACCTAATTTATCGCCCCAAGTACATCTAGTTTATCGCCCCAAGGACACCTAATTTAGCGCCCCAAGGACATCTAGTTTGATCCCCTAAGGACACCTAATTTATCGCCCCAAGTACATCTAGTTTAGCGTCCCAAGGACACCTAATTTATCGCCCCAAGGACACCTAATTTAGTGCCCCAAGGACATCTAGTTTAACGCCCCAAGGACACCTAATTTAGCGCCTCAAGGACATCTAGTTTAGCGTCCCAAGGACACCTAATTTATCGCCCCAAGGACACCTAATTTAGCGCCCCAAGGACATCTAGTTTAGCGTCCCAAGGACACCTAATTTATCGCCCCAAGGACACCTAGTTTAGCGTCCCAAGGACACCTAATTTATCGCCCCAAGGACACCTAGTTTAGCGTCCCAAGGACACCTAATTTATCGCCCCAAGAACACCTAGTTTAGCGTCCCAAGAACATCTAGTTTGACCCCCTAAGGACACCTAATTTATCGCCCCAAGGACACCTAATTTAGCGCCCCAAGGACATCTAGTTTAGCGTCCCAAGAACACCTAATTTATCACCCCAAGGACACCTAATTTATCGCCCCAAAACATCTAGTTTGACCCCCTAAGGACACCTAATTTATCGCCCCAAGGACACCTAATTTAGCGCCTCAAGGACATCTAGTTTAGCGTCCCAAGGACACCTAATTTATCGCCCCAAGGACACCTAGTTTAGCGTCCCAAGGACACCTAATTTATCGCCCCAAGGACACCTAGTTTAGCGTCCCAAGGACACCTAATTTATCGCCCCAAGAACACCTAGTTTAGCGTCCCAAGTACATCTAGTTTGACCCCCACAGAGAATCGCTCGCTGTGAGAAGCGCCAATTGACAACTGCTTTCAGAAATTTTTCTTTGAGACTCACTGTATGAGAATCTCTTTCATGCGAGAATTGTCCCTTGCGAAGAACCTTGCAAAAATCGATTCGCAGAGACCCTAACCTGACGTTTTAATAACTCAAATCTCCAATCCATAGGCGCGTATGGTAATTATAAAGCTTCCTCTCTGGCTCAATGGCCTCCATAAAATTTAGAAAATGCTGTGGAAAAATTTCGGCATGCAGTTGGCTTTTGCGAATTTTCTTCTTGATGAATAGCTATTTGCATATGCCATTTTCTAACGCCCTATAAAACATTTTACAATCGGCTTTCGCGTGGCTATATCTGAGAATAAACATATTTTCAAGACAGCTAATTATGGAGGTGGGAACAGTAAAATGGGGCATCTTTGTGAGAAGGGCAACTGAACCACAAAAGGGAAATTCTTAGCTTACTATATGCACCTAAAAATGAGGCATAGAAATGAGATTTTGAGATTGGGGGATTTTTGCGTCACCGATTGTCGGGGGATTTTCCGGAGAATTCCCAGGGGGGCTTTGTTTTGACGGGAGGGTGATAGTTGTGCACATATGATGGTTAAGGCGATGGAGACTCGTCAGATAAGTCCTGCGAATCAGGATAGTGCCGCTTTCCGCTGCCCTGCTCGGGTGCACTTGGGCGCTTCTTCGCCTTCTTGCGCAGGTTGTCCCCCGCATGCTTAAGAGCCGAGATGACGTGTTTTTCTACATCTCGCTCAGATGGCCTCTCATGAGGCTTGTCGTCTTTGTACATCGTGGAAACGGCTCCTGGAATTGGATTGGTGGTTTTATTCTGTCAAATTTATTCTACTCTATGCTCCATAGTCCCTACTTTAAGTAGACATTATTCACTTGAATTTGTCTAAATGTTTCATTCTGAACCAGTTTCATTGAAGAAACTATACTATAAAATTAGGCAAAATGATTCTGATTCTAGATTTACAATTACACACTTTCGGATTTCTGTAAACTTACGCTTCAGAAGAGGAAGCAGTGTTGTCTGGAAGCCAAGGCTGTCATCTGTTCCCGCGCCGCCGGACCTCTCGGCCAAGCCTCGACCGCAATAGTTTAGCTGGGCCATCATTTCAGGGGTGATACACTTTAGCAGCATCCGTCGGATGGTGCTCGCAACACTGTCACCCCGGCAGCGTGCCAGTTGCGTGCGCAGAACTTTCTGTGCCTCCTTATCTGATGCCAGCTTTAGATAGCCCGCCCACGAAGCAGCTGGTTGCCATTCAGCTTCGGGCAGCTCGATGATAGTGCCGCCAACAGTCGAGTTGCCCTGCCTGTTGAGGGCCGCCAGAATCTCCCGCTGCTGCTGTTGTATTGTTGCGTCTCGCTGCTCTTGGAGCTGCTGGCCGCGCAACACCAGCAACATCAGCTGCGAGATACCCTTCAGACTCGCCAAGTCACCGAACTTGGCTGTTAAGTCCATCATCAGCCTGCGAGCGGCTTGGTTCTCCAGTTGTAGGCCCACGCTTTCCCTGTTGCGGCTCTGGGTGCTTGAGCTAGCAGCTGTGATAGCAGCAGCAGCAGCAGCAGCAGTGAAACTCTGGTCATGTTGAGGCCCTGGTGTCGATGTAGCCGTAGCGGTATCTGTTGGCTGAATAGAATAGGGGTGGGGGACAAATCATTACACTCATTACTCCGGATCTGCGAATACATTTATGTCATTTTCTTGTATAAAGCATATACACCTTATACTTTCATAGTCTCGAATTCGTACTTAAAATTTAATGCGAACATAGCATAGCATTTATCAATCACAATTACTAATCTTGCACACTCATTTATTTATTACTTTGAAGTTGCTGCTGTCGAGACTATAGTGACTAAAATGATGTGCAAAGATGACCAGGGGACCGGATTAACCTTTCCAAGAATTAAACATGTCAATGTCAAGGCGCTCACTATAGTATAAATATACCGTACCCACGGCCAAGCGCCTGAGCGTTATAAATATTTTGTTGTACTTTTTATTTGCGACTCAGTTGTCATGATTTACCATAGAAAATTTCCTTTTACAGTTCTTTCTCGCAGTTAAGTTTCTCGCTTCATATCTTCTCATCGTTTAACTCATAATATATATACTTGAATTCAGCCCAAGTTGACCTATAATTTCACTACAGCGTAAATCTAAAAATTGGTCTGCCATGACATTTTCATCGTCAGGTAGTGAGACACAAGGTGTGCTATGCTTACCCGCACCGAACGATGCAAATCCGACGGAGAAGCGGCTGCTGCTGAAGGTGAAGCTCGGTTCTGCATGGGTAGTAGTTGAGCCGCCTCCATACTCGGCTTAGGTACCACAGAAGCTCCATGTGGATGGCTCGCGGATGCTGCTGGCTGCCCGGAACCGACATCAGCCTCTGAATCCATCGTGCCATGATCCGATTGGAGTGCCTGCACAGATAGATCGCATAGTATGGGAATGGATTATATAGTTTATCCAGGTGTATGATTATTTCAAAGCCCGAAATTATCTCACGTTATGCTTAGACTATAACGACGCAACAGTGAAGGGAAAGGCCCGAATTATACTCATTTTTCTAAGCTAGCAGAATTATATTTTACCTGATGGCTTGTGGATAACTCCGTTAAAGCAGCCCTTGGCCTTAGCTTAGAGTTTATTCTTAGAAACGTACAAACAAAAATAGGAGTAAAATCATTCTCCTTCCCTGTCCGCAACCGTTGTTTTTACCCATAATCCGCTCATTCCTTTCCACTCTGCCCTCCGACCACTCCCACACTTCCATTTGTATTTCTAAGAACGAATTCTTTCTACTGCACTGCAAAAAGACAGTCAAAAAGCTTTTTCGACGGCGTGATTTTTGGCTCCTGTTCTGATCGATAGACACCTGGTTTCTTAATAATTTAGTTTGGTAAATTATCTTTTACATACCTGCACGGGCTTCAGCAGCAGCCGCTTCTTCACTCCGGGACAAATAACGCGTGGCGAAACCTGAAGGAACATTCGCTTCGGGCGAAAGTCTTTTTCAAGCCGGCACCTGCGGCAGTACTGTATGACTCTTGTAAGATCATACCCGTCATCAAGCGATACCTGAGAAGTAAGGATTGGGTGTAAATCTAAATTGTATGGTATAAGTCGTCCCCGACTCCATTTTATTTGTATGCATTATATAGATGAAGGTAGCAGGCTGCAGGTCTTGATAAAGTGCGGACGGTTTTTATATTTACGGAATACCTGCGGAATGGTGTAAAATATTTATGATGCGGACATTGTTTTGGCTCCAATGGCTTCCTCATCAAACGATGCAATATTTCCCCGCATTCAGCTACATGCTATACCATCGTGGCCCTTGTTATATGCACTTTTCAATTTCCGAAAAATGTGCACTGCTCTATTTCCAGTAGTGTAGTCGGGCATAGGAATCATAACAATCAAAGTGGAAAAACTGGTAGAAATTTCTGCTTCTTGACACGGTACGGTGGACTCAATTTAAACATTGTTATTGCCTAAAGAGTCTGTTGTGGCAGTAACAGGCTTTGAAAGCCCAGGAAAAGCAATTATATTAAGGAATTTATTCTATTCCGCATTCCGGTTCCGCAGTTTATAAAGAGCCGCAGGCTGCAGCTGACCAAACAATAGAAATAAGATAAAAAAGTCAATATCATTTGCTTACCAATATAACTGTTGCTTCGTAGAAGGCGTCTCCGTAGATGGCGCTGCAACGGATCCGCTCCGTCTCATGATCATCACTTTGAGCAAAGCCTATCCAGTCATTGTGACTGTCAAACGTAGCGAATCGCCCTTGAAGCCTTATTTGTTCAAAAGGTACTTCAACTACTTCCAGGTCGCAACTAAAAATTACTACGAAGCGCATTGCCATATACGAGCGTACTAGAGCTGAGAGATAACTACAGAAACGATCAGATAGATATGTCAGATGCTCATAGGAATTGTTCTACGAAGTGAATAGTATCTGACTCAGAAAGTCGTAGTCTGTTCTTAAATGCCACTTAATTCTTTTGTGAAC
Organism: Macrostomum lignano; assembly: GCA_002269645.1. Lineage (NCBI taxonomy): Eukaryota > Metazoa > Platyhelminthes > Macrostomidae > Macrostomum > Macrostomum lignano. Next base: position 965,971 of record NIVC01000102.1, read on the forward strand.
CAATGAGAAAGCTACTGCTCTTTTTATCCTCTCTCTCGTTTGCATTCTTTTAGTCCTCATGTTCAGCGACAGCCAATGGGAGATCTTAGTGCATATTGCCATCTCTCTCTCTCTCTCTCTCTCTCTCTCTCTCTCTCCTTCTGTCTTCGTCTGTTTGATTAGACTTCAGGTTTCTATATTATTGCCTATATTTTAGAGAAGGGGACAGAATATAGAATTTTGCACCCAGTTTATAATTGTGTCTCTGTCTCTCTGTGGGGCTCTGGGGGCTTCCCCTACTTTTCCTCTCCTCTCCTTTACCCCTTTCTCTCCCTGTCTCTCTCTCCCTCCCTCTCTCACCCTCTCACAGTCTTCCTCTCAGTCTCACTCACTTTATCTCCTCCTCTCCGTCTCTCCCTCATCCCTATCTCTCTCTCCCTCTGTATGTGTCTCTGTCTCTTCTCTCTGTCCCCTCTCTTTTCTCTCTCTCTCTCTCCCTCTCTCTCTCTCTCTCTCTCTCTCTCTCTCTCTCTGTATGTGTCTCTGTCTCTTCTCTCTGTCCCCTCTCTTTTCTCTCTCCTCTCTCTCTCTCTCTCTCTCTCTCTCTCTCTCTCTCTCTCTCTCTCTCTCTCTCTCTCTCTCTCTCTGTCTCTCGTCTATCCCTCATCCTCTCTCTCCCTCTGTGTGTCTGTCTCTCTCTTCCCACCTCTCTCTCTCTTTCTCTCTGTTATCTTGCCTATGAGATACATTGTGATGGTGGGTAGGAGGGTATGCTGTGCTATGTGGCGCCACTCTGTCTGTAACGATGAGACTTTATCGGTACACCCACATTCCGGCTGGCCATGAATATGGAACTGAGTGTTCGCAAAAAGGCCCTCAAACCCCCACTACCCCTATCTTTTACATTTCTAAGTTTGAAAATCGGAAATGAAGAGCGTGGGAAAATTACTTGAATTGGCTTAGAATGTTAAGATTTAGTATATTTGGATTGCTCTTTGTTTGCCGGGGCTTCAGCCATAGAATTCTAGATAACTAACTGGAAGCGAAGGCTTTTTTGGGGGGCGGACACAACCGCGGCCGAGTGGGAGCCTGCATGTTTTCTGGCTGCCTTATTCAACACTAATGTTTTCACTAATAATTGGCTGCTGTTATTAAGAGTAACATTTAATTCTTTAAGTTTATTTTTTTAATTAACAAGTCAGTGCTTATTAAGAGTCACTAAAGGTATTTGTGACATATCTTAACAAAACTAATATTTTTGCAAAGCCGCAAAGTAAACACATAGGATCAGTAAAAAATCATAGTATGAACATAAATTAGCTGCTTAATCTAATCTATGAAGAAGATGCATCGCGGTACCATCGCCACTGCATCGCGGTACTTTCCGGCGATCGATTTCACCTGATGCATCGCGGTCAAACTCGACGATTTCGTCGAGTCTCTTCCTGCCGACCGTCGAACGCGCCCAGCGCCAGCTGGACCAGCTTGTGAGCGTTGCTGCAAGCGTCGGCCTGGGGGTCAACACGCAGAAGACCGTCGTGCTTCGAATACCGAGACGCTGACAGGCAGGTGTCGAAGCTTCCGCACTGTCAGCAGTTCGTCTGCCTCGGCGGTCTGCAGACCATGGTGCTTGATGTTCCAGAGGACCTAGCACGTCGCCGTGGACTTGCTTGGGTTGCCTTCCGTTTCGTGAGGGCTGTCCTGCAGTCCGAGGCCCTGCCTGACGGCCAGAGGGCGGCGTTGTTCAAGGCGGTGATCGAGACCGTCCTGTTGTACAACACCGAGACCTGGACACTGACGGATTCGCTCGAACAGCAGGTCAATGCGGCGCACGCTGGCCTGTCTTTAAGATCGGCTGCGAGCACGTCACCAATGCGGGCTCTATCGCCGCACTGGCCTGTCCCTTCCCAGCAAACTTTTGCGCCGTCCACGACTCCAGCTGGCAGGCCACATCATCCGAGCCGAGTCCTAAAGTCCACAGCCGGTGCAGGAAGTGCTGCTGCTGTCGCTGCAGGCACCCTACCGGCGGGGACAGGCGCGCAGTCTGTGTTTCGTCGACTTGCCGGCTAATGCCGGCGCCCCGGACTCTGCCGGCGGTGCGGCCGGCGGTTCGCGCCCAGGCCCTGAAACGTGTGACGTTGTCCTTGTCTCTCATGACCATGACTCGCTGGAATGGCTGACAGCGCATTTTGTTGTTGTATGGAGGGCACACCGGCACACCATCATTCCTTATTCAGAGTGTCGCTGTTTCTCCTGCGCTCACTAAGAATCCTTGTGACGTTGTGTGAAAATCGGTGGCAATAAAGTGCAACAGTTGAGATTCTGTCCTGGGTTGGTAGTTTACCCTTCGAATTCGTTGCGACCACTCTTCAAATAGTTGAAAATCATGCAAAGGAAGCACATGAGAAAATATTCTGCTTTCTGCTCCTGAAGATTGAACCGCTGGATTTTTATTTGTAGTTGCATATCCAGATCCAGACCTGTAGTTGTAAGCTGCGTATTTATAAACAATTCTTTTTCTCTGACTCTGATATAGCATGCATCATATCGAATCTTTATAAATTTTTCATTTAGGGTGAAGTGGAGAAGGCATCCTCAAAAGCATGCGAGCAAATGTACACCCAATGTGCATGCGTTCAGCTTTCAAGTGGGGGGCCTGTTACCCCGTGTGCATCACAGACAAAAAAACAGCACTGATTTACCGGGGATCTTCCTTCCCCTCCGAAGGGTTTTTCTCCTGTCTAGGACAAAAAAACTTCCAAGCCTTGTGAAGAGCCTGCCCACCTCAAACCCCGCTTAGTCAGTGGGACTGAGATAGGGCAGGGAATACTCTACATACTCTCATACTCTATGTAGAGTATTCCCTGGATAGGGAAAGGCAGGCCGTTTAAACAAGCTAAAATGACTCGGCCCGGTTGTGTCCGCTTTCGACCCACGAAAAAGTGAGCCTTCTCTTCCAGTTAGTTATCTAGAATTCTATGCTTCAGCACACACCCTCCATCTTGCACCCTGCCTTTTCCGGATCCACCAAAATACGCAACAGACTGAGTGTTGTGATCTGTACCCTGGCCCCTCCCCTTCCTTTGATGCAGGCTCCTGCTTGATTTCCCTGCTTGATTAGTTGCTAAAATGCTATTGCTAAAATTTGTGATTCAAAGGTAACGATAAAAATAAATTCTAAAAAAAACATTTGTATTTGTATTTACTAATACAGCTTTACAGCTATTTGTATTCATTTCTCCGCCTTCGAGTATCTGGAAAGCTGATTAGGCTAGAGATCGATTCTTTCTGCAAAAGACACCGACTGGGTGCTCTAATTATCTGTAGAGTCTCATATCTGAATCTACAGATACAGCTTGGCAGTTGCTGATTGATTTTTTTGGCTTTCCCTATTAAAATACATTAGAATTTCTAGGAATCTCCGCTTTTGAATATCTGGAAAGCTGATTAGGCTAGAGATCCGATTCTTTCTGCAAAAGACACCGACTGGGGTGCTCTAATTATCTGTAGAGTCTCATATCTGAATCTACAGATACAGCTTGGCAGTTGCTGATTGATTTTTTGGCTTTCCCTATTAAAATACATTAGAATTTCTAGGAATCTCCGCTTTTGAATATCTGGAAAGCTGATTAGGCTAGAGATCCGATTCTTTCTGCAAAAGACACCGACTGGGGTGCTCTAATTATCTGTAGAGTCTCATATCTGAATCTACAGATACAGCTTGGCAGTTGCTGATTGATTTTTTTGGCTTTCCCTATTAAAATACATTAGAATTTCTAGGAATCTCCGCTTTTGAATATCTGGAAAGCTGATTAGGCTAGAGATCCGATTCCTTCTGCAAAAGACACCGACTGGGGTGCTCTAATTATCTGTAGAGTCTCATATCTGAATCTACAGATACAGCTTGGCAGTTGCTGATTGATTTTTTTGGCTTTCCCTATTAAAATACATTAGAATTTCTAGGAATCTCCGCTTTTGAATATCTGGAAAGCTGATTAGGCTAGAGATCCGATTCTTTCTGCAAAAGACACCGACTGGGGTGCTCTAATTATCTGTAGAGTCTCATATCTGAATCTACAGATACAGCTTGGCAGTTGCTGATTGATTTTTTTGGCTTTCCCTATTAAAATACATTAGAATTTCTAGGAATCTCCGCTTTTGATCTATGACATCGACAATTAGAGCGCGCCATTGAATTTCTCGTAAAATTGTGATTGAATGCTAATGCAAATAAAGTAATTTTAATTCAGCTCATATTTAATTTAAATAACTTAATTTCAAAGCAAACGTTCTTCCTATTTGTCGTGTAATTTGCGGCCGCTTTGAGGCTTTGTCATTGGAGGATTCATCATGCGGCGGGGATGAGGTGGGAACAGTTAAGGGTGTGGGGAACGAATAAAATTAATGAGCTATGTTAGACTGTGTTAGATTTCCGCGGGGGATCTAATCAGACCAATAAGTCGACATCACAGACCAATGAGTGTTCTGTAAATCTAAAAGATTGCTTGCTTCTTCCCGTGGCCCCAAGTGTTACTTGCATACATTCGTATTGGTGCAGTGAAGTAAAGGTCTTACAAAGCTGTTTGCTCATAGAGTAGTGTCCTATGCCCTACTTATAGTAGGCACAAGACAACACGTTTAAACTTCGGAAGACTAATAATGCATTATAATGTACAACAAAATTCCAAGTCTGATTTTTACACGATGAAGAAGTCGATATTTCAACACCCTTGATTAAACCAGGACTCAAATTTCCCTATTTGCATCCCAGCTGCATAGCAACATATTTCCCTTGGATACCATTGTTTCTATCACCTCAGCTGTTCCCATTAAGGATTATGATGTCCCAGATTGCACATTAAAGCGAACTGACTACATTTTAAGCAAAGAAACGTATTCGTTATGCCATAATCGGCAAAATGCAATCAATAGATTTATCCATGACAAAGATCAATATCCTTAGTCAAGCATTTGATTAACGAGTTCAAAATTTTAACAGCAGACAAGACGTTAAATTTCTATGCAACACTTTAAAATTTGCACTTTAAACAGCCAGTGCAGAAATAGTCGTATACAAGAAAAAATAATTTGTTACTATGCGGTTGGACTGCTAGGGTAACAAATTCACAAGGAGTCTGTTCGCCTGCAAGCCAAAATTAAATAAGGTTGGGGACTTTAGAGGTTTAATTTGGCCTAGACCGTTGTATTAAGAAGATACCTATTAGTAGGTAAAACATCATGAAATGAAATGACATAAAATGACCATTTATCTAAAAAGTACCGATTCCAAAGCTCTATAAGTCTTTGAAGGCGACTCAAGTTACGCTTTTATAAGCCATATAAAATTTATTTGCCTGAGAAAGGCTAATGCGCAGTTCATACTACTGAGTAGTATTCTGCATACATGTGGGTCGCCAATTAGGCTAACAGTCGAGTGCTTGGCGACCCGGAGGTTAGCCGACCCATTTTAGTACGCGGCGCGACCAGGCGCATAACCTCTGATCAAGCGACCCTTTGGCGACCATGTCAAATTATTGATATTTCACTTCCTTAACCCGAACTAACCTCAAACAGCCCGTTTTGAGTCATTTGGAGTACATTAGTAGCAGAAAAAAAAATTCGACCCGAAATACGACGGACAGCCGTCGCAACTCCGTCGCCGCGACCATTTTTTTCCCATCGGGCAATTCTTTTAGTTTAGGTTTTAGTTTATTTTAGGTTGCGATTTTCGTAAAGGAATGATATATAAATCGACGAGTTGCCACCCCCATCCACAACAATCGACAAGGAAGCAACGGTAGACGAACTGGAGATCAAGCTCAAGGAAGCCAAGAATCGCCTGGACGAGTCTAGTCGTCTTCTAGAAGAAGAATCTCGACGATTAAAAGCCACGGAAGCAGAAGCGGACAGAGTGGAAGCGAAGGCTGACGCGGCGGAGGCCACCCTGGCTGAGCTGACCAGAACCCTGGCCGATGAGCAGGAGCAGGTCAAGGAGTTTGAGCAGCGTTGCTCAAAAGCTTCGGAGGCTGAGGATGAGCAGGACACAGCTGCTGCTCAGCTGAAGGTGAAGTTTGAGATTAGATAGGGCCAGTAATTTGGGGAGTTTTTAAAGAGAAAAAGGATGAGTAATCCTAGGAAAATTGGAGCCGCCAGTTTCTTAGAAAAAGAATTGGAGACAGATTCTTAGAAAAAGAGTCAAAGGCAACTTCTCAGAAACGAAGCGGTAGACTCCTAGAAAGTACTCAGAGGCGGATTCTTAGAAACGTAGCGGGGAGGCAGATTCTTAGAAACAAAACGGCAGATTCTCAGAAAGGAATCGGAGGCGGATTCTTAGAAAACAACCGCAGAGGAAGATTCTAAAAAATTAGCGGAGAAGCAGATTCTTAGAAACGTATCAGAGAGGCAGATTCTTAGAAACGTATCAGAGAAACGAATTCTTAGAAACTAAGAAAGGCAGATTCTTAAAAATGAATCAGGGGAGGTTTTTAAAATCGGCATTTAAGCTGTTTAGAAACGGAGCGGGGAGGCAGGTTTCTCAGAAAATTTGGACAGTTTTTAGAAATACAGATTTGTCTCAGGCCTTCTGTGAAAGCAAGACGGATTCTCAGAAAGTCAGTCAGATTCCTAGAAAAGCCAGATTCAAATCAAAGCAATTTTCCAAATTTCCAAACCTGCCTCTCAGACCCGCTTTGCGGAAGCCCTGGAGCGGGCGGAGGCAGCTGAGACGGAATTGGCCAGGCGAGATCGCGAGCTCGAACGCCTGCAAGAGGACTGCCGCAAGCAGGACGCGATGGCAGCTGATATTGAGTCAGAGCTGCAGGCGGGGCTGCAGGTGCTGGAGGAGATTAAGTGAGCAGCTAAAAATAGCCATCTCAATTGTTCGAACATGAAAGTCACGTGACCAAACTGCAGACTCCGGACTGATTTCGATTTCTAATTGAGACATCTTTAAAAATGCTGAGAGGAAGCACTGACTGACTCCATCAGCCTTGGGGAAATTTATTGATGAATGAAGTTATATATGGATACATAAATACCTTTGAACCCAGATGTGTGGCATGTCCACCACCTGAGAACCCAATTAAATAATGTCCCTCAACTGAGAACCCAATTAAATAATGTCCCTCACCTGAGAACCCAATTCAATAATGTCCCTAACCTGTAAACCCAATTCAATAATGTCCCTCACCTGTGAACCCAATTCAATAATGTCTCTCACCTGTGAACCCAATTCAATAATGTCCCTCACCTGGGAACCCAATTCAATAATGTCCCTCACCTGTGAACCCAATTCAATAATGCCCACCACCTGAGAACCCAATTCAATAATGCCCACCACCTGAGAACCCAATTCAATAATGTCCCTTACCTGAGAACTCAATTCAATAATGTCCACCACCTGAGAACCCAATTCAATAATGCCCACCACCTGAGACCCAATTCAATAATGCCCACCACCTGAGAACCCAATTCAATAATGCCCACCACCTGAGAACCCAGTTCAATAATGTCCACCACCTGTAAACCCCATGATGTCAATCACCTGCGAATCCAAGATGTCCACCATATGTGAACAATGTCCACCACTAGTAAACAACAAAAATGTCCACAAGGAACCAGAATGACATGCACTCTTACATCAAGTACCACCCCTAATAATGGTGCAAGCAGTTAAATTATTAATAATCCATTTGTCAGTCATTGGCGATTCGCTACAAGGCAAAACACAGGTTCATCACTGCAACTAATCAGACAAATCGTTTACTCATGTAATTTCGTACACACGCAACCCTTCGTGAATGTGCTGTGAATTCCGTTTTTTACTTGGAACTGTTTTCGACATTAACATAATATAATCAGTGACATTTATAATTAACATATAGTTGAATATTTCCTTATACAATTTGTTCATAAATATTTGCTCAATAAATCATTTAATACAACCAAGAAATCAATGACATCAAAACTTATCACTAATTGGTTTTTATTTATGTACCTAATAAATAATACTATTAGTAAAATATGCCTGTAAAAAATAAGCACTATTGTGTGTATATTTAATCCGAAAACAAATAGAAGGGAAAAACATGATTTATCAAATAGGATCTTCATTGCAACAGATTAGGAAATCAGGTATTAGTATTAAAAAACAATTAATAAGATTTACCAAATAATTTTAGAATATGACTGAAACGATATTTTAATGTTAATATTTGATACACAGAACTAAAAAATTTAAGCAACGATCCGTCTAAGAGAAAGCTTCGCTTGCTACTATTCCGAGTGAGTTAGTAGCACAATCGAAAATCTGCGCCTGAATTCTAAAAATAAATATTATCTTAGCAGCAGGCATCCAACGGACGGTCTGAAATACACGCGTAAAATAGAAACTAACCTTGAAGTAACCGCAAACTGAACGATTGAGACCCAGGCATTGGGCCGTATGCAGAAAGCTCTGTCTAGGGTAGTCCGGTCTTGAAAAGCTAGTCTTTAGACTAGGATTTGGTATGCAGAAACACAAAGTTAGACCGGTCTACTATAGACAGAACTAGGTAGCTAGACCATAGACTATAGACTGAACTACCAAGTCCGGACTAGCTAGTCTGGACTAAGCTTTCTGCATACGGCCCATTGTATCTGAGTCTATTCTCAAATCACCTATTTACCAGAGTCTATTCTCAAATCTCACCTGAGATTGTATCTGAGTCTATTCTCAAATCTTACCTGAGATTTATCTAGTCTATTCTCAAATCTCGACTGAGATTAATCTGAGTCTATATCTTAAATCTCAACTGAGTTCTAATCCATCAACTACGTACAATAACAAAACTGTGGTGAGGTGTGGTGTATTATATGCTGAGGTGTTCGTGTGTGGCCAAGCAATCTAAAGTTTCTCTAGGCGGTCGCGTGTATTATAAGAGTTAAATACTCTATGGTACAAACATAGAGAAATGAAAATGAACAGTCAGTCTGGGATACCACATCCCTCCACCTTTAGTAA